>OY747132.1:23207297-23807297 GCA_963556465.1 Berberis vulgaris
GATAATAGAGGATTTGTCATTTCCCGTGAAACCAATAGCTATTATTGATAAAGATGAAAAGCGATTGCGACGGAAGACTATAAAACTAGTAAAGGAACAGTGCAGTGATTAGGAGGATGATGTGACATGGGAATTACAGGATCATATTTGGCATTTACATCCGTACCTATTCTAGTGTCTTATTTTATTCAATCTAATCTCGTGGATGAGATTCTTTTGAGGTGTGTATAATGTGATAATTGTTTGTTTTTGTAACACTACCAGAGGTGGTACTTGGCCACGTGTGTCTCCTCTTTTTTCATAAAACCTTCTACAAGTTTCTCTTTGATTCTCTTCACTTCTATTGTTTGTTATTCTTAGAGAAATGGTTGAGTAGAGAAGAGAAGACTGGAAGAGAAACCAGAGAAAAAGATAGGCTGAGAGTATAGGAAAAAAAAAAAAAAAAAAGACAATTTGTGTGTGAAGGATTTGAAGAACCAAGGTGAAATTAAGATGAATTGAAGGAGGAATCGGAAGAACAATCTACCTAAATAATTATGTTTTCACTGATGATATGAATTGTGCATCATTAATAAATTGTATAGCATGGTATGAGGCTAAAGAGGTAGATAAGGATCATAGTATTTATGTTTTACTTGTTAATTTATATCCGCTCATACTAACATTAGTTGACCCATTTTGCTTTGTTTTGTGGCAAATGGGTGTACTCTTATTGGAGTACAGGACGTTGGAAGCGAATTCGTTGATCAAGCCGAGCAGAACTAGTTTCTAGTCTTCCCTCAATGTGCGTATGATGTTTTGGATATTTTGTGTACTTAAAAAAAGGATATTTTTGTGTATGTACTAGTTATGGTGTGTGAATTGGGGGACGAGGTTTGAATTGTTTGGAGTTTTGTTTAATATATTTTAATTTTGTTCCGAGAAATTGTATGTGAGAATGTGGCCATGTGTGGATGTCACACGTTGTTTGTTAGGAATCTCGCTATCGGTAGCGATTTTTCCTTATGAGCATGCTATAAGTATATCAACTGACACACGTATCTATTGAGGCCCTGGATACTAGAGAACAAAGAATTATATCATCGCGCCTTCGACCAGTTTCCAGTTTTTGCAACTGTACCTAGGTCATATCGGTCTAGCAATTAGCAAACAAACAAAACATGCAATCATCAATAAACAATGATTGATGGTTCTACCAGTTTCATCAGTACGCTTCTGAGATAATGAGTTTCTTACCCAAGAGCTAAAATAGTCGTGACAAAAAGATTTGGCTCCAGATTAGGTTCACAAACTATGGAAAACACCACATCCTTTTGCCATCCTGTAGTTTGGCGGAATGTCTGCAAGAAGGAATTTAAATCACTGCTTTCCGTAACAGTTGCACTTGCAAGGGTACAGACTACAGTGCCATTCAAATCCTGTGACAAATAAAAATCAGTAGTAACAGGCTAGGTTTCAGAATCGGAGTATACTTTTTGTATGCAAGATAAGAGAATTCGTTTCAATCCATGAACATTCAGTATATGTGAAGAGCTATAATTATTCCGAGGAGATCAAATTTGTCCAACATGTTATGAAAATATTCCATATTTAAGAGATTTGAACATTTTATGAAATAAGACTTTTAATCTCAGTGTAATGAATTATTCTCTATCCAAAAGTTCTCTAACCATGTTTGTTAACAGCATACCTTTATGCCTCCACCAATAAAAGGACAATCAAAAACAGCTCTTGCAATTGACGATTTTATGTTGTTGCCAGCTCCAAATCCAACTTTTGCTTCTTGAAAGCTTTCCAAAAGCTGTATACAGTCAGCCAGCAAATGATTTAAGCTAGGCCAAGGACAGGAAATAAAATGGGAGGTGGAATGCTAGAATTAAATATTGAAATGCAATAAAGAAAAATACTGACACTTCATAAGTTCATAGCAGGAAGGAAATTAAAATTAATACTAAAACAAACACTGGATGCAGTTTCAAATTACACAAACATCAAGGACAGGAAACACACAGGATTTGAATATGGGATGCCTAAAACGTTGGGTGTACAGGTTATGAGATTAGGCATCAAAGCTAATGCTAATTTAGACTCACATTAATAACTTCTGACACTTCAAGTTCCTTTCTTTTATTTGTGGGATAAAAAAGTATGTTCTGCCTTTCCTGCAAATTTCGCACATTAATTAGAAAGGGTACATATTGGATAGTAACTAAGAATTGTAAGAAAGAAAACTTACAGACATGAGAATGAAGATGCAATTGATAGCCAACAAAACAGCATTATTTGCATTCTTCAACGCTTCTGCTAAAGTCATCACTTCTTTCTTCAATAATGCATCAGTGTCCACCACTGCAGATTAAAAAAATGAATAACAATAACATGCTTTATCCCACAGTACATCTATTTTCCATATACCAATCAAAGTAAATATCTTAGCAGAGGTGGTTGCATCTTATGATGAATTCAGGGAATCAATATGAAGAATGGAAGGTAGGGAGATTCCCATTTTCTTTTTAGAGTCCATTGAAGAGAGAGAAGAGACAAAATCAACATCCATAGAGCCTTGCAAAAAGGATAATCCCTGATTTCAGGGACATCAATAAGAATTTCAAACCATCCCAACTGAAAAACCTAAACACAAAATCCAGCCAGCTGCAAACATCCCCAGTAACCACAGTACACCAGACACCCTTTCAACCCAACTACCCACTTTACATGCCAACACCATAGAAACGAGGCCCACCTCTTTGTTAGAGAATCTCAAATCTTCCCCATTCCTCTCATTGCAGATAGAGAAATCTAACTCTGACTCAACATCCAAATCTCACAAATCAGTGGACTACACAGGTTATCACCCAATCATAGTCATCCATTGTGCTCTTAGCAACCTAGTAATATAGCTGTGGAGCATTTAACAGTGTAAGTAGTCCATGACTGTTGGAGTAAGATTCAAGACACGAGGCATAAGCCTCCCAGGGATGGGTTGTTTACCTGATTTTTTTTTATCAGCAAAGCAAACTTGTCTTAAAAAGAAAGGGAAGAGAAACAAAGATACAAACAAGCAAAGAGTTTGCCAAGACCACTAAGCTGACAGGGCATCCCCTCGTGCCAGAAATCCCCATTGGACCGTTTCCCACTTGGAAGGAGATGCTCTCATCACATTTAGATTTTTGGTTCATGATGCTTCTCCAAACAGAGCAGCCATACGGATGCTGACCTTCTTAGTAAATCAGTCGAAATGCTCACTGTCGTACTTGTCCGCAGCAAGTGTGCACCAAAGAGAATCTTTTTCTATTGCAAAATGCCATAAACACTTGGCTAGGAGGGCACTATCCATCTCTCTGATCTTGCAAATACCCAAACACCCTTTAGTTTTTGGATGGGAGATCAATTTCCAGTTAACAAGATGGTATGTATGGGCTGAAGATGAATATGTACCCCATAGAAAATCTCTGCAAAATTTCTCTACTGTATTAGCAACCTACGCTGGAATTGTAATAAGTGTTAGATTGAATACTGGTACATTGGCAAGAGTACTTTTGATCAATGTCAATCTCTAGCCTTTCGATAAATACCGCCCCTTCCAAACAGCTAAATGCTTGCTGATCCTCTCAATAGCAGTATTCCTTGTGCAAATGTTATACAAACTATATAACTACTAGAGATTCAGAGAACGTGTACAAAAGATTGTATCTCAAAACTTATTCCAACATTCCAGACGAGTAAGAAAAGTCAATTTTTGCTGCAAAGTACTAAAACCTGTGATTGGGAGAAAATAGAGACCAATCCTGATCTTGGAAGTATCTGGTAGGTCCTGGGTTTTCTCTATGTTAAGATCTCCATGGTTTTTTAGGTTGGCGAAGTTTTGAAAGGAGGTTTCTTGCTCTCGGTCAGTTTTACCAATGCGGAGAATGGTTTTTCATGGGTGTATACAAATGTCTACGGACCAAGTTGTTTTATTGATCTGTGGGAGAACTTTCGGAGGAGTTTCGTTAGAGTCGCGGAGAAGGAAAGGGCAGCTGCAAAAGTAATCAGAAAATGAAGGTTCGACAGTTGCAAGAACGTCCCAATTGACAAGTTCTCAAAGAAAATCAACTTTTAAGGACGGCAAATCAGACACCCATCTCCACAAAGTAAATAGAACTTCCATTATCACTGAACCAATCTCCATTTCTTAGCACAAAGTATCATGTTTTTTCGTTCATTCTAAACTGTCCAAAACACTGCATAAGGAAGCAATTTCCATACTTCTATCCCTTTAGAAGAAAGAGTTAGGAGTCTTCCAACTTCTTAGTAACATCTCCACGGAACCCAACACCACCGCACTCACACCAAATAATCTGCAGACATACATACACACCATGTTAATCCAACCGCAATTAAGGTGTACCAAGTTCTCTAAATGAAGATCACAAGGAAATGCATCACACCTTGTTAATCCATCCACAATTGAGAAGGTGTACCAAGCCCTCTAGATGATAGAAAAACTACATTCACTTCCATATCCATACCCTTGCGAGCCAACTCTAACTTGGATGGAAGTCTATACTATACCATACAGTCGTCCATATGAAACAAGACAGTCTAGGTACCACCTTTTTCAAACCAATTTCAATGGAGAATTATAAAATGTACCTTCAAGCAAATTATCCATGGCTAGTTTTAAAAGCAACGAATTAACTGAGAATCCTTTCTATTTACTGTCCTTCCAAACCACCTATCTCTTCTATCTCAAATGTACATTGCCCAAAACATCAGAACTTATAGCAAACTCATCTACCTTACTAACTGAGAAAGCTTTCCCATGCAGATGAAGTCCCACTACAATGAACCATTAAACTGGTTACCAAACTCTACAGTGAACCAGTGAACCATTAAACTTGTTACCAAAACCACTTCCTATTAGATAAAGCAAAGAGTCTTTGAAAGCCACCTCCCCTACCAAACATCTTCCTAGTACTGGATAAGAACCCCTTGGATCCTCAAAAGCCAAGTCATACCAATGTGCATAATAATGCCTTATTCATCACCTTCAGGAGCTAAATGCCCAAACCACCCACTCTTTAGGCGTGCACAAGAACTCTCGGTTTAGGATATGACACTTTTATCTTCCTCCTCTCCTCCCCCCCCCCCCCCCAATAAATAAATAAAACAAACAAACAAAAAAAGTTCACAATCATCCCCTCAATTCGCTTAGCAACCAAAACACACATGGAATGACATAATAGATACTCATATTTGTCAGTGCACTCCTAACAAGGACCAATCTACCACATTTGGACAATAGTTTAGCCTTCTAAATATGGTCTCTTCCCAACCATTTGCACCACCAGATCTGACAAATGCTTACATTTATGTTTAGTCCCCCAAAATGTTGTCATTTATCCTACCTTAAAACCTATAATTCCTACCCCCATTCCACTATTAGCTCCACAAATAACATAGACCACGATTTTAGCTCAGCAGTTAAATCATTAATCAGACCCTAATCAGTCCAGGACCGATATAAGATTATTCAGGATCTAATCGGATTTAATCAGTATTTTTTCGAAGTAGACATTTTTGTACCGTATCAAAGCAATACTACACAAAAATGAAGGGATAAGGTAACTGATGTAAAATATAGTATTCACACTATAAAAAATTCATAAGATCCAAGATCTACTTGGTGTTTGTAAAATATATAGTATAATTGTATGCTACTGTTTATTGTAATTTATTGTAATCATACATGTATGGTGTTTACTTTACTGAATAGGACTTCAGTTACAAAAAAAGAAAGAGGCAAAACAAAGTCATGACTTTGTATTTTAGTCAGTGTGAGATGGACAAAAAATAAATTAATGGGAATTGGGACCAGCAGCTGAAGCTGGACATGAAGAAGAAAAGGCACTAAAGGATGAAGTAACTAGAAGAAATATTGAATACTATGGAGGAAATAGAGAAGGCAGGAGCAGCTGAACAACTTCAGTTGAACAACAACAACGCAACAAGATACAGCAAGAACAGCAGTGCAGCAACACATCAAGACCGCACGCAACAGCAGCAGGTCAGAGATCGGATCTATCTCTTCGTCCTTCTTCTCTCTTCTCCTCTCCTCCTCTCTCTTATCCTCTCTTCTTCTCTCTTCGTTGAGTTTGAAGGGTTTTGGGTTTGCAGTCGCAAGGAAACAGAGCGACCGATAAGGGCTGCATTTTCTTTGTTCTTTTCTTTTTTTCCTTACACCGATTTTTTGCTAGTTGGAGGGCTGATTTTCGCTAACGACTTATCCAAAAACGATAAACCCAAATGAATAATAGTGAAATCGTATCGGCCTACCCCCGATTATCGATTAATCGGCAAATTTATAACATAGACTTTTAGAAAATTTTATTTTCAAACTTGAACATGCTCAAAAGATCAATAAGATATACTTCAAACTCTCCACCCAAGCCATATCTTCCTCCAAGAAAAAATAAGTATCATAGCAACCTAAAGAAGAATTACTCTTTTGTCCTCCCTAAGCTACCTAAGAACCACATAGCAACTTTATCTCCATAGCCTTGGCTATCAACCTGCTAAGTGTCTCTACTACAATCATAAACAAGAATGGCTAAATAAAACCACTCAGATGAATTCCTTTGTGAGTCTTGATAAAAACCTACTAATGAGCTGCCAACTAACGCCGAGAAATGAACATTGCACACAAGTCTTAACCCACCTCATCCACCTCTCCCTAAATTCCATCTTCCTCATATACCATAGAATGAAATCCCAACTTAACATGGTCATATGTCTTTCAAAATCAATCTTACAGAACCGTGACACCCCATTTGTCAGCCTCAAAACCATCAACTAATTAGCCAACATTACCCCATCAACGATTTGTCTATCCTTAACAAAGGCCCCTTGATTACGCCTAATAATACACTTCATACATGTTTTTATTCTTCTAGCCCTCGCCTTAGCAATAATCATAATCTTGTATATCCCACTGACCAGACTAACGGGTCTAAAGTCTCTAATAGAGCAAGTGTCTTCCTTATTACGAACTAATATCATAAAAGATGCATTCAGTCTCCAATCCAATAAAAACAAATTACAAATTGCAAATTGCTCACCACCTTCATCACTTCCCCCTTTATCAAATCCAACACTTACTAATAAACTCATAGGAAAACCATATGCATTTGGCGCCTTATCATGCCCACATCACGAGTCTCTTCGGAACTGAAATCCCCATCAAGTCCCTTTCTTAATCAGAAATAGTGTCAAACTCCAATCCTTCCAACCACATTTTCTGGTCCTAATGGTCGTGAGATAGCTGCTAACAAAATAAAACAATATGGTTATGAATCAGAGTTTCGACATCTACAAAAATCCCATCAACCAACATCTTGGATAACAAGATAAGTCATTCACCTTCTTCCAAGGCGAAGTAAAAGCATGGAAGAACTTTGTATTACAGTCACCTTCCAATAACCACGTAACTCTCGATTTCGTTCTCCATCTTGCCTCGTCTTCCCTATAAAATTTCGCGTTCTTTTAAGCTCTCGCTTGGATCTCTTAGCTCGATAGCACTGAAAATTCCTCCTTTTCTACCAAAGTCCCTTTCATAATACCCACTCAGCCTTCAACCCATAATCTATTTACACCATTTCCTCATCTTATTCTCAATGAATCAAAGCTTGTACCAAAATCACATTCTAACCGCCATTGAACTAATAGAGGGAATATGTTAGGGTCAAACCAATAGATATCAAAGTGAAATGTAGGATAAATAGTACATGTCTTCAATAGAATAGGCAGATGGTCTTATCCCACCCTAGGTTGTCACACTACCCCAATGATCCATCTAATTCTAACCGTTGTTAACCAAAAACCAATCAGGCTTGTGTATCACTAGAACCCAAGGATGCACGGATACGGACACCCACGTCGTGTCGGACACGTACACGACACGCCGACTCGACAATTTTCAAAAAACTAGGACTCGGGGACACGTCAGCACGTCATACTATTTTTAATAAGTCATAAATATAAATAGTAATCTAATAAAGTACTTTCCTAGAGTGTCTCGAAGAAGATGACACTGTTGCAAGAAAAAAATTAAAGTACAGAAAAAGTATAGTAAAGAAGTAGAGGAGATAAGAAGTAAATGAGAGAAAAATAAGAAGCAAAAATTAAGAAGAAACATAGACTTTCTATGTTTTAGTGACTTTTTGCCCTATTTGTCTTTAATCGTAATTGAAAGTCATTCACTTCAGATGGATAACAATCATTATATTACGTGGTTATTTGCAAACATCTAAAAGTAAAAAATAAAAAAAATTTGGTTTTCGAGTCTTGACTGTGTCTTGACCAAGTTTCGGGTGTGTCGGAGGCGTGTCTGACACGTTGACCACATTGACCATGTGTCTGACATCTGCCGACACGTTGACCAAGTGTCCGACACATGTCGGAGGCATGTCGAGCGAGTGTCGTGTGTCGGAGACACGGATACGACAAGTTTTCGAAGAGTCTGTGCTTCCTTGCTGGAACCACTTAATTATAGCCCCAATAAAATCTGCATCATGTAAAGGCAAGTCTGTTAAACCATATTCGTCCACAAACTCTGAAAAAGTCTTGCATTGTTCTCTAATGACCCCTCTATTATTAGTTTCTTCAACATATCTACAACATTAAAATGGTGTCAAATTATCTAGGTAAGTTGCCATAATCCACCCACATCCCTGAGCTACTGCCAAAATTGACATTGTATACTTCTATCCTTCAGGCCTTATACACCCACAGCCACCCTATCTAAATCATCACTTATATTTTTGCACAACATAGATGAAGAAAAGGCGGCATCCAAATAATTCTCTATGTCGATCATCTAACTGTCCCACAAAGCTAGAATACCTCGTTGGATGGAAGGAGCTTCCATCCCACATCCCTCTTCGATCATAAACTCCTAATCATAAGTTGAAGCTTAGCCACGCACAAGAACAAAACTGCTGATCTCCATTTTCACAACACGATAAACCTTCGATCTTCACTGCCCAACCCACGTACATTTCAACAAAACGCTCTTAAACACGTTATAACCAATCCTGAAACCATGCGATCATTACACAATCAAGGATAGTTTTCAGCCTCCCACCTCTCATGAACTCACACTCTATTTTATTTACTTCTCCCTCAACCTCACACCTTCATCTTCTTTATCAGACAAGGCATTCAATCTCATCAATGCATGTCATCGGCCCCCAACACATATTCCTCGTTAATTCCTGCCACCACACCCATCTAACCCAACTATCACATCAATAACTAGTCTTCCTCTCTCCCATATTCAACCCAAGAACTGTTGCTAATATTTTGATTTTGTTCCATGTTTCAAACCATGTTCCTGATTGGACATCAGCCACAGACACCTCATTGGACCTCCTAGCCTTTCTTTGTTCTTCATCTCCCCACCTTCCACAACAAGCTTCGAAGTCATGTCAAAGAAAATGAGACATGAGTTAAAGATCGATCAAATCTCTTGTCATTCTCTACCTTTGTTCACCAAGAGGTCTGCTTGGATTGTCGAAGAGATGGAGAAGAGCACTTTCTAACACACCATTGGACCTCTCCACTTGCTTCAAAAAGTGAGGTGCGTGAGTTGATATGGTTTGAACACAAATGATCTGTGAGTTTTGTTGATGAGGCACGGAAGGAGTTAAAGTACTTAGGCTTTTCGCGTGGGAGAAACTACATAAATTAGTGCGTATGGGATTCGGTTATAAAGAAAGACTTCATTCTTGGGTAGCAGTGTGGAAAGACAGGTATATCTCTATAGCAAGAAGGCTAGCGTTGATCAAAAGCACATGTTGGCAAGCATCCCAGTTTTTCTTCTCTCTCTATCAACTTTCGTAATGTCATCGCAAGCAATGAAGAAAATATCAATGATTTCCTTTTGGGGACAGCCTCGGCTGGCCATAAATACAATCTTATTGATTGGGAAGTTGTTTGTTTGCCGAAAACTAAATCTTTTCAACCAAGTTCTCCTATCAAAATGGATACGCACTATGGAGTTTAAGAAAGAAAAAAAAAATTGTGGAGAAAATCCAGAAATGAGAAGTATGACTTGACAGGGTATGCTTGGTTAATGAAGGAAATCAAGTCACTGTATGGTTGCAACATATGAGGTCAATAATGAACCTCAACCCATACTTGCACATATAAGATATAAAGTTGGGGATGGCTCTGATTTCTGAGGTACTGTTGGTTAATTGATCAGACTTTGAAAAAGTAGCACAGAAACATTTTAATACCATCATGAAAAAAGGCTAAATTCTTTGCTATTGATGAGGCATTCAGAGGTTGCTGTAGTTATCATTTAATTCAACAACTTGATCCAATTTAACTTTAGTAGCATCAAGATGAGTGGTTGTAAAACGACAACACAGGTGTCTTCACTGTCAAGAGCTGTTTTGTAAAGTTGATCTACATAAGCCAAAGTTGATCTACATAAGCCAGGGGAACCATCAGAATTTGCACAGAATTTCTCATATGGGTATTTTGGCTCAAGGAAGTACCCCTAGACAACTTCCTAAACAAGTCATCATCAAAATTTGCACAATGATTTCTAATATGGGTATTTTAGCTCAAGGAAGTACCCCCTAGACAACTTTTTCTTCTAGACTCTCGTGCATGGTCGAAATTGACCAGTAACAAGCTAGACAAGAAGGGCCTAATTATCAACAACAGGTATAGTATGTGCAAGGAGAACTATTAATCCATCATCCACCTCCAATGCACTTCTAGCAAAGGAGGTTTAGAAATGCATAGTTGCTGATTGTGGGGAATTTTCTGAAAGAACATTTGTTTAACAATGAATGACTCGACAGTAGAAGCAGTGTACCTTCCCTCGCATAGGAACTGGTTATGCAGTTGCATTCCTTGAGTTGATTGCTTGTGTTTATAGCAAGATAGGAATAACAAAATTTTCTAAGGGAAATATTAAAAGGCTGACAAGTTCACATCAAGCTCAAGATCTAGTGGTGGGAGATGCCTGGTGTTTTCTTGGTATTTTTCATTGTGAGCTTCTTGCTCTCTTGTTCTATTTCCCACAATTTCTTATAGTAATAGTCTTCTGCATTTTGCTAATAAAAAAAAAAAAATAGATAGCATTTCTATTTATTGGTCATGTCAATAACCCTAATACTCCGTAAGACCCATCTCGATCACTTTCTCCCTAATAAGAACAAGTGGAGTTTGTGTGGATGGTCTCAATGGTAAAATGATCTCTAGTCATGTGAATTTAATTTTTCATTCTACAAAAAGTCTTGTCTCACAAGATATAAAAATAAAAACTCACCGATACAAAAGTTTGTGTACTCCCGAATTTTTTTCACTATGTTGCTTACCTGGAAAACCGAGGAACAATCACAATAGTTAATATGATTCACACTTGATGATCGCTTATTGAGAAGCTCAAGTACCTAAAAGAGGGGATTAATTCTGCTTATCTTTGATCAAGCCAAGGTAAGGTTGTATAGTTTATCTAACTAATAATTACAAAATAGCATTTTGTAGACCAAGTAAGTATTTCAGCAGACAAAGAAACATTAGAGTGACATGGAGCTCAAAGATATTGTTAGATCAAGGTTTATCTTGCTTTCAGTGTAGTAGCTTCATAAAGTTGTAACACTAAAAGACTTATGTGGATTCATGATACCTTATTAATAATAATTTACTTTGAGCCTAGCAATAAAGTATCTAAATTTGATGTTTCCTGTCTAAATAGAACATTATAGACACTTGGTTTTACCAAATGGAGTTGGGGTATTCCTCCTGCATTTAGTTTAAGTAGTTTTTTACTCACATAAGAACTTTTCATTTTTCTTTCTTATTCTATGCAACTAAGTAAAAAAGCATTACTAGAACTATAAACTATAGCGAGGGTTTTAATTCTGGATTTTCATACTTTTTTTGTTTTGTGTAGTTATTTGCTCAAATTTAATGTAATTTCTAGATTTAATATAATTTCTAAAATTTCTCAAAATCTTTTAATTGTTCTTCCTACTTCCCTACTTCCTAATGCTTTAATTTTTTTAATCAAAATGTAAATATATTGTTCTCTTTTAGAACCAAGATTACGTATTCTATTAATTTTTTATCTTAAAAAAAACTAATTATTTCTGATATCTTACGAGTAAGTTGACATTCAAAATTCGGAAGGTTATGGTGCAATATGCTCGGTTGTTTCAATTGTGTAATTGTTGTAGTTTGTAGAATTTGTGAAATAGCATAACAAGTTTGTTGTGCGTAGTTTTTGCGTTAAGCACATTGTGGTTGATTAAACTTATGCATGTGACTGGTTTGCCCAATTGGATTATTCTAAGTAATTTTTGTAATACGTGCAATTTCTGCATTATTGTAGCTTGCGCAATCTTTGCAATTTGTAAAATTCTTTTGTAATTTATTTAGTTTGTATATCTTGAGTAATTCTTAATAGTGGTGCAACATGCATTATGCATGTAAATATGCAAGTGGTGATGTTTATGCAATTTAGGAAGTCTGTGAAATGCAGTTCGCAGCTTGCTATGTTTTAGCATCTTGTGCATTTTGCAAAGGTCTGAATTTATTTTTAGCAATGTTCAATTGATGTACTTGTACTACTGTGTTACGATCCTTGTTATGGACCTTCCCCTCTTGGACAGCTCGGGCTTTTGGGAGAATTGATTAGTTCATAACAATTGGTATCAGAGCCAAACCCCACATTCAAGGTTCAAATCCCGGCAGGGGCGACCTATAGGCTGGATTAAAATAATTTAGCATTATGTATGGGCATAGTACTAAGTTGTTGAATACTGGTAGCTGAGAGAAGGCTCACTGGGCCAGTGTCGATAGAGTGGGCCGACGAGGACGTCGGCTTTGAAAACGTGGGGCAATGTTATGATCCTTGTTATGGACCTTCCCCTCCTGGACAGCTCGGGCTTTTGGGAGAATTGGTTGGTTCATAACTACTCACACAATTGGTGCAGTTTATAAGACATAAAATTTGTGAATTAGTATACACAATATGTGTAGTTTGTTATTTTGAGCATTCAAGTAATTTGTGCATCTTTGAAGCAACCCATATGTAAGTGTTAAGTTGTATGCAGTTCCTACCTCATCCTGCCTCTTTTGTCCTTCAAAGCTGAACGGCTTCAGAACAATACCTACAGCCAGCCCATTTGTTGCCTTTACAGTTCGAAGAAATTCAATTGCTGCAATGTGATCTAAGCCATATCCTGCACTGGCAACCTGTGACAAGAAGAGTTTGTATCTGAAAAGTAAATGCACACAGATAAAAAAGAGCAAATTTATGAAAGGTTTCTCTAAAAAATGCATGTCTTAATGAATAAATAAGATTCCAAAAAGGAATAAGATCAAGATTCACAACCACCTTGCTAACTGAAACGAGTGCATAATACAAACTCTAACCGCTAATCTCTTAGACAACAAAAAGAATAAACAAGATCTGTAAACAAAATAGTAAGATGAGGATTGTACAAACAAGGATAACAGCCCGAGGTGCCGACAGCTGGAGTGCTGAAAGTTCTACAATCCTTGATACCACATCTGAACAAAAAACAATTCAAGGAAATTATCGATAAGTACGAAAATTCACCTCAATATCATGAATCGTATAAGTTCTTGTGGAGCTGGGTTTCAATAAAAGAGGAGCAGGAAGTAGAACAAGTATAACCATCACACATAAGGACACATGCCATTGAAGGAATACATTGAAAAGCATCACCATGCTTTTTTTATTAATCAAACATGGGAAGAACATATATATGTATATATATAGAGAGAGAACATTGCGACTGTGACGATTACAAGGATTTCTACCCATAATAGATTCTAACAACCTAAATATGCTATTCCAATAGAACATGCATAGAAGGTAGCCTGTTCAAATAAGCAGCAGCAGGCATTTATATGAATGAAGTCATATGACACGTTCGAATAAAAAAAGTGCTAGAAAGGAGAGAAAAAAGTGTTAAAAAAATCCAAAGTGGAATTCAAAAACGACAACGGTTGAATTAGGCCTATATCATAATTTTACTAAGGCTTAAAAATGTCACAGCCAGGTTACTCAATGTTTTTTGTTAGAGATTAATTGTCAAGTTAATCGAGTAGTACTGATTAGTTTAGAAATTTCCTAAGGTCTGAGAAGGGATTATAAACACCAAATTAACTACACAAGTTCAAAGAGAAAAAGCACAAAATACTCAAGAAATAGGAGTTCTGCCAGGGAAATAGAAGTAAGGTTCTTGGTGATTTTTCACGTATGGACAATTTTGGAATGGAGCTCATCAAACGCATAAAATTATGAGATCTCGAACTCAAAGGTTTATCATTTGATTGGGAGGAGGTCATAACTAGCACAATAAAGAACCTTTTGCTAGAAAACAAGATAGATCTATATGCCATCGCACATGAGCATAAGTGATAAATTAGAGGGGAAGAATTTAATGACACCAAACTAGGAGCGGGGTTTTGTAGGGTTGACTTTCCCAAAATCATTTTGGTAACCATGATCACATTGTTATTGTTTTAGTTTTACTCTTTTGTGGTGGGATGTCATTATTCTTGAAGAAACTTGTAATGAATAATGTAACATTCAAAACAAACAAAAGTAAAATGTGTAAAGAACTAGGAAAATATTTATTAGTACTAGGACCAAAAAGAGAACCTTTTCCGAGAGATCTCTGTTGTAACTGCATCGTAAACGAATCTTTTGAGAGGATAGTCCTGCAATTTCAATGTTACTAAGAAACGAAAATTGTAACAAAAGAAGATTTGAAAAGTTAAACAACATTCATATACACCATCAATTCCATCAAGTGGTTGCATTTACCAATGCAAATATTTCTCTCAAGATTGGATGTAAACTCCTAATGGGTGTTGTAAACTCTTGATAAAATGTCTTTCAATGTCATTCTAGCCTGCTTAAAACGATATAACCTTTTATTATGTCATGAGCATACCGTACTTCTATGCATAACATGGGTCATTGGAGCATGCCATAAAATTAAGTTGTGCTGAAAATGGGGAAATACCAAAATAAGCAATGCCAGAGCAAATCTTACTATTTTCTCTTTACTTTCTTGAATCTTTAACAAAGATCTTGGTAGGAGGCCTTAAGCTAGGGGTGTTAATTGGTTCTTGAAAACCGACCGAACCGAAATATGACCAAAAAAGCTCGAATCGAGAAAAACCAAAACCGAACATTAGAAAACCAAACCGAACCAAGTTGGTTTGGTTTGGTTCGGTTTCGGTTTTTGTTTTGCACGCATCTGAAACAACTGAACCCTTCCCCTTCTCTTGTTTTTGAATCCCCCTAATCCTTCTCTCTTATTTAATTCCCCACCTACCCCACCAACCCACTTTTATTTAAATTTTCACCACATTCCAATGCACCCCACGTCCCCACCCTTCTTAACTCTCACTTTCTCATTTTTAATGTCTCGGAGAAAGAGTTGAAAAAGCCTACATTCTCTATCTTATTTAAGTCCCACCCACCTCTCCCTACCTACCCAACTTCTCTCTCTTTATTAATGTCATCTTTCTCTTTTTTAACTCTCTCTATCCAACCGCTTGCAAGTTGAGGAGAAGATTGAGTCAACATTTTCACTTGCTTGCTTGCAGCAAAGATGAGCAATGGTGATGGCAACAACTTCGACACTTCTGATTTGATAAAAAAAAAACTTCTTGCAGGATGAAATTACGAAACTGGTGGAATCGTCATCGAAGATTTCGGTCTTGTTCAGATCATCACATGGGTGTGGTAGAGATAGATTAAGATGCAAACAGTGCAGTTATGGTTATAGTGTTATGTATGATGTTATAGTATTGTGCATGTGAGAGACAAGGCAAAAAAAAATTTAATCTTATAGAATTATCACGAGAAATAGGTAAACAAAATTGAAAGAATTCTCTATAAAGGAATAGTCGGAGTCTTGAAACTCTCTTTGTGTTCATCTGCCATTTGATTTTCCTTTACTGCTTCCCCTTCTCTCTCTCTTTTATTTTATTTGTACTCTTTCTATCTCTGGGTTTTCCTCCATTGCAAACCAAGCTCCATTTCCTTCTTTACATTCTTTGTAGCTTTAACTTATTCATTTTGTGCTAGAGCCAACTTGGTTGTTTGAAACAACAGAAAATAAAAAAAATAAAAAGGGGAAAAACCGAAAATAATCGAACCGATTTGGTTATTTATTTGATAAATGTGGAAACCGAACTCAACCGAATCGAAAACCGAATTTTTTGTTCGATTCGGTTTTGGTCCAACTTTGGTCCAACTTTAAACCGGTTTTGGTCCTACCTTAAGCTTGAGTGTGATTACGGATTGGAGTGCGGAGTTCAATGATTGAAAGGTTGCGACTGAAAGAAATGCCTAAAAAACTATAAATAAAAACGATACTCAAACTCTACTGCGACAACAGTACTTGAGCTTATATCGAATGAGAAATTCTGGAATTTTCCACCAACAGTTTTTTCTAGGTTATCCAGCTAATTCTCTGTAATTTTTTTCTTTGACTATCATTGGATTCCTGTTTTGTGATTTCTCTTGATGATATTGTTGTTGCAACTTACTGGGTATTTTGATTAACTTTTGGTTATGAGGGATTAAACTTTCCACAGAGGAGATTATTCTACATGGCTCAAAATTTGTGATTCCATCCCCACCAATCTAGATGTTGATGATAGTAGAAAATTTGAAACCTCAAAGGCAAGTGGCCCCCCATGGATTTCGCAAAAGAGAATTCATTCAGCCAAACACAACATAAGATTATTTGGAAAAAGTTCATGATTGAACCTTTGAAGTTGGGGATGTTAAGCAAGTGACAAGTCATTGTCATTTGAATGCTTGGATTAATGATTAGTCTTGTGGCTCACACCCATGAGAAATTGGCTTTAGAACGTTAGTAAAGAAATCTCCGCATTTTTTTAAGAAAACTTTAGGAATGAACAGAGTTTTCTTGGGGATTAAAGAGATGGAGATGCAGGCATTCTTATGAACGGCTGAAGAATATATCATTGTACTCTCTTTCATGTCACCTTGGTACAATTAGGTGATTAAGTGTAATTTCCTCTATTTCTTGTCACATGTGTTTCTTTCCCTCCTATTTATATTTTCCCCTCTTTAGTGAAAAGTCTTGTTTTGCGCTTTTCACCTTCTAAAGAACAATTGTAACTCTTGAGAGTGTGGTGGGGGGGGTGGTTAAATCTACACAACTCATAACGATAATTCGATGAACAATGTCGTGCACGTCCGAAATTTTGTTGACTTTCCGAAAATGACCCTGCCTAATTGACGAAATTCCCACTTAATTTGCACAAATTCAGTCAAAAATCTAAAATTCCAACTTATCAACCTACTGCCACTTCCACCAGATAAAGCGCTCAAAGTTCAAAGTTGTATTTTTTTGGAAAAAGAAAGAGAAAGGTTAGTTGCATGTGGCAGGTCGGGTGAGTTGCGTAAGTGTGATGTAATTTAGTTTTATTTTGTCTACATGAAACTATGTCTACTACTCTACTTAAATGGGCATGTCTCTTATCATGGCCAATCTCCTATCTTCTAGTATTTATTTTTGTGCTATAGGTTAATTTTTTTCCTTAAAAATGACTAACTGTTGAAAAATGGTTAAAATTAGTGGAATACCTTGCAATTAAAAGTGAAAATAATACCAAGATGAGTTTACGTTTGTGCGTGTTCTAATTTTGGGGTTGGGGGTTGTTCCCTTAACCACACAAATGAGCATCATCCAGTGAAACTTTGTAAGTTTCAAGTAGAACAAACATGATGGGGAGTGTCAAAGGCACAACCCAAGGACCAGGGTAGTATGCAGAAGGCATGACATGGTACCCGTGCCGATGGCACGGCTGATACACTGGTACCGATAAAAAAATTGAAATAAAACAAACCCACTAAAAATTGGCACTCAAATAAAATAAATAGATATATGATAAAAGAATCCAAGAATGAACTTTTACAAAAAAAAATATATATATATCCAAGTATGAATCAAGATAACAAATCTTTTTCAGAAAATCTAAATAAACAAATAAAATAACCAAAATCGTTTACTATGGTAAGCCAGAAAATGCAACCGATAAAACATCCAAATCGGTAAATTTGACATAAACTAGAAAAACTTACAACAATAAACTACAAGTCCTTAAAATTTTAAATGCTAAATTGAGAAAATCATTAAAACCCTTTTTTTACTGAGTTAGATTAATAAATTATTAATCTAAAAATTAAAATCAAAACTATGAATGAATTGAATATACCTAAGAAATATATTTTGAGATTTTGGTAATAGGAGAATACATATCAATAAATTTTCAAACTCACTGAAGCTTAGTTTAGTAGAAAAAGTCTACAACAAAAAAAAAAAAAAAAAAAAAAGACATCCTGGGAAAAGCCTAAAACCCTGATCTATAACAGGTCATAAATACAAAACTAGTTCATAGCTAATATTTCATAAAAAAAACAATATATATATATATATATATATAATAAATATCATTAGAATAAACAAAGAATCAATACAATTATACTCTGTTTTTATCAATAAAAATCATATTAGAATTTTTGCAGAGTGCTACAAAAGTGAAAAGAGTTCAAAAAAAAAAAAAAAGAGTGAGAGAGACCAAGAGTAAATTAAAATAACACCATGCAATCTAAAAAAATAAAGTTGAATAAAAAATCGTAAACGAATTGACAAGCGTAGAAGACTGTACTATGAGATATGAAAAAAAAACAAGAATTCAACTCAGAGTAATTGATGTAACTCGAAAAATGCAGCACAAAATGGTAGGAGCATAATTGCTTTTAGTAGGATCCTTCTGGAGAGTAATTTGGCTTTGCTCCAGAGTTGGGTCGTCTTTCAAAGAGCGGCATCCGGGACTAAATGTTAAAAAAGTTATAAAATATGGTCTGGAATTAGCTTACTGCCGATGCTCTAGAGATAGCAAATGTGCATCGTCCACAGTCTTCTATTTTATTTTTATTTTTATTTTTATTTTATAACTATCGTGTCTATTTTTTCTTCTTCTGCTTGGAAGTTAAAGAGTGTCCAAGATCAAGTTTAGTTTCACTCATAGTTGAATAACACAAACAATAATCGTAAATGAGAATTTAGCTCAGAAAATGCAAATGTAAATGTCAATACTCTAATTTAAATCAAAATTCAAACCAAAATTTGATGAGTTATAAACGACGTACCAGAATCTGAGAGTGGAGAGTGACGACTGAAAAGGAGAATCCAGACAATAATCAAGAATGGCGTCCTTTCTGCTTCCGATTCCAACTACTTGGACAGAGTTCGAACCTTTTCCCCATGAAATATCATCATCATCTTGAAGATTTTGGTAGAGATAATCATTCGAAGTCGATTCTTGCTCCGACCTTGACGAGATTCTGAAGGGAGAGCAAATGCCGCGATTAGGTTTTCCGTAAAACTTTATGCGACCGCCATTGAATGTGAGGTTTGAGCAGGGACAAAACAACGAGACGGTCGAGATTTTGCAGAGAAGAGTGGTTGGAACGAGGAGCTCCATCTTGGAGTGAGACTGTGACAATGCTACTGAGGAAACATCATCGCCCGCGCTCTATAAGCCCCTCACGATTTTTTTTTCTTCTTGATAACGGGCTTATCTTAACAAAAGAGTTGTGATAGGGTTCAACAAAAACCCCACTAAACCCATTAAACCGAACCGACCGAATCCGTATAATAATATAATATTAAAAAATAATATAAATATGTTTAATTTAGTTGGTCCTTGAGTCGGTTTAATTTTATTTTGATTTTAGTAATATTTTAATCAGTTTCGGTTCTTTTGCAGTTTTGAAAATGCAAACCAAACTGAAATATATAATAAATAATAATATTATATGTAAAAATAATATAATATATTTAGTTTAGTTGGTTGGTTCGGTTTTAGTAACATTTTAGTCGGTTGGTTCTGTTTGTGGTTTATACAAATTCATATGGGTTTTTTTTAATGTTCGATTTCGGTTTAAAATTTTGAAACCTATAAAAGTCTATTCGATTCTCGAAAACCAAATCATCAGTTCAATTTTCAACACTAATAATTGGGTTTCACTCCCATGTGACTAAGACCACCACTTACTTTCAAGTACCACCACCTTTTTGTAACACAACCACAAGTCCACAACTAGTCCCTCTTTCTCTCTTGGTCGTCTCATTCTCACAGTCTCGAATACCAATCTCGTAGCACCACCACAACTATTCCCTATTTATCTCTTGCTCCTCTATTTCTCTCAAAGTCTCAAAGACCAATCTCGCAGGTGGATGTTGCATTTGAGTTGCCGCAGATTTTGGTGTGTCAGTTGAATTTTTTTTAGATAATGATTTTCGAGTGTGTTGGTCGAATATGTGAGAATAGGGGAGATAAATTTGATCAAATTTCAATTCATCAAATCTAAAGATATATGTATTTGAATTAAACAACATCAATCCCACCACTTACAGCCACTTTCCCCTACCTAACCCCTTTTTCTCCCTCTCTCAGCTCATTCACACCTTGCAATTAATAGACTGCCACCAATCACCATCCCGACCTAACAACCACCTACCTACAACCACCCCAATCCCGACCACCAGTACATAGAGTATCTAATACTCTAGCTGACTACTTAGTTGTTTTGGAGAGTCCTAAAGGCTATGGAAAAAAATATGAGTGTTTTAGTAAAAACACTTATGTTAATTGAAAAATTATATATGTAAGGAAGTAGATAGGTAGATGATGGAGGATCCCTTGGGTGCCAACCTAACTGGGATGTTTGGGATTACTAGTAATGTATTTAGAGTCTATGTGGAGTAAGGTATATCCTTCTCGGGTATATTTATTTATTTTTATAAAAGGATGGGGTCCCTTCAACCGTTGTTTGCTTTGCAAAAAAAAAAATAATAATAATAATCACATCGTAGAAGAAGATGGAAGAGGAAGGAAAATGTGATTTGGGTTATTTAAAGGTGATGTTACTTAGCAAAAAAATTAGAAACTTTTTTTAGATACCGGTGTTTGAAACTGAGAGTAGTCCACCACTTGTAGCTCAGTTGGTCAAACATACACTCTCCTTGTGAAAGGTGGCGAGTTCGAGACTCACCTGTTAGGATTTTGTGAGTTTTCACCTTATTATAAGGATCACATTTGATCCGTCGTTTATAAGCCTTTGGGTATTGAATGTAGCTGCTTAGATGGACTAGACTGGAACGAAACGAAAGCAAATCTTCAAGCAAGGTGGAGACGATGGATTGGAGCGAAAGCAAGTCTCCATGCGAAATGGAGGGGATGGAAATATTAAGTGGCAACAATATTGTAGCCTTCGGGCCTGGTTTGGTAAACCCTATAGGGTCAGTTATGTAGCCTTCGGTCATGGATTACTAAATAAATAAAAAGAGTCAACGACCCAATTTTTATTAAAAAATAAATGAGTGTCAGATGCACCCAATAATAGCCAAAAAATGAAAAGATATTTAGATACTAGTATTATCCATATCATTGGCACAGTCACACACTTTCTCCTTGTAACATGAAATCGTGCAACTTTAACCAGAAGATGAATGGGGTGGGTGTCAATTTTCATTTCATTTTTTTTATTAATAAGATGCTTTTTTCATTGAGTTAATAAAGTAATAGGAGGACATCATTTCCTTTTTCTTGTGATTGTTGTTGTTGTATAAAATCCAACATAGAGAAAGCCTAGAGCAAGAAAGAGACATAGCTAAGACGAAGAAGTCAAAGCTTTTCATTTAAGTCTCGACTATTAGATTTTATGTTCATATCCTCCACTTTAATTTGATCAAATTCATATGAACCATGAATTTATGTAAATAAGTATGCCACCTAGGATAAATTTCAAGTTTTGATATATTTTGTTAGATAGATGTCGCGAAATTTTATTTTGTTATAAAATATTTATATCTTTATGTCATTTTTAATCTAAGGACGTGTCTATTTATATTTATTTCTATCTTTGAACCTTGGCACGAGAATGTTAGTTGGAATGGGGAAGATAACTAATAGCAAGCATTAATTTGTTCTCAACATGGATTTACGATCTTGAAGACACGCTGGGATTAATTTTGGAATTTCGTATTTGAGATACAAGTTTTTTTTAGAATAACTAAATCCTAATCGTCCATTGTACATCGAGATACATGTTATTATCTTGAGGTCTGATTTAACTTTAAGATTTGGGTTTATCTAACATTCAAGGATGGAGAGGGTAACCCTAATTTTGTGAAATTAAGGAGTTGGGCATTTTGGTCATTAATAAAATTAAATGAAGCATGTGCCAGGCACATGCGGTCATAATCGTGTGGCTCACGTTGACCGTGAGTCTTGGGGGTACCCCTAAGTTTTAAAAGTCTTGGGGGTACTTTGGGTTTTGCATTATTGATGTAGTCGATTTTCGCTCCCTGCTTTGACCTTGTTCCTGCTGACCTGCACAAGTAACGCACGTGAGCCACAAACCACCATGGGGTGGTCGATGATACTCCGATGCTAAAGTCAGACAGGGATCTGAGGAAGGTGTAATGTTGTAACAGGGGATTTGTAGCGTACCTTAGCTTACCAACCTCATGTCTTATTTATAGTGCAAGGAGTTCTAGTTCAACCAGGCCATCGTAGGTGTAGTTTAGGGAGGAGATCTTCGTGAAGATCCATCTCTAATTAAGAATCGTGTTGTAGGAAGGAAGTTTCATGTTAGCTCTGCACTCCTAGATACCGAGAGATAGTTTCAAGTCCAAAAGCAATCCGTAGAAGGGAGTTTATCTGTGTGGAAGACACTATGGAGTTTGCTTCCTAGCTGAAAGCAGCTGTAGTTGCTCGTCCGAAGGCGATCCTCGAGATACTTGCCTGAAGATGGCTTATGGGTATCGTGGATAGCTGTGAGATGTGAGGGTCTAGCATGATGTGAGAGTCCGGGGAACTGAAGTTGAGCGGGCTTAGATCCGCTTGAGTTGGATCTGTGTTGGGCCGATGCTTGGGCCCGTATTTCTTCGAGATCATCATGACACGTGTTCGACTCTGGAGTGTAATTTTTTTTATGTATCATCAGCTACTCCCCCCGAGTTAGTGGGTTGTCACATCGGTTCGCTAAGTCATCTCTTGAAGAGATGTGACGCTCATGATGATTGAGTCTGAATCATTGCTTGAGTCGCACGCTGCATTAATTGGGCGTGCGTTGGTTCGGTGGAAAAGAAGCGGGAACCTATCCTCTGTATAGGTCATCCGCAGTGTTGAGATTGAACCTTCTGTTTTACTTGCTTTTGAAGATATTGCTCTGAAATGTTCGTTCATCTTCTTCATGGCTCGAGAAAACCTTCTTGATGATGTTGTTCTGGCTAAGGGCCTATAGTTTTTTAAAGATAGGCTGTTGTATCCGAGCTGGGTCTCGCTGAAATTCGTACAAAGTTTGGAGTTTCTGAAGACTTGTCGTTGTATCTTCTGACGGGCGATCAAATGCCAATGTCGCTTTCGGGCGATTTCATTTGTTTACATCAAGGGATGCTTCAAACTGGCATGTGTTTTCCGGTTCTGGACGTGATTTGGGAGTTCTTGGATTTTTTGGGGATTCCTTCGGCTCAGTTGGGACCCAACGGGTACAAGATCATTCTTATGGTTTTGCTCAGTTCTAAGGAGGCTGGCGTTAGTGTGACCCCGCGGGTGATTCAGTTGCTGACCGCTCCTCGACTGCAAAGCAATGTTGTTTGCAAGATGAAGTCGTCAAATTGCTTCGTTAACCTGCCGGATGATTTCAAGTTCTAGCAGAAGTACTATTTTCTGGCCCCTGTTGATTCAAAATATTTTGCAAGGGTCGTTCGCTTGAGCGACAGTTCAAGCCGCTTCGTAAGTTCAACTATTTTCCTGTGACTTTGATGTGCTTGATAGCGGTCTGAGTGATCATTGCCAGTGTTCTTTTGTAGGAAGGTTTTCCACTGTTCCTCTTACCTTAGAGGAGCAAACCACCATGGAGGCATTTCGCGTCATGGCAAAAAGGGAGGCGATTGATATCATAAGAGCTTCCAATTTCGTTCGTAGTGGACTGTGGGACAATTGGTACGTTGCCCCCACTCTGCATCAAGAGTCGCGCATTAAGCTGGAAGATGGGGCCCCTTCCAGGAAGAGAAAGGCTACTAGAGCTAAGGCTCTCGTCCTGTCTGATGCGGAGGATCCATCTGAGACGCTTGCTTCCTTTGTGATGAAGAAACCTAGCGTTAGGACTGGGCCGTCTTCGACACAACTCACTTTGGTGAGAGAGGAACGCGAGTCTGCTAGGCCCGTTGAGGCGGAGACTAATGTTCCTAGCTTGGAGAAAGATTACCTGAGGTTGGCGGAAGTTGCTGACGGGTCGAACCATAGTGACGCGCAGGTTGAGGCTCTAAATGACCGTCTGGTGCAAGTTGCAATGGCGACTTCCGGTGGCGCTGATTCGCGTGGAGCCGCTCTGGTAGAAGGCTTAGTTGAAGTTTCGCCTGAGGTGGTGAAATCTGATCACCCCACCGTTGACTCACCTGAAAGTGGTTGTGGTACTGGTCGTGTCTCATGTAGTCTGCATTGTTCACCGTTTCGTTCTAGGCCATAGCTAGAACTATTGGAAGGTCCTTTGGATACTTTGGTCCATCCTCTGCCTACGGATCCTGTTGGGCCTTTTCACAATAAAGGGTCGGCCGTTCTTGACAAGGGAAAAGCCACGGAGGAGAGTCTAAGGACTGTGGCGACCGTGAATGGCGACGCTGGAATAGTTTCTGATTAGGGGAAGCTTAATCCTGATGCACGGATAAGTCTGTTCGCACTGAACTTGGTGAAGATGAGCTCACGTGTCTGGCACCAAGAGGTTGATATTGAGTATGCTTTGAGGAAACATATAAGCAGACATCACAGCTGGCTATGGACCATGCTCCAAAACCTAAGGAGGATACGCTGGAAGAGTGTGTGGACAAGGGTTTGAAGTATCTTATGCTTGGTATGTCTCATATGAGCCACGCGACTGTTGTTAGGACAAAAGTAGAGTATATACTTTGGAGCGTGTCTTCTCGCATGTGCAGACGTTGTATTCTAATGTGCTCCATGAAATTGAGCGGTTTAAGAAGCGGGCCGAAGATATGCGGTTGGATTAGTCGATTGTGGCCGTTGAGGCTCAGAGGGCTCATCTGCAAGACCTTGAGAAAAATCTGATCGAGGCGGTGTCTGAGAGGGACGAACTTAATCAAGAGTTGAGTCGGTTAAGCCTAGAGGTCGAGGTTGTGCAGGAAGCTGTAGCTAAGGCGCATTTCGAGCTGCAGTCTTTTGCTGAAGAGAATGTTTCGAAGGAAGCTGACTAGGATGCTGAAAAGCAACAGCTGGAGTCCGATGTGGAGTTTTATGCTTGAGAGGCTAGGAAGGCTGATAACCAACTCAAATTGGGATGGCATGAACTCAGTGCTGTGAAGAGCAGTCTGGCCATAGAGCAGTCTCAGGTCGATGTGCTAACTGGCAAATTGGAGCTACTGGAGCGTGACCTTATTGATGCAAAGGTGCGAGAGGAAAGGCTTCTTAAGGAATAAGGCAAATGTGAGTTCCGTTGGGTTGTTCATGGCCGACTGGAGCTATTGGCACTGATGAAGAAGGAGCATCCGGAGTGGGATCTTAGCCGTTACAAGAAAATGTCATATGTGGACTTGTCTGTTACCTCTGAGTCGTCGGGCGAGGAGGACAGTTTGATCCTTAACGTCCAGGTCGAAGCACGTACAGATGCAACTTTTGCCCATGTTCTTCTTAGGCTTAGCTCTTTCGTTTCTATAACTTCTCCTGATTAGGAGCAAACTTTGTGTGTTTGTACACTTTTTGTTTTGGCCATTAATGAAAACAATAATTTTTCGTTTCATACTTGGCGTCTCTATTGCACGTTTTTTGTTTTGCCTTATCGTCTTACTTTGGCATAGGCTAGTTGAATCAATTGGACATTGTATGATCTGTCTGCGGCAGAGATCTTGACCGCTTTGTATTGTGAATGACTCGAGGTCATTGCTGCGTAGTTATGTCCGATAGTGGGCATGTTGCGAAAAATTTAACTGGGGGTTGAGTCACCCGAGTTGTGTCATGTCCCATATTTAAATTGATTGAGCTTTTTCTTGTTTGTCTGACTGGTCGGCTGTAGTTGTTGCCACGGGCAAGTTGTGGTGGCCGAAAGTACGTGTCAGAGCATTTGCACCGAGTCAGGCGTCGTAAGCTCAGGTTGGCGTTCTAATTAGCTTTTATCTGGGCACCGGTTGTACTATCCTTGTATCAGCATGAGTGGCCTTTTTCTAATGTTAGAATGTCAATTCTTTTGAGCGTGAAAGCACTGATTCAGCTAAGCTCATATTTACGTCTGCAGTCCTGAGGGAGAGTGGAGGTCGTGTGGAGAGCTGTTTGAGATTCTCACATTTCAAATCGTTTATGACTGAGTAGAACGGTCGATAGATTCAGGGTGTAAAGGTTTGGCAACCAGGCTAAAGAGCAGTGGTTCCGTGGCAAGCCGTCAGAATCAGTTTGGGACTGACTAGGCTTCCACCTTTCAAATGACCGAGCAAAGCGATAGACAAATTCGGGGAGTAAAGGTTTGGCGACCAGGCTGAAAAGCAGTGGTCCTGTGGCAAGCCGTCAAAATCAGTTCTGGACTGACTAGGATCCCACCTTTCCAACCGTCGACACCCTCCTGCGCGGTGTGGGCTACGTGTTCGAGAGGGGTTTGGCGACAACGCTAAAGAGTAGTGGTCCCGTGGCAAGCCATCAGAATTAGTTCGAGACTAACTAGGCTCCCACCATCCAAATTATCTACATCTAAGTGCACCAAGCAACAAATTTGGGAGGGTTCGGCGGCCACGCTGAAAAGTAGTGGTCTCGTGGCAAACTGTCAGAATCAGGTCGTGGCTGACTCGGTTCCCACCTTATAGACTATCTACACCCTCGCATCGCAGGCTGCAAGTCTAGGTTTGGTGATTTGGCGGTCACGCTGAAAAGCAGCGATTCCGTGGCGAGCCATCAGAATCAGTTCAGGACTGACTAGGCTCCCACCTTCCGGACTATCTAAACCCTCGCAGTGGAGGCTACAAGTCCAGGTTTTGATCAAAAGCTTTCGTTGTTGGTCGTCACCAGTTAGGCTTACCTGATAGGTTCGACAAACACTGACCGCGAATGGGGTAGTGATCTCTGACAAGTCATCATTACCAGGCGTGGCAACGCTGATTAGATTCCCACTTCCTAAATCGTCGATGCCTGCATTAAGCAAACTAGGTGTCGGGGTGAACCAGAAGTTATCGTCACCAGTGTTGGCTGACCAAGCTTGCTCGGTTTGACCAGAGGTTCCGCCTGCTGAGGGGCGTGTGAAACTAGTGGTTCATGGTGTGGACAAAGTTATCTTAACTCAACAAGTGGTAAAATCCGTACGTCAAAGTTGACTAGGATCCTCAAGTGCTCGTGCCAAGTATGCGACAGGGTGTTGTTCAAATAACAAACTGAGCCCATGGGCCCGCAGAGGAAGGCTAAGGTTTCCTGCATGGTGCGTTACGTGTACGACGTAGATCACGCGGTGACACATGTTTAGTGTAGGCTGCGTAACGTTTGAGTATATCGGTTAATCCCCTTCAATTGATGGGGTTGCCTGCTGCGCCATTAATTGATTGATGTGATCTGCGCAATTTCATTGGGAATTGTCGTCTTCCATCAATGCCTGGCAGATAATGCTGGAATGCCCGTTTGGTGAACCAGTATGTCTGTATAATGGTGTTTTCCAATCGTTGTAAACACCATCTTTTGCTGAGTTTATTTCATGTAATGTTCTTGTTTTGAGAAGATGCTTTGGGTTTTTCAAAGGCTTAGGAAAATGCTTTGAATTTTCCAAAGGCTGAAGTTGGATCTCCATCATTGGAGTTTCCGAAAGTTCTGTCATTCATATCGACCAGGCATGATGATAGTTGTTGTTATGCGTGTCACTTGTTCTGGGTAGGCACTTAGTTAATCCGTTGAGGTTTTGTAATCTCTCATCATATCACTGAGAAGTAGTACGAATTTTCTACCAAGGGAGATGCCTCGGTGTTACACCGTACCACTTGTGTCTTCATGTGCTTGAATCTCGCTGCTAACTGACAACTGATATAAGTGTTAGTCAATGTGCGATGTCTCCAAGTGTGGTAGCTCTTAGTCACACCTGTCATCGCATATGAGAAAAGTGGTATCTCTTAATAGCATTATGAGACCGTAACTGCGTTGCTATTTGTTGCCATCCCCATCTGCCTTCTTCTAAGCCCTTTGAGGAGGTTGGATAGATGGTGGGACGTCTCTTGAGGAAATCAGCAGCTAGTCGTGAGGTCTTCAATACTATAAGGAGAGCACATGGCTGGATTGATTTGACGGAGCAATCTGACTGCTCAGTCCTTTCAATCCCCTCTCACTTTGTCTTTATCTTGGGAAGGGGTCGAACATCCCCCATTCTCTTAACTCCGTTGTCGTCTTCGGAAGGGGTCAAGCAGTTTTTATCTTTGCTCTCACTTGCATATTACTCGTATCGGAGGGTTTGCAGGTTTTCGTCGGACTCTGTCCGTTGCAGAATTATTTAAGCGAGTCTTTTACTTCAGTTCTCATTGTATTCAGATGCCTATAGTGCTTAATCTTTTGTATCCGCCTTAGGGCGTTTGGAGTATTAGCATTTTGAATTCGCCTTGAGGTGCTTGTTGTTACATCTTTTCAATAATCAATAGAGTTTGTTTTTGTAATTCTTAAATGATTGCGAATCACATAAATCTCTTAAGAACTCTGGACTCAATATTGACTACATAAAGGGAAACAAACAACTTAAAGCAAACCAATTGATGACGAAGAGAAACTGATCCTGGCCTTGAATTGAATTCGGGTTGCTCTCGCAGATCGTTTAGAGGACTGTCGAGGCGTTACATAGATCACTGAAGAGCGAACCTTGCAGAGGGGTGGATCTCGCCGACGAAATGTCGGGGGATGGGTTCCCGCTTGCCATTGCCATTACGACTTGCTGGGCGGGAGAGCTAACTACTCCTGTACCTCTCGAAAATGGTGTCTTTTTCATTTTTTGGCCTTGCAATAGGTCAGGTTGCTCTGCATGATGTAGCTGAATCTATGAGCACTCTATATGTTTTTGTGCGGCGTAGTGGCAGCCTCGTGTCGTAGGTTGGTCTCCACGTATTGTTCCTTCTGCATTGTTAGCAGTATACTTAACACACTGGTGAAGGGTGGAGATCGCTGCTTCCATTTGGTGTAGCCACGGTCTTCCCATGATGAGGTTGTAGGATGATGGTGCATTTACCAACATGAAGTCCATAAACATGACCTTCTTCAGCCGCAGTTCTCCAGCTACAGTGGCAAACCTTATCTTTCTGATGGGAAAACATTTTCCCCGCTGAATCCGATTAGCGGATGCTCTGATGGCACTAGGTTTTCCTCCTTGAGGTCCATGTTGCGGAAAGCATTGTAGAACGGAACGTTGAGCGAGCTTCCTGTGTCAACGAGAACTCTCTTCACTTCCCATTTTGCGATGGAAATGGAGATGACCAAGGCGTCGTGCGACGCTCAGACTCCATCGAGGTCCTTGTTCGTGAAAGTCAAAGTGGGAATTTTCGAATAGCAAACGCGTCTGTCTTCATCTGCGATCATGTTTGCATATCCAGTAGAGTCCGCTTGAGGGACCTGTGCGACTGGTCTTCATTCGGTTCGACTCCATGAAGGACGTACATTATTCCATGAGTCTCGTTCTCTATCTCTTTGATTGACCCCCTTGTCCCTAGTATGTTTTGACTGCTTCTCAGACTTCAAGAAGTCTTTCAATTTGCCCTTGCGGATCTAGTGCTTTACTTCATACCTCAGACTTTTGCAGTCGTTGGTGTTGTGGTCGCCCTCCGTGTGGTACGCACAGTACTTGCCGTTGTCCCTTTTGGCAGGGTATCCGCGTGTCTTCGGGGGCCACTTTAATTCCTCCCAATTTTTCATAGAGTTGAGTACATCCGACAAACTAGCATTTAGTTGTGCCACGGCTCTGGATCCAACGTGGTTGGATGATTTCTCTGGCTTGGGGCGATCAAGATCCAATTTGTTGTAAGTGTGTTTCTTCTTGCTCCACTTGTCATCCTCATGTCTATTTCCCTCATTCTTGTCCCTAGAAGCTAAGGGCTTCCTGTTGCCTTCGGTCTCACTCTTGGCAGTCCTTGACTCTTCCAGGATGATGTGTCTCTGGACGCTATTGAAAAGCTCTGCCATGTTCAGAGGGGGCTCCAAGGTGAGGTCATCGAAAGGCTTTCCCTCTTTGAGGTCCGCAGTAAATGTCGTCATAGTTGTATCATCGTTGCACCCATCGATGAGGGTTAGCGCGTTGTTGAAGCGTGTAACATACTCTCGGAGCGTCTCGCCAGACCTCTGCCTTAGATGAAACTCTGGCTCCCGATGAAACTTATCAAAAATTCATTTGCCAATGTTTTAAAAGAGTCGATTGACTTCGGTGGAAGGCTGTAGAACCACGTCAATGCAGGGATTTTGAGATTGGTGAAAAAGGTTCTGCACATGACGGATTCAGATCCTTCATTGAGCGCCATTACGTGCTAGTAGTGGCGCAGATGATCAAAAGGATCGGTGGTCCCGTCATAAGAATCGAGCTTCGGGGCAGAAAACTTTCTCGGAAGTGCTTCGCTTATGATTCGGTATATAAATGGTGGGATGGAGAGGCGTGATAGTACGTCCGGGTCATGCGCTCCTCTACAGAGAGGTTTCCCGGGACCGAGCCTCTCTGTCCTGGCAGCTGGATCGACGTTAGCCACACAGCCTCCCTTAGTCCAATGGGAACTAGCCTATCTATCATGGCTCTTCTGCGCTTGCTCCCTATCGTCTACTGGAGATGGAGGTCAGTGTTGTTCCTGGTCTCCATCAGCAGCGGGTGGATTCAATCATGCGAGCGTCTCCACCGCCTTGATGACCTGCTGTATGTGAGACGTCAGCACCTCGATTTTGGGGTCCGCCTTGATGACCTGCTGTATGTGAGACGTATCCCTTGGTTCGTTGTTTCGTGACCTGGTGGTCACCATCTCTCTGGAATTTGGTAGGAGACAATGCTTAGTGTAAAGTTAAGGACCATGTTGTCCCCACGGACTGCGCCAAACTGATGTAGTTGATTTTCGCTTCCTGCTTTGACCCTGTTCCTGCTGACCTACTGACCTGCACAAGTAACACACGTGAGCCACAGACCACCGTGGGGTGGCCGATGGCACTCCGATGCTAAAGTCAGACATGGATCTGAGGAAGGTGTAATGTTGTAACAGAGAATTTGTAGCGTATCTTAGCTTACCAACATCATGTCTTATTTATAGTGCAATGAATCCTGGTTCAACCAAGCCATCGTAAGCGTAGTTTAGGGAGGAGATCTTCATGGAGATCCTTATCTAATTAAGAGTCGTCTTGTAGAAGAGAAGTTCCTTGTTAGCTCTGCACTCCTAGATACACGAGAGATAGTTCCCAATCCAAGAGCAATCTGTAAAAGGGAGTTTCACTGTGTGGAAGATACTCTGGAGTTTGCTTCCTAATTGGAAGCAGAGAGCAACTGTAGTTGCCCGTTCGAAATCGATCCTCGAGATACTTGCCTGAAGAGGGCTTATGGGTATCGTGGATAGCTGTGAGACGTGTGGGCTTAGCATGCTGTGAGAGTTCGAGTCCGCTTGGCTGATTGAAATTGAGCGGGCTTAGATCCGCTTAGGCTGGATCTATGTTGGACCGATGCTTGGGCTCGTAGTTCCTCGAGATCATCATGACACGTGTTTGACTCAGGAGTGTGACCGTTTTTATGTATAATAAATTATGAAGTAGGGGGACCACTAAATATCCCTTATCTAAAGCCAAAGAATGTGATTTCTTGAAAAATGTCGAAAACTCAGGAGTGTGACCGTTTTTATGTATAATAAATTATGAAGTAGGGGGACTACTAAATATCCCTTATCTAAAGCCAAAGAATGTGATTTCTTGAAAAATGTCAAAATTTCACGAAATATTTCTTTTTTTCGAGTTACATAAATTTCTTTCGAAATCCGAAATATTTATTTCTTTCATCGGGCCAATCTCACTTTCCATACATTTTAATGAGTTATAATCTTAGTTTAGTATTAAAATTTTGTCATATGTAGTAATTCTTATGAATATGTAGTTTGTAATTTTGTATGACATTAAGATTCATGTGAGACTCTTTATGTAATATGTAAGAGTTTAAAATGCTTAAATTATATTGATAACTTCAAAATTATAACCAAATTTTTTATGTTTTTTTTATATACAAAGAAATATTTCTTAAAATCAATGTACCGAAATTTACGTCAAAAAACGAAATCACAATATTTGTCTAAAGCATCTCCTCGTAGTTGTTTACCAGCCCACCCCATGTATTTGTGTAAATAATGAGAAAAAAAAAACTTATGGGTTAAACCATGTTTCTGCAAAATTAGTGCGCAAAATGTTCCCAACTTCGTCTTCAATCCCTTTGGACATATTCAAGCGAAATATTCTATAACAAATCCAACAACCTTCAGCAATTATGAAACAAAAAGCTGTCAATGTTCCAAGTAATCCCAGATATTCTAGCCATCCGAGATATTCTTTCCCCATTTAAATATTTTTCTCAATAACATTTTAGAGCCCAAATGCCAAAACTAAAAACAATTAACAAATTAGCTATGAAATTTTAAAATGATTAAAAATTTTAAGTTTTCATTAAATAATACACAATAGTCCAACCACAGAAATTATAGATAATTTTATAACCATGCCTTGTATGAATTGTGGCATTACATAACATATTGTGTCCATTTTGTTGAACTTTTTTGTGTTGCCCTGCTGCTTCTCAAGTTGCTCTTCAACTCAGTGTACTTGGTCTTCATATGATTTTGACTATCATCCATCCTTCTTGTATTGCTCTAATTATTGTTCACCCTAATTATCACTAATCACATAGATGATTGAAAGCTCGCAACCCATGGATCAAGATGTCGTCGGAGTAAAGACTGTTGTAGTGCACTGTATATAAGGTAAACCATAGGAAATTGCCACCTACATATAAATATAGTACTCTAGTAGATTTCCCCATCTCACTGTCACCTCACTTGCAGTCTCTCTTTCTCGTCGTTCATGCTTGCACCACCCAACAGGTTTGTTGCAACAACAGAGCAACAATTCATGAGAAGAAGTTTTGAAGGGAGGAATATGTTTAAATCTATTCTTCCCGCTATTCACACCACACTAGTTACTTTGCACCATCATGGAGAATAGCGACATATTTGCTAAGGAGGAGATGGATTTCACCTGTGCCACCACTTGACCACTTCCATGTTGGGTTTCTAAGCCCTCTGCTAAGGCGTAGATGATTCCTCGGGCTTGCTAGATTTTTTTTTGTCTTTTACCGTTCTTTGTTGAATTGTCAGGTTTAACATTGGGTTGATTTGTGAACAAACACATTACTTTCACCGTGTATGTCATGCATCCATGGTAGTTACAATTATTCTATGTTTTTGTTTAAGTATGTTTTATTCGTATTAGTTAAACATGTGATTAGTTGTGCCTTAAATAGACAATTAATGTTAGGGATTTGCATCTTTGCTAAAATCAATCAACTACATTGCTAGGCGATAATAACTGACATTAGTATAATTTTATGAACTTGATGGATGATTCAAAAGCCTTAGCATCTATCTCTCTGATTTTCAAACTCAATTTCAAGTGTTTTTCTACTTTCCATTAGTATAGAAATTTCCGATTACTGTAACTCCCTTTCAAATTGGTTTAAATAGATTGTAGTTTTCGATTGTGTCTTCAACCCTCATGGGATCGACCTGTATTTGCCATTGTCTACTAGTTAGACAACCGTACACTTGCGGTATAATAATCAAGTCAAATTAGCCTATTAATTTAGATTAGTAAAATCTGCATCAAGAAACAAAGAGGAGCTAAAACAACTTTAGTTTTTTTTTTCTTTTTTTCTTTCTCCCCCCTTCCCCTCATTGTTTTCATAAATCCCCCAAATTTGTTCTTACACATACACAATAAATCATCTCACAGATCAGATGAAAATTAATCTTGAAGAAAAAGTAGGATGGTTCAATTACAAATTCACGCATTTTTAATAATTCATGTGAGGTCATCCGAGAAACCAAGCAATTATGGTGGTGATTCAATTTAGAGTACCGAATGGATGGGGGTGTTGGATTCGGATTGATTTGGGATTATGATTAGAAAAACGTTTTGGGATTCAAAAGTCGTCAACTGGGTTTGTTTGGGTGGAAGTGTTAAAAAATTTGATGACATGAGTGTGGAAGGAGAATGATAACTCATTGTTGAGCTTCGAAGGATAGTGATGGCTATGGAGTTGCAAAAGATGGTAGTGAGAGAGTGATGGTGACGTAATGGATGGCGATGGCAGATTTGGTGGTGGTGCAACACCTGGTGACAGTATTTAGCCATGGAGAAAAGATCGACAATGATGATGGTGTGATTTAATGGAGGAGATGAGAGAATTTCAGGGAAAATCATAAAAATGGGTTTTTGCGAAGAATAGTAAGATTGATGATTTTGATTGCACTGTACCCACAAGTGAAAGAAAGTTTCTAGTTTTTTTTTAGTGAGATTTGTGAAATTTTGGCTATTTTGCTTCATCAATTCTTCATTTATTCATCTGGAGTATTTTGAAGAGGAAACACATGCATTAGTTCAATTTGTTGTGGAGGAGAAGGACAACAAAGAGGAGGGCGCTCTGGTTTGTTCTAGAATGAGGAGGAAAACGAAAATGGCGAAGTAATGGTGTTTCTGGTTCATTGCAAAGGGAGGAAGATGAAGAGCAGTAAATGGTGGTGATCTAGTGTTTTGGAGAGAGATGAAGTCGTTTCATGAGGGTCTTTTGGTCTAAAACATGCTCACATGTAGGGGTGGGCACGGGACGGGATGGGACGAGATATACCCATCCCTATCCCATCCCGTTCATAAGGGATCGGGACGGGACGGGATGGGAAAAACCCTATCCCAACCTCGTCCCATCCCAAACGGGTTCGGGACGGGATCAACGTGCCAATCTTCTTCACTTGCAGGCCCCAGTTTTTATCAGTGATCTTAATATGGTTTCATCATTGAAAATTTTACTGGTTTTTAAAATGAACATTGTAATATCAGGTTGTGGAACCTACTTTGTTAGAGTAGTGTAAGTAGGATGTGCTTGAAAACATAATGAAGATCCTGCATGAATGTGATAGCTAGTCAGCTTTCTGAGAAACCTTCTAAATGGTCATTCATTGTATTTCACATTTGAATGTGATAATCAGTTTCTTGAGGAATATAATGAAAGTGAAATATAAACTGTGTTCAAGAATACATAGTATAGTGCTTAACTAGGCGAAAAAATTGGAATATAAGGTAAGAAAAAGAATTTGTTTATCCATATTTTTTAATAGATTGGATGGACTTGATCCGTTGCCTGACGGATAGGACTGGTGTTGTGGTGGGCTTGGGCGAAGATCTCATCTCGTTTTGCCAAGATGCGTTATTTACAATTTTTTTAAAACCGTGAGACCATGAAAAGCTAGCATGGTATTATAGGTTTTGTATCATCAACCCATGCCTGAACAACGTTCCCATTGAGCTAGCTGAATATGCAAGAAGAAGATGATAAATATAACTCATGCTTAAATAAAAATATTAATAATTAATATTAATAAATTAGTTCGGGACGGGACGGGATTGGCGGGATTGAAAATCTTCATCCCATCCCATCCCATTCTAGATCGGGACGGGACGGGATCGGGATGAAATTATTCAATCCCATTAAGACCCGAAAAAATCGGGACGGGACGGGACGGAATCGGGACGGGAACGGGATCGCGGGATGGGATGCCCACCCCTACTCACATGCCTTGCATGTGCATACTTAATGAACAAACTCTAGTCAATGCGAGTCAACTAACGAGTTTGGATTTAACACCAACTTTATTGCTCACTTAGAACCAAACCCTAATTTTTCCTATTTACTTGGGATCAACATCTAAATAGCCATTAATCAAACGAACTTTTAGATGTATTTACAAAGTACAAAGAGTTAGCTACCAATTCATGCTTGTTACAACTAAGCAAGGAGAATAAGATCGCATATGAAAATAACACATGAGAATTAAATGAAGATTTGGTAGATGCAGTTCTACAAGTTCAAGAAAGTAGCAACCTCAACTTTCCAATCACAATCGATAACATCAACGTGATCATCTTGGTAAGTGCAACGAATATAAAACAATCTATTTAAGGGAACAATAATCCAAGCCTGCATGTTCAAATGGAAAAAAAGTTTTTGTTCCTGAAAGATTAGTTAACAAACTGAATGAAAATTTTCTATACGTAATACTCGTTATATGATAATCTGTAATAAACTAAATCCAACTTTCTCTGTTTTCTCCAGGACATGTTCAATGCAAGTAGTAAAACTGCTATTGTTGTAGATGGGTGATGTTAGAATTGATGAAAAAGGGTGAGATTAATGGAGAACGCTTAAGCCAAGGTGAGTCGTGTACTCAATAGAAAAAACAAGTGAACAAAAATACTTTCTTAGACTAAAGTACTTGCAATCAGTTATCAAATAAACTCTAAGATCACACCCTGTTCTCAATTATTCTCGCAAGAATCTTGGAGAATTCCCACAAGGCAAATGAAAACAATAGTTTGATCCACTAGCAAAATTTTAAGAGCGTCATATATACGATCTTGCCAATACCATAACTTTCTCTAGATGATACAATTAGGTTGTACTATACCATATAATTAGTTTAGAGGCAAAGAGATGAAATGACCAACATAAAAAATCCAAGGTGTACTAACCTGCAAGGCAATTATAGTTAATTGTCAGGCTGAGATGGATTTGGCCTTAGGTCAAATTTCACATGCAATTGAAGACCTCTAATCCTCAGTTAAGTTCAATTAAAATCTCATTTTCCCCTTTCAGTAAGAGTTCTATAAAATACTTTCAAGATGTTATGTACATCAGAGTCTCTGGTTTCAGAAATTCTAGCTGGCCTGGGAAACCGGCCTGGTTTGCTGCCTGGGAGGGGCGAAAATACATTTTTGCCCCTCCTCATTAAACACCGATTTCCCAGGCCAGCTAGAATTTCTCCTCTGGTTTTGAATGAGATTGAACATGTTTGCCTTCTAAAACTTGATTGATTTGTCTATATTCTATATGAAGAAGTGAAAATTGATCCATTGTAGGTTGATAATACCCAAGATGCAAATCAAACAGGAGAAGCAAATCCATTGCAGGTTGATAATACCATGCAAATTCACTAAGTCTTTGTTCTCAAAGAAAACACGAGTTTGCTCCTAATGGGTGATGAACATAATTGGTGACGCAGTCAATTTTCGCTCTCTGCTTGACCTTGCCCTGAAGACTTGTTGACCTGCACAAAACGCACGCGAGCCACATACCACTGATGTGGTGGCCGATGGGACTCCGATGCTAAAGTCAGACATGGATCTGAGAAAGACTTAATGTTGTAAACATGAAATTTGTAGTGTGCCTTTGTTCACCAACCTCATGTCTTATTTATAGTGCTGGAGTCCTTGTTCGACCAAGCCATCGTGACATAGATTAGGGAAGGAGATCTTCTTGGAGATCATTCTCTAATTAGGAGTTGTGCTATGGAGAGAAGTTTTCCTGTTAGACTTGTGCTCTTAGATATACGGGAGATAGTTTCCAATTGGAGTGTTGTCCATAGATGGAAGTTTCCATGTACGACATACTCTGGTATTTGTTTCCTAGTTGGAAGCAAAGTGTTGCTGTCTTGCCCGTCCGAAGCTGATCCGCGAGATACTTGCCTAAATAGGTCTTACGGGTATTGGAGATGGGTGTGAGACGTGTGGGCTTAGTAGGCTGTAGTAATTTGGGGTCCGTCTGGCGGACTGCGCTATGTGGGCTTGATGCCACTTGGGGCGAATCAGTGTTAAACTGACGTTTGGGCCTGTTATTTCTTGAGATCATCATGACACGCGTACAGTGTAAAAGAGAGAATGTTTTGGTGTATCATCAATTGCTCCCCCCGAGTTAGTGGGCCGTTGTATCGGTCCACTAAGTCATTTCTTGAAAAGATACGCCGCTCATGATTACTGATTTTGAACTGTTACTTGAGCAGCGCGCTCCATTAATTAAGCGTGTGTCGGTTCAATGAAAAAAGGGCAGAAAATCAATCCCTAATTAGATCTCCCTTTATGTAGAGATTGATTCTTTCATTTCTTCGTTTTTAAGGATTCCACTCTGTTCAGCTTTTAATAGATTATTTGTTCACTTTCTTCATGGCTCGCCAGAATCACCTTGATGATGAACTTCTTGCCAAGGGCCTTCAGTTCTTTGAAGATTGGTCGGCCTCCGAATTGACCTTGGCTGAGATTCGAAAGACATATGGGGTCCCTGAAAATCTGCCTCTATATATTCTGAGTGATGATCAGATGCCAATCCCTCCTGCCCAGTTGGTGCCGAATGGGTACAGGATTATTCTTCTTATACTGATTAGGGCAAAGGGTATTGATGTTGCTGACCTTTCCTCGGTTGAACGATCACATCGTGTGTAAGATGAAGCCGTCGACTTGCTTCGGAAAACTGCCGGATGACTTTAAATTCTGGCAGAAATTTTGCTTCCTGGCTTATTCGAATGCGAAATACTTCGAGTTCAATGGTCGTTCGCTTGAGCGAGAGTTTAAGTCACTTCGTAAGTATTGATGATACATAAAAACGGTCACATTCCTGAGCCGAACACGTGTCATGATGATCTCGAGGAACTATGGGCTCAAGCATTGGCCCAACACAGATCCAGTCCAAGCGGATCTAAGCCCGCTCAACTTCAGTCTGACCAAGCGGACCTGGACTCTCACAACATGCTAAGCCCACGTTTCACAACCATTCTCAATACCCATAAGCCCTCTTTAGGCAAGTATCTTGAGGATCAGCTTCGGACGGGCAACTGCAACTTCTCTCTGCTTCTAACTAGGAAGCAAACACCAGAGTATCTTCCACACAGGGAAACTCCCTTCTACGGATTGCTCTTGGATTGGGAACTATCTCCCTCTTATCTAAGAGTGCAGAGCTAACAGGGAACTTCCCTTTTATAGCACGACTCTTAATTAGAGAGGGATCTCCACGAAGATCTCCTCCCTAAACTACGCATACAATGGCCTGGTTTAACCAGGACTCCTTGCACTATAAAAAAGACATGAGGTTGGTAAGCTAATATACGCTACAAAATCCCTGTTACAACATTACACATTCCTCAGATCCCTGTCTGACTTTAGCATCGGAGTGCCATCGGCCACCCCATGATGGTCTATGGCTCACGTGCGTTACTTGTGCAGGTCAGCAGGAACATGGTCAAAGCAGGGAGTGAAACTCTAATGCATCAGTTTGGCGTCGTCCGTGGGGACAACATTAGTTTGACCCCACTAGGTCACGCAACAACGAATCGGGGACACGTCCAACGCTCCGGATGTCCCTATACCAGTTTCTGCCATGCACGGGCAGCCTACTCACTCCCCTACACAAACGACAGACCCCAAAATTGAGGTGCTGACTTCTCAAATACAACAGGTTATAAAGGCGGTGGAGACACTCACACGACAGAATCCACCCATTGCTAATGGAGACCAGAAACAACACGGACCTCCACCTCTAGTGAACGATAGGGAGCAAGCACAGAAGAGCCAGGCCCCCGCTAGTTCCTATTGGACTAAGGGAGGCTATGTGGCTGACATTGATCCAACAACCAGGACAGATAGGCTCGGTCCCAGGAACCCTCTCCGTAGAGAAGCGCGCGACCTGGACGTACTATATCGCCTATCCGTCTCCCCCTTTGTGGACCAAATCATGAGTGAAACACTTTCGAGAAAGTTCACTCCCCCGAAGCTCGATTCCTATGATGGAACCATCGATCCTTTCGATCATCTACGCCATTGCCAGCATGTAATGGTGTTCAAGGAAGATCCAAATCCGTCATGTGCAGAACATTTCCCACCAGTCTTAAAGGCCCTGCATTGACTTGGTTCCACAACCTTCTACCGAAGTCAATCGACTCCTTCAAAACATTGGCAAAGGAATTATTGACACGGTTCGTTGGAAGCCAGCGTTTCAGAAAAGGCCCGCACTACATACTCTCTCTAAGGCAGAGGTCTGGCGAGACGCTCCGAGAGTATGTCACACGCTTCAACAACGAGCTAACCCTCATCGACGAGTGCAACGACGATACAGCTGTGACATCGTTCACTGCAGACCTCACAGAGCGAAAGATCTTCGAAGACCTCACCTTGGAGCCCCTTCTGGAGATGGCATAACTCCTCAAGAGCTTCCAGAGACACATCACTCTGGAGGAGTCAATGACCGCTAAGAGGGAGACTGAAGGCAACACAAAGCCCTCAGCTTCTAAGGACAAGAAAGAGAGAAAAAGACACGAAGATGAGGAGCGGAGCAAGAGGAAGCACACTGGATTCTGATCGTCCCAAGCCAGAGAAGTCATCCAACTACGTTAGATCCAGAGACGTGACACACATAAATGCTAGTCTGTCAAATGTACTCAACTCCATGAAAAATTGGGAGGAATTGAAGTGGCTCACTAAGACACGCGGAGACCCTGCCAGAAGGGGCAACGACAAGTACTGTGCGTACCACAAGGAAGGCGGCCACAACACTAATGACTACAAAAGTCTTAGGTATGAAGTAGAACACTGGATCCGCAAGTGCAAATTGAAAGACTTCCAGAAGTCTGAGAAGCATCCAGGACAAACCAGGGACAAGGGGAATAGGTCAAAGAGATAGAAAATGAGACTCCTTGGATAATATACGTCCTTCATGGAGTCGGCCAAATGAAAACCAGTTGCATAGGTCCCGCAAGCGGACTCTGCTGGATATGCAGACACAACCTGCGGATGACGACAAACGCGTTTTCTATTTGAAAATTCAGAACCCCATTCTCACATTGACTTTCACGGACAAGGACCTTGATGGAGTCCGAACACCGCACAACGACGCCTTGGTCATTTCTGTTTCCATCGCAAAGTGGGAAGTGAAGATAGCTCTCGTTGACACAGGAAGCTCGCTCAACATTCTGTTTTACAATACTTTTCGCAGCATGGACCTCAAGAAGGAAAACCTAGTGCCATCAGAGCACCCCGCTAATCGGATTCAGCGGGGAAAATGCTTTTCCATCAAACAAATAAGATTAGCCACAGTAGCTGGAGAACCGTGGCTGAATAAGGTCCTATTTCTGGACTTCATGGTGGTAGACGCACCATCGTCTTACAACCTCATCCTGGGATGACCGTGGCTACACCAAATGGAAGCAGTGGTCTCCACCCTTCACCAGTGTGTTAAGTATACTGCTAACAACTCTGAAGGGATAATACGTGGAAACCAACCTACGACACGAGGCTGCCACTACGCCGTACTGAAACAGATAAAATGCTTCCAAATTCAGCTACATCATGCATAGCAGCCTGGCCCAGTGCAAGTTCAAAAGGTGGAAGGGACACCATTTTCGAGCGGTATAGGGGCAGTCAACTCTCCCGCCCAGCGAGTCGTAATGGCAAGTGGAAACACATCCCCTCGACATTTCGTCAGCGTAGAGATCCGCCCCTCTGCAAGCAGGTTTTCTCTTCAGTGACCTATGTAACACCTTGACAGTCCGCTAATTGATCCGCGAAAGCTATCCGAATTCACTTCGGGGCCAATATCAGTTTATCTCCATCAACAGTTAGTTTGCTTTAAGTTGTTTGTTTCCCTTTCCGTAGTCAATATTGAGTTTAGAGTTCTTAAGAAACTTATGTGATTCACAATCATTTAAGAAATAAAACAAGAATTTCAGAAACAAACTCTATTGATTATTGGAAATATGTAACAACAAGCACCTTGAGGCGGATACACAAGACTACATGCTACGAACACCCTGAGGCGGATACAAAAGCCTACATATTACGAACGCCCTGGGGCGGGTACAAAAGACTACATACTATAGGCATCTGATCAACATGGAGTGTGGACTTGCTCAGACTGTCTGTTCCTGTAAGCGACACAAATAATCCAGGGCAAGCTACCTGCAAGCAAAGGGACACTCCACGGAACGCCGCCTTTAAATATGGTCTGCGGGGTTACAAAATCAACAACCAGGAGTACTTGCGAAGACTCAGACCCAATTCTCACACTTTGCGAACTTGGGACAAGTATTAGGTAAACTCGGAATGCATACACTTTCGCATGCAAGGGGGAATGGAATATTTGGGAATCAAATGCCCACTCCAACAGGCCATACATGACTCCACCTTCAACCCGGATGCCGACTTCTAGTGCAAGGGAGGCGACGATATTAATCGTGAAGTGGTGGAGGCAACCGCCACGAAGTGGGACGCAAATGCTATATCTGAGATCAAACATCCAAGAAAAACGATAAAGCACCTGCACATAAAAGACAAACCCTTCCCTTGGGAAAGTACCCGCACTACTTCTTTGTGATATGAGAAGAGATTATGAGACCTCAGCGGATTAACTACGTGCCCACCCACAATAGGGACCACAAATAACTACTATCACCATGCTTGGTCGAGGTAAACATCAAAACTTTCGAAAACTCCAGAGATGGAAATCCAACTTCAGCCCTTGAAAAACCAAAAGCATTTCCCTCAGCCTTTGGAAAACCCAAAACATCTTCTCCAGACAAGAACATTACAGGAAATAAACTCAGCAAAAAAATGGTGCTTAAAACGATTGGAAAACACCATTATATAACATAATGGTTCGCCAATGGCAACCTGGTTTGATAGTTAAGGCTGTGATGGTTTGAACCCCACGTCTTGGGTTCTATACCCACCGGCGGCACGCTTGCCTTTAAAAATAAAAAACATAATGGTTCACCAAACGGACACTCCAGCGTTAACTGTCAAGCATTGAAAGTCATATGGGAAAATAGAATATGACGGTTCCCAAAGAAATTGCGAAAATCATGTCAATCAATTAATGGCGTTGCACGCAATCCCATCAATAGAGGGGGAGTAACTAATATACTCAAACATTACACAGCCTACACCATACACGTGTCACCGCGCGATCTACGCCGTACACATAACACACCACGTTGGAAAACCTAGCCCTTCCTCTGCGGGCCCATGGGCTCACCCTGTTACCCGAACAACACACAAGCACTCGGGGATCCTAGTCAACTTTGTCCTACGGAATTTACCACTCGCCAAGTTAAGGTAACTTTGTCCACACCCTAAACCACTAGGTTCGCACGCCCCTTAGCGGGCGAAACCTCTGGTCAAATCGGGCAGGCTTAGTCAGCCAACACTGATGATGATAGCTTCTGGTTCACCCCGACACCTAGCCTGCTTAGTGCAGGCATCGACGGTTTAGGAAGTGGGAGTCTAATCAGTGCTACCACGCCTGGTGACGACGACTTGTCAGGGATCACTGCCTCATTCACGATCAGTGTTAGCCGAACCTAATCAAGTAAGCCTAGCTGGTGACGACCAACAACGAAAGCTTCTGATCAAAACCTGGACTTGTAGCTCCCACTGCGAGGGTGTAGGTAGTCCTAAAGGTGTGAGCCTTGTCAGTCCTAGACTGATTCCGATGGGTTGCCACAGGACCATTGCTTTTCAGTGTGGCCGCCAAATCACCAAACCTAGACTTGTAGCCCGCGCTGTGAGGGTGTAGATAGTCTAAAAGGTGGGAACCCAGTCAGCCACGACCTGATTCTGATGGTTTGCCACGGGACTACTACTTTTCAGCGTGGCCGCCGAAACCTCCCAAATTTGTAGCTTGGTGTACACAAGTGTAGATAATTTGGATGGTAAGAGCCTAGTTAGTCCCGAACTGATTCTGATGGCTCGCCAAGAGACCACTGCTCTCCAGCGTGACCGCTAAACCTTTCTCGAACAAGTAGCCCCCATCGCACGAGGATGGTGTCGACGGTTTGGAAGGTAGAAGCCTAGTCAGTCCCGAACTGATTCCGATGGCTTGCCACAGGACCACTGCTCTTCAGCCTGGTTGCCAAACCTTTACTCCCCGAATTTGTCGACCGCTTTGTTCGGTCATAAATAATTCGGAAGGTGGAAGCCTAGTCAGTCCTGATTTGATTCTGATTGCTTGCCATGGGACCATTGCTCTTCAGCCTGGTTGCCAAACCTTTACTCCCAAAATCTATCGACTGCTCTACTCAGTCATAAACGATTCGAAATGTGGGAAACTCAAACAGCTCTCCACACGACCTCCGCTATCCCATAGGACTGCGGATGACTTATATGAGCTTAGTTGAGTTAGTGCCTTCACGTTCAAACATAATGACATTCTCACATTAGAAAATGGCCACTCGTGCTAATACAAGGACAGTATAACCGGTTCCCAGATGAAAGCTAATTAGGACGCCAACCCGAGCTTATGGTGCCGGACTCGGCCTTCCTCGCCTTTCGAGAATAGAACTCCACACCAGATTCCAACTGTTGCTTCTCAGCAGCCCAGTCAGCTCCATTCAAAGCACTCTCTTAAGCAAAAGACTGCAGCTCAGAATGCGCCTTAGCCGCTGTTTCCTGCGCAACCTTGACCTCTAGGCGGAGCCGGCTAAACTCCTGCTTAATTCCGTCCCTCTCGGATATTGCCACGGTCAGATTATGCTCAAGGTCTTCCAGACGAGCTCTCTGAGCCTCAACGGCCGCAGTTGCTTGATCCGACTACATCTCTTCGGCCTGTTTCTTAAGCCGCTCAATTTAATGGAGCGCATCAGAATACAACGTCTGCACGTGCGAGAAGACTTGTTCCAAGGTATATACTCTCTCATGAACCGCCTATACTTCCATCCTAGTAATGGCCGCATGGCTCATATGTGACATTCCAAGCATAAGATACTTCAAACCCTTGTCCACATGCTCTTTCAGTGTATACTCCTCGGGTTTCGGAGCATTGAGCATCAACCAGCTGTGACGCCTGCTTATATGCTTCCTCAAAGAATACTCAACATCCACCTCTTAGTGCCAGACATGTGAGCTCATTGTCACAAAATCTGGTGCAAACAGACTTATCCGTGCATCAGGGTGAAACTTCCCATGATTAGGAACTACTCCAGCTCTGCCCTTTACGGTCGCCACCGTCCTCAGACTCTCCTCCATGGCTTTTCTCTTGTCAAGAACGGCCGACCCTTTATTACGAGATGGCCCAACAGGATCTGGAGGCAAATGAGGGATGAAAGTATCCAAATGACCTACCAATAGTTCTAGCTGTGGCCTAGAACGAGATGGTGAGCAATGCGGACTATAGGATACATGGTCGATACCACGATCACTTTCAGGCGAGTCAACAGTGGGATGATCAGATTTCACCACCTCAGACGAATCTTCAACAGAGCCCTCTATCGGAGTGGCCCCACGCAAATCAGCGCCAACATAATCCACCATTGCAACCCGCACTAGACGGTCATTCAAAGCCTCAACTGCAAATAATTTATCTCTAAGCCAGGAACATTAGTCTCCGCTTCAACATGCCTAACAAACTCGCGTTCCTTTCTCAACGAAGTGGGTCGTGCCAAAGACGACCCAACCCTAACGCGAGGCTTCTTCCTCACAAAGGAAGAAAGCGTCTTAGATGGATCATCCTTATCAGATAGAATGAGAATCTTGGCCCTAGCAGCCTTCCTCTTCCTGGAAGGGCCCCCTTCTTTCAGCTTAATGTGCGACTTTCGATACAGAGTGAGGGCGACGTGCTAGTTGTCCCACAACCCACTACGAACAAAATTGGAAACTCATATGGTATCAACTGCCTCCTCTTTTTCCATGACACGGAATGCCTCCATGGGGTTTGCTCCTCTAAGGTAAGAGGATCAGTGGGAAACCTTCCTGCAAAATAACACAAGCAATGATCGTTCAGACCTCCATCAAACACATCAAAGTCACAGGAAAGGAGTTGAATTTACGAAGCAACTTGAACTTTGCTCCAGCAAACGACCATTGCACCGAAAATACTTCGAATTCGCAGGAGCCAAAAAGCAGTACTTCTGCTAAAACTTGAAATCATCAGGCAGGTTACCAAAACATTTCGGCGATGTCATCTTATCGACAACATTGCTCTTCAGCTGAGGAGAGGTCAACAGCTGGATCACCCGCGGAGTCACGCTAACAACAACCTCCTTAGCATTGAGCAGAATCATCAATCATGAGAATGATCCTGTATCCATTGGGTCCCAAATGAGCTGGAGGAATCCCCAATAAATTCAAGAACTCTCAAATCACGTCCAGAACCGGAAAACACACTCCAGTTTGAAGCATCTCTTGATGCAAACAGATGAAATCGGCGTCTGGTCGCCCATCAGAAGGTACAACGACAAGTCTTTAGGAACTCCAAACCTTGCACGGATTTCAGCAAAATCAGGCTCGAACAACAGCCTGTCTTCAAAGAACTTGAGGCCCTTGGCCAGAACAGCGTCATCAAGAAGGTTTTCTTGAGCCATGAAAGACGAACGAACCTTTTAGAACAATATCTTCAAAAGCAAGTGAAGCAGAAAGGCCAGCCTCAACACTGTGAATGACCTATATAGAGGACAGGTTCCCGCATCTTTTCCGCCGAACCAACGCATGTCCAATTAATGCAGCGTGTGGCTCAAGCAACTATTCAGACTCAATCATCATGAGTGCCGCATCCCTTCAAGAGATGACTTAGTGAATCGATGTGACGACCCACTAATTCGGGAGGAGTAGCTGATGATACATAAAAATGGTCACACTCCTGAGCCGAACATGTGTCATGATGATCTCGAGGAACTACGGGCTCAAGCATCGCCCCAACACAGATCCAGCCCAAGCGGATCTAAGTCCACTCAACTTCTGTCCAACCAAGCAGACCCGGACACTCACAGCATGCTAAGCCCACACGTCTCACAACCATTCTCAATACCCATAAGCCCTCTTCAAAAAGTATCTTGAGGATCAGCTTCGGACGGGCAACTACAGGTGCTCTCTGCTTCCAACTAGAAATCAAACACCAAAGTATCTTCCACATAGGGGAACTCCCTTCTACGGATTGCTCTTGGATTTTGAACTATCTCTCGCGTATCTAGGAGTGAAGAGCTAACAAAGAACTTCCCTTCTACATCACGACTCTTAATTAGAGAGGGATATCCACGAAGATCTCCCTAAACTACGCCTACAATGGCTTGGTTAAACCAGGACTCCTAGCACTATAAATAAGACATGAGCTTGGTAAGCTAAGGTACGCTACAAAATCCCTGTTACAGCATTACACCTTCCTCAAATCCCTACCCGACTTTAGCATCGGAGTGCCATCAGCCACCCCACGGTGGTATGTGGCTCATGTGTGTTACTTGTGCAAGTCAACATGAATAGGGTCAAATCAGGGTGCGAAAATCGATTGCATCAAGTATAGTTTCGCCATTTGATTCTGTTACGCTGATTGTATGTTGATCGTTGCATGTGTTATTTGTAGGGAGGTTTCCCACTACTCCTCTTTCTTCGGAGGAGGAAGCTGTTATGAAGGCATTCCGTGACATGCCTCAGATGAGTGTTGAGGACAATATTCGTCCTTCCAAGTTTAGCCGCATTGGGTTATGGGCCCATTGGCATGTGGTACCCATTCTTTTAAGAGTGCCGAAGGTTAAGTCCGAAGGTGGAGCTCCTTCTAAGAAGAGAAAGGCTTTTAAAGGTAAGGCTCCCATCCTATCAGACACAAAGACTTTCTGTGACGCTCGTTTCCTTTATAGGCTTGAAGAGGTCTTGTACTGAGGCCAAGCCTGTTTCCAAACGGTCTGCTCTGTTAAGGGAGGAGTGTGATTCTAACCTATCCGTAGAGGTGGAGGTTGTAGCATTTGACTTGAAGAAGGACCACCTGCGGCTAGCAGGGGTTGATGATGCATCGAAGCTGAGTATCGAGTAAGTGGAAGCTTTGAATAAGAAACCGAAGTTGGCCGTGATGGCAGCTTCTACTGATACTGAACAGTTCATACATGTTTTATTAGAAGGCTCCGATGATGATTTTCCTATGGTCTCGGAGGTCAGTCGTCTTACTGGTGGATCATCTGACAGTGGTCGTTGCAGCGTGGACCGTCCTTCTTGCAGTCCTCCATCTCACTCCAGGTCGTATATCATGGTAATGGAGGATCAGCTAGACAATTCACTTCCTTCTCTCCCTTCGAATTCTACTGAGCCGGCTCGCAATAAATAGGGATGGCAATGGGGCGGATTTTCATGGATATCCGCCCTGTCCGCTCCGTTTGGGGCGGTTTTGGATGTACCTAAACGGATACCCGGGCGGATACAGATATCCAAACAACATCAGTCAAATATTCGGGGCAGATACAAATTTGGCCATATCCGCCCCACGAATATCCGTTTATCTATGCGTATTACTAAAATACCCTTCAACAACACTTAAAAATACCCTAAATTCCATCCATCACAAAGACAACCCATGCCTCTCCTCTCCATCACAAAGACCCTAGATTCTTCTTCATTACATATCATCTCCATCATCATCGTCTTTTCCTCTATTCTCCATCACAAATCCGTCATCATCATCTTCTTCATCATCATCATCATCACCATCTTCTTTTTCATCACATACCGTCATCATCTTCTCCATCACAAATTTGTCACAGATCCGTCATCATCATCCTCCCCATCACAGATCCATCATCTTATCCTCTCTTCTTCATCATTGTAGCAAGGCCTTGAGATTCAATACTACCAATGGATGCACTGGCTAGTTCCAGAGCACCCAGATGCCCAACAAAAACTTGTGTATGAATCACAAAAGGAACACGCAGAAACCACTGCTGGTGGCTTCGATTGTTTCTTCTTTATGGGTTTTGGGTTTCTCCCAACAGAAGAGATTACTTAGAACGGAACACACAAGACAAAAATGAAATGAAAGTGGAGAGAAAGTACTCTACTCTATTATGTTAAGATGTGTTATGTGTTGTTGTATTCCCTTTCCTTTGTTATTATTATTAGATTAGATTAGATAGATTTATTGTTGTTGTTTGAAATTGACACTGACCCGGAAAGGAAGGGAATGGAAATTTTTTCAATTTGATGAAAACCATTTCAAGTCAGGGAAAAGGTTTTCCCTTTGTATTTGTTTAATGGTATTCATTAACAAAGCTCACCATTCACAAGGTAGCAATAAGGCACCTCCTCCTGACCAAGCAGCTCTGCAACAAAGATTCCTTCATGCTCTCCCCCATTGATTTTCTATTAATGAATACCATCTCTATTTTTGTAAATCATCCACAATCTTCATTCAAAAATTTGTGAAGATTCTTTCTAAATATGTTCGAGTGATTCTAATTTTTTTTTAAATGGATCTGATTTTTTAAATGAATATGTTTCTAGTGAATCAAGTATAAATGGAATTTTTTTAACGAATATTCGGGCGGGGCAGATATCTGCCAATCCGCCCAGTGTGGGGGTGGTTTTTAAAAAAATCGGATGAATGAATATGCGGGGCAGATTCGGGGACCCGCGATCTCCAATGGAGCGGGGATGGATTTGCTCAAATCCGCCCCAATCTGTCCCATTGCCATCCCTAGCAATAAAGGGTCGGTTGCTGCTGACAAAAGGGAAGGTTGTAGATGAGGGCCTGAATCTGGACGCTCAGATGAATTTGTTTGTTCCGGACATAGTGAAAATGAGCAACCGGGCCTGGCACCAAGAGGTTGACATTGATTATGCTTTGAGGAAGCATATAAGTAGACGTTATAGCTGACTAGCGAACCACGCTTCAAAGCCCGAAGAGGATGCGTTGGAAAAACATATAAATAAGGGGCTAAAATATCTTATGCTGGGGATGTCGCATCTGAGCCAAGTAGCCGTCGCTGGGATGGAAGTTGAAGCAGCCCGTGAGCGGGTGTACCCCATGGAGCGTGTCTTCTCAAATATGCAGAAGTCGTATTCTGATACACTCTTTGAGATTGAATCGCTGAAAAAAAATTGAAAAAAGGAGGCTGGAACAATCTTCCGTTGATGCTGAGATCCAAAGGGTTTGTTTGGAATACCTAGATTCTGATTTAGCAGAAGCGGTGTCTGCTAAGGACAGATCCATAAAAGAGCTGAACTTGGTCCTCTGTGATCTAAAAGTTGCATAGGAAGTTGCGGCTAAGATGCGCTTCGAGTTGCAGTCTCTTGGTGAGGAAAATACCATGAAATAATTTGAGAGGGTCATCCAGAGGCAGTAGTAAGAGGCCTATGTGGAATTCAACACTTGGAAGCAAGAAAGCTGTGGTCCAACTTTTCCTGGAACAACATGAACTTAGCGCAGGTTAAATTAGCCTGATTATGGAGCCATCTCAGACTGATGCGCTGATAGGCAAGCTAAAGCTGCTGGAGTGTGAACTTGCTGAAGTAAAGGCGAGTGAGGAAGGGCTTCTCAAGGCGCAAAACACGTTTGTATTCAGCTATATCGTGCATGGGAGGCTAGAACTGTTGGTACTGATACAAGAAAAACATTCAGACTGGGATCTTGCTTATTACAAACAAGTGTCCTTTGTAGACTTTGGAGTGATCTCTGAGTTGTCAGAGGAAGAGGGTGATCCGGATCATGACGCTCAAGCTAAGGCACGCGCGGATGTAACGCCTGCTTATTCTTCTGTTAAGCTTAGTTCCCTGTAATTGTTCCTCCTCCTGATGAGGAGTAAATTTCGTACCTTTGTACCTTTTGTTTCAGCTGTCAATGAAAACAAGTTTCTTTTGAGTATGCTTTGTACCCGTATTATGTTGGGTCTCCTTGTTGCATGTTTTCCATTTTTCCCTTGTCATTTTATTTTGATGCAGGTCCCGTTGGGTTAGCAAGGAGCCTAGTGGCCTGTCCGCTGTCAAGAACTTAACCGTTTATGCTACGAGCGACTCTGACCCATGCTTCTATGAGGTCTCAGAGTTGCTATCTTATAGTCATGTTCAATAGCGAACATTCTGCGGATGGTTTTTGCAGCGGATTACTTTACCCAGGCTGTAACTTGGTAGGATACATTTTAAGCCCCTAATTCTATATTTGTTATGTTTTTTATCTAATAAAAAACTTACATTACATGTATTTTGTGTATAATGCAGGAATTCAAGTATTAATCATCAAATATGCACAAAATGACAAAATAAGACTAAGTTCAACAACAAAGCCTATTGGAAGATAACACATGCATTACCAAAGATTTTAAAACCCAAGGTCCATGAAGTCAAGTCCACAAAACACCATCTACATATCTCGAGAAAATTAGTTTGAAGATTTGGACATCCACATGGCAACTTCATCATAGCCAAAAGAAATCTCTACACACTCCAAAATAATGGACAATGTTTGAAGGCCTTTTTAGAGCTTCGTAACCTCGAAGTTGAGGAGATCCTTCTAGAAGACCACGTCTACCAAGATTGACTGCCATTTGCACTCATTTATTGTATATACCATTTTTATGCTTGTCTAAACCCTACAGATCATACCCTGCTCGTGGTCTGTGATATGTCAACATTCATTTGAGCATCAAACAAACTTAAGGTGATCTCTACCCTTTGCTATATTTTTATTGTCTCTTTAGTTCATATTTAACCCAAAGTCACTACACCAAAAGGCCAATTTAGCTACAGGGAGGTGGCCACGGCTCTAAACCGTTGGTTTAATTACCACGGCTAAAAACCGTGGCTATAACGGCCAACGGTTTAAAATCGTGGCTATAGCTGCCCACGATTTAAAATCGTGGCTATAGCTGCCAACGGTTTAAAACCGTAGCTATAGAAAATAGTTTCACGCTTTAATTGGAGGGAGTAGTTTCGCGCTTTGGCAAAAAAATTTGGGGAAAAACATATATGGGAGAGGAGACTGCGCTTTGGCGAAAAAAATTGAGGGAAAAACACAGTGGAAAGGAGAGCAGATTTGGCGAAAAAAATTGGGGAAAAACTAGGGTTTTCGCCTTGCAGCTCCCTTTCTCTATTTTCGTTTTGATCGTCTTCGCTTCTCTTCCGAGATGGGCAAATCTAGCAAGAAGTCTCAGGTAACACTTCTTCCCCCTTCTCTTGTATTTCTGATTCAATCGATCGATGTTCATGTTCTCTGTTTCATCTTTGGTTTGTTTTTAGTAAAAATATGATATTTTTGATGTGTTTTAGTCTTTGAGTAATGGGTAGTTGTTGTTTTTGAAGTTTTGTGTCAATTAATCGTGTTGATCTTGAGTAGATGTTCAAAGCTTTGTGGGTATTTGATGTTTTGATTCAATCATGTTGATCACTATTGGATGCCTTTCTGTACTGGTGGGGGCAAAGTTATGGACTTTTCAATTAGATTGATTTCTTGAATTTTCAAAGTATGTTAAAGTCTTGTAGAATACTAGAACCTCATTTTTAATCTAATGGTTTTGTGCATTTGAGTCCATGATAACATGATCTTTCTGTATGGTGGCATCACCTGTAGACTAGTTGTTTACTTCATTTATTCAATGTCCATTTTGCTTGTGGGTTGGATGTGGTATTTGCAGTTTACACAGAGGGATTGGTTTATTCTGTTAATGGGTCTTGGCATGTCCTTATCATGGAGGGGTATGGAGGATAAGGGTAGAGCTCCCTGATGCTTATCCCTACAAATCTCCATCAATTGGATTTGTTAATAAGATCTACCACCCAAATGTTGATGAGATGTAAGCCTATTGAATCTTAAAACGCCGTGTTTCGGTTTTGAGTTAATTTCAAGTGGTTGTGATTTGTCTATCTACGTAAGGAGAAATGTTATAACTGAAAATGTTTCATTGGGTTTCAAATTTCAGGTCAGGCTCTGTTTGTTTGGATGTTATCAATCAGACCTGGAGCCCCATGTTTGGTAAATAACAAACTAGATCATTGTCTTCTTTGAATAAGATTGTTATATTTTCGTCAAAGAATTAAATATGTTTTTTTTACACGAGCTGTAGTTCGTTGGTCATGTTCAGTTCCTGACAATGGATTTTATATGTTTCAGATCTAGTAAATGTCTTTGAAGTGTTCCTTCCACAACTTCTTCTATACCCCAATCCATCAGACCCATTGAATGGAGAGGCTGCAACCTTGATGATGCGTGATAAAGCTACATTTGACCAAAGAGTGAAAGGTTGTGTTCGTATATCTTCTTTGATTATAAATGCTTTGCGTGCTAATTTGATATGATTGAAAATGTTTTTATAGATCTACTTTCATTACTCAAATCGAATAAGTTTTCCAAGTTAAAATATTTGCAGCTATCATTTTACTTTCTTTAGATTTGAAAAAATCAAGTCAATGGAAGAAATGCGCCTTCTTCTTCATCTCCAGTTATTGATCCATCTGATGTCTATGCTGCAGCCTCTGGTGGTGGATTGCTTGGAGGAGCTGCTGCACCTCCCTATGGTAACCTAATAAATTGATCTAGGAGAAGATAATTTTCCATCATTTATGATCATCTTCTCCTTAATTAATTTTCTACTAATTATGATGCTACTTAATTTTCTATTCATGTAATTAAACGTGGTAGTCTAACTTGATCAGCTTGCTTGCTGTAGCAAGCAACTCTTACTAGCTTCTTGTTTCTTTGGTTCCTTTTCTTTTAAATTTTATGCAAGGAAGCAAATAAAGCAAGCAAATAATTCTTCTTTTTATTTCCCTTATTAACTATCTGATTGGTTTTTTTTGTCACTATGATAGCCCTTTTGCACAGAAACCAATACCAAAGTCAACCTTCCTTGCTTATAATCTTTCCATCATCTCCAACTCATAATACCAATACCAAACCAATGTGATTAACAGTTGTAGCTTTTGTTATTTAAATGCTTCTTTCCATGCTTCTTTCACTTTCTGTTAGAAGCTCTAAGTAAAACAATGTGATTAACAGTTGTAGCTTTTGTTATTTAAATTTATGCAAACAACAGTTTTCATATTTATGTGTAACCAATGAAATAAAAATATTGATATCAAAATAGAGTAACATTTGGATAAGTAAAGGTATCTATTCCTTCCTGACTGCAATTTAATCCTTAGCTTCTTATCTTTTAAATTGTAAACCACGTGGGTTCAATTTCAGGTGAAAACTCCTTGAAAGGGTCATTTTTCACGTATATCCTTTTATGATTGAGTGGTTGTTCTTGTGCGCATCTAAGAGATCTACACTTGATATAAATTTCTGAAGTGACTGATACGAAGATTAATTCATTGGTGCTGTATATTGTTTTCATATCTTCATTTGCAGTTGAAAGGCCTACTCAACGGATGAATTCATCATATATTTCTGTAAATAAATAAATAAATAAAATCCATCATATTTATAATAATACTTTAATTAAAAAATCTATCAACTTTCTTACTAATAAATTTTATCTAGAAGAGCCCCTCTACATTAGACATGTTAAATTTGAAAATGACAACTATCTAACTCCTATCATACACTCTGGACAGTCCATCAACAACCCCATGTACATGTCAAGAGGTGAGACAAACAAACAAAGTCTGACATCTATTTCCTAATTCAGCTTGCAGGAACTGCAAAGTCAAGATTCTCTGCAAAGGACTATAGTGATCATATGGCCCTTGTTCGTGCTTATGAAGGATGGAAAGATGCAAAGAGGGAAGGATCTGCATATGAATATTGCTGGAGGAATTTTCTCTCTGCTCAGACTCTTCAGGCTATCCATTCTCTTAGGAAGCAGTTTAACTTTATCTTAAAAGATGCTGGTTTGTTAGATGAGAATGCCAGTGCAAATAATACTTTGAGCCATAACCAGTCTTTGGTTCGTGTCGTCATTTGTTCAGGTCTTTTTCCTGGTATAGCATCTGTCGTGGTAAGGGAGAATTCTATCTAGTCAATTTTATTGTTTAGTACATTGCTTATTGGTTAAGTTGATAGACACTTCCCTTCCATCTCTGCAGCACAGAGAGGCGTCCATGTCTTTCAAAACAATGGATGATGGCCAGGTCCTGCTTTATGCAGTAAGTATGGTGGTTCCACTCTCTACTTAAAGTATAGAATTTGTTTGTTCTCTGCTTAACTAAATTATTTGGAGTTTGAACCTAATCTTTTCCTGAAAGCTCTTTGCCTTAGGCATTTCTCCAGCATATACCTACTATAAGTCAAGTGTCACTTGAGGGGTTCTCAAGTTTATTTTTTTTGGTTACTGTATTTATCTATATGGTTACTGTAGTCTATATCTGTTCCATCTTAATATTCTTTATTCGGATGCACAAAAATAGAATTTTTATGATGTCGGGATTTATTTTGTGACCTTTGGTTGAAACTTTTCACTTGGACAGGGAGTTGCATTGGGATCAGTAAACGTGACATCAACTGCTGTGACTGAACCTTCTTCAGAACTTCGTCCTACCCCTTCTATCAAGGTATCTTTGATTTCTACCACAAATGAAAATAAGGGAGTTAATGTTACCAGATCTCATGAGGTTCCTGGAAAATCTAGTACAGATGGGACAACAACTTCAAGTGCTGGCAAGAGTGGAAATCTGTCTCTTGATGCTTTAGCAAAAGCTAAGAAAGCTTTACAAATGCAGAAGGAATTATCAGAAAAGCTAAAAAATATTCCACAAGTAAGTCTATTGCTTTGCTGAGTTCTGATGTGAATTTACAAGTAAATCAATTATTTGAAATGATTCCACATGTTATTTGGCTTACCAAGTCAGCTGTTTGCCTTGATTCAACAACATCAGGAGCTCTACGATGTGAAATTAACAATGGAGGCTGCTGAAGACAAACACAAGAAGGCAGGACCTACTCTGCTTGCACAGTAAGTGCTTCAAGAGCACAAATAACTTATCTTTTAATGGTTTTGTTCAACTATTAAACATTGTCACTTGAGTTGAATGCCCTTCATGGTAGTTTAACTTTATTGTGGGTTCTTCAGGACCATCATTCCAAAGGTTGCAAATGCCCTCCAGGATTCAAGGGTGATGGAGTCAACACGTGTGAAGGTTTGTGCACACCCCTCTTCTCCATGTTGCATTTTAGTTGGTAACATCGATTGTGAAAACCAGAAAATGGTAGGCTATGCTGGAACCCCGCTTTACATGACAATTTACTTTCTAGTTCATATCACTCACTCTCGGTATTTTGAATTTTTTTCTTCTCCAAGTAATTCAAATTTTGATTGTAACCCCAAACTTTATAGTATATAATCTTATAATAGGATTGCACTTCATAACTGATTGAGAGCAAAAATAGGGATGGCGGCGGGGATGTTCAGTGCATAGTATTTAGCAAAATAATAATAATAATCAATAAAAATTAATAATAATGTATGTGGTGTGCCAACGGCACGGGGAGAATACCGTAGTTGGATACATGATAGACAACTTGTGGTTCTTCTGGCAAGGGATGATATCCCTCTTGAAAATTCTTGTGTAATCTGTCTGCTTGATAAGCTCCATCTTCACATGATTTTAAATTGATCTGAACTATCACAGCTTTAGTTCCTATTACTTGTGATGTACAATTGTCATGTTTTGGTTTTGACCTTTCTTCAGATGTGGATGAATGCAAAGAGAAACTTGCTTGTCAATGCCCTGAATGCAAATGCAAGAATACTTGGGGAAGCTATGAATGCAGCTGCAGTGGTAATCAGTTGTACATGCGAGAGCATGACACATGCATAAGTGAGTATCTCAGTTCATTTTTGCCATGACCGTTCCTGATTATCATCAATTTTGCCGAGTTTAAGTCTTCCATTGACGAGAAACTTCAACCATTATTATTAATTTGTTATTGATATTCTGCTATGGCAAAATGCAGGTAAAGAGTACCAAAGTGAGTTCAGTTGGAACTTTGTGTGGGTCATTTTCCTCGGGTTGATTGCTACTGCAATTGGAGGGTATGCCGTGTACAAGTACAGAATCAGGGTATGCTTTTTTGTTTGCTTTCTTTTCTTGTTATTATTGCTTAAGTCTGTTTTTTGTAGAGAAAATCATTTTTATGACGAATGAACTAATTTCCCCTGATTTTCCCGATGTGAGAGAACACCGAATATTTAACTTGAAAGGGGTTGAAAATGAGCATGTTTATATTTTCACACGTTAGATAGAATTTAACTTGGTCTTCGGATACATAACTTATCTTGAAGTTAAAAACTTTCTGGCTACATCGACAAATTGATGCAAAAACTGAATGTTTGATTGAATTCACAAATATCAGTTTCAAGAAATACAGACCTAAATTACCCTCATTGTTGTAAATACCTTCATAACTACTTTTACAAGGTTTCACATCTGTTTTTATGACTTCCATCTATCTCATTTTAATGCTTCAATGTGTTGGAATTAATTGTCATTGTTGAGCAGGTTGAAACCTTTTATTTTGTAACTTTGCCTGGACATTTTTATGTTGTTGGAGACCTCTTTGTGAGATCGCACTCTATTCAAGTTGGACTAATGTTTTCGAGTTCTACCCATTATGGTATCTCATTCTAATTTAACCAGTAAACAACACTTCATAATTTCAGTTAGACAATTTGATTGCAGGCCTATGCATGTCTCTCCGATAAACCCAAAAGAAAGGCCTTTGATTTCGATAGATGTAACAACTTATGCAAGGAATGCAGCCGAATCTCACCCAAGACCTGCAACTTTCCTCCATAAATAGTGAGATCGAATATAATTACCTACCAACTGAGACAAGTTAGAGACAGATTCAGAGAGGAAGTCAGGGTGATAGAGAGTTGTTTGAAGATAAATAAAGCATCCAGGACAGAGTTCCCAGTATTTAATCCATCTGACTATATGCTTGGAGACTACCCGCACTACAGAAAGATCTACAAAACACCCGAGGAGTTTTTGTACCTTAGAGCTGGAAGCATTAGGAATTATGATCAAATAACAGGGAAGTGTGAATCACCGATCTTTGATTCTTTAACATCCATTGCTAATTTATTCTGCAATCACCAACTTTTGTGATGTAGACCCATATCTACAGCCAGGTATGTAGGAACATTTTGGTACATACCTGCCCAATTGCATTGAAGCTTTTTATGGTTTTACATACTAATCCAAATTCAGATATGGTTTTACATGGAAAACTTATTGCTGCTTACAAAATGATGGGTGCAGGGGGTCTCCAAATATTCTGATTTCAGTGTTTATATATGATGGGTGCAGGGTTGATATATTTCAGTGTTTACATGGAAAACTTATTGATGCTTACAAATATTAAGTTTGGGTTAAACAGACAGTTGAAGAGGCTAACTAGCTAGCTTGATAGTTGTAAATGGATGTTATGATGTATGCAGAGACCTCAGGTATCCGGCTAATATATTGAGAAGTGATCGGCTAATAAATGGATAGTTGTAAATGGATGTTATGATGTTATGATGTATGCAGAGACCTCAGGTATCATACCTCAGGTCGTATATACACTAACTACACACACCTTTTTTTCTACAACAAAATTGCATTTTCATGTTATCACTTTCTAATATATTTAAATTTGATGGGGTTGTTGGGGGAGCAGAGAGAAGGAAACAGAAAGGGGCCAACTTCAAGCTCTGAACATGAAGGACCCAAGACACCAGACCCCAAGGTTTGATTCTCTCCATCGTGATCACTCACTCATTTATGAGACTGTTAGTGTTGGAACTTTTGTAGTTGATGTTGGTTGCATTTATGTTTTGGGCAGACATTGAGAAGGCTTGCTCAGAATAGAGAGGCAGCAAGGAAAAACAGACTCAGAAAAAGGTTTATTTGTAGTGCATGTAGATAGATGATCAGTAGCCAATGATGAACCATTAATTGTTTGATGTTGTACAACTCTCTAGTTCTCTCTCTGATCAACATTTATTGATCAAGTCTTTGTTGCTTTTCTTGTCTTTGTTACAGGCATATGTGCAACAGCTTGAGTCAAGTCGGATCAAGCTCACTCAGCTTGAACAAGAGCTTCAAAGAGCTAGGGCTCAAGTGAGTCACAAAACCTAGCTTCTTTTTAAAAGTTTTAGTTTTTTGAAAAAAAAAATAAAAGCCTTAACACAATGTTAGGTTTTTTGCTCTTCAATTCAGGGTGTTTTCTTTGGTGGAGGAGCTCTTATGGCTGATCAAGGTCTTATGGCTAGCTAGAATTCATTTCTAATTTAATATATATTTGAATTTCATAATGTTTAATTTGTGCAACTTTACGTGGACAACTGCCTTGCACACTTGGATGAGATGATGGGCTTGAAGGCAATGCTCATGAAAGCCGATCTCTTTCATCTCGTTTCAGACATGTGGAAGACTCCGGCGGAGCGCTGCTTTTTGTGGATGGGTGGGTTCAAGCCCTCTGAAATCATCAAGGTACGCCCTAATTACACTGACAAACATTTCATTTGTTTGCACAAAAATAAAGAATTAATATTGTTAATGGGTTAATTTTTATGATCTGATTAGATAATGTCTTAACCGGCCAATTGGGTATTAATATTCTGATTTCAGTCTCGTAAGAGAGCAATCAGCACATTCATTTGCTATCTTTGCCAATAAATATGAAGACTTGCCTTATTCATGTACAACTGCTGGCCATGCAGTTCTGAAAGTAATTGAGAAAAGAAAAGCTCCAGGAGGATGCAATGGACTACACAATGTCGAATTGTAAATGCTGTTGTTTTTGCTGTAATGAATTGTGAATGATCTAAATTTTTGCTGTAATGAATTGTAAATGTTGCTGCTGTAATGAATTGCTTGAAAGCAATTGCTGGAATTTGCTGATCAGAGGTTGTAAATGCTGTTTTTAAATTTAATAAAAAGTCATATTAAATTTTATTTACTTGATGCACGTGCTGAATTATACTTACCTATAAGATGTAATCAAAAGTCATTTGATAGCAAAAAAAAAAAAAAATAATTGCAACGGTTTAGAACCGTGGCTAAATATTGCAATGGCTCAGAACCGTGGCCATGACTTGCCACGGCTTATAACCGTGGCTAGGACTGGCCACGGCTTAAAACCGTTGCTAAACATTTTGCAACGGCTTAGAACCGTGGCTAGGCGATAGGTGATTATCAACAGGTCGATCCCCACCATGTCCCACATGGTCCATGCGAAGATGTCCTGGTTACGTTGTAGCAGCTTCTGAGTTGCTTCACCAATTCTTTGTTCAAGCGGGAACCGATCTGAATGTCCTTGCTGTTGTGAGGTCTATCAAGGTTGACCGTAACGATTTCATCCTCCGACATTGGGCTTGCCCCGAGGGCTTACTGGTGCCTCGTTGTCTGAGGTCGACTGTTCTTCTCCTATACTTTGGGTAGAATAGAGGGTCATCTTAGTCGTTGGGCTAGCCGCTGATTGAGAATTGCCAGGTGGCGGGGTCGTCATGTATTGGCATTCCTTGGCAACTATCTGGTCGCTTCTCAATGTACCGACCGCTCGGTTCGTTGGATACTTGACACACTAGTGTAGGGTGGAGACCGTTACTTCCATCTGGTGTATCTAGGGTCTTCCTAGGATCGCATTATATGCCGAAAGTACATCGATCACTATGAACTCTTGAAATAGGGTTTTCTGAGCTGACTGCTCTCCCACTGTTGTAGCCAGTTGTATCTTTCCCACAAGGGACAATCTTTCGCCGCTGAAGTCGATCACCGGATGACCATTAGGGGTCAACGCTGTCTCTTCTAGTTGCATGTTGCAGAACGTACGGAGAAACATGACGTTCATAGAGCTCCCTGTGTCTACTAAGGACCTCCTTTATTTCCCAGCCTGCCAAAGAAATTGTCACCACTAGGCCGTCATTGTGTGGAGTTGTATGCCTTGAAGATCTTTTTCCGTAAACACTAGCGGCACAGAGGGGCCTTGCTTCTGATTGTGTTGTATCTGCTATTTGCCGCATATCGCTTGGATCCTCATACCTCGTAGAGCCCTCTTTCTGGACCTGTTGGATAGTTCGGACTCAGAATGGGCTCCGTGTAGCACACATATTCTGTTGGTTGATTGCTCCTTGGATTCATTTTCTCTTCGTGCTACCCGTTTTTCTCCTAGGGCGATGAAGTTTTGTGCTTCCTTCGTCAGGCCTGCCATGCTTGCTGGAGGGTCCAGTGTCAGAAAGTTGTAAAACTTTCCGTTCCGTTGTTTGTTAATGAAACCTGAGACAGCCGTTGCGTTGTTGCATACGTGGACGGTGGTCAACTCACTGTTAAAGCAGGTTAAATACGCCTTTAGTGTCTCGCTGGGCCTTTGCTTTACTGACATGAGTGTCTTCATCATTGACAGGAGCGCCAACTTGATGTTTACGCATCACTCGCGTTATCGAGGGTGGTGAAATAGCGCCAGGCTGAGCACTTGACGCTTCCCCTCGCTCTTCCTTCTTGCATGGACTAGTCACCATCTCTCTGTTTCGAAGGGAGACGATGCTAGTGAAAAGTTAGGAACTTTGTCGTCACCATGGACGACGCCAAACTGATGCAGTCATTTTTTGCTCCCTACTTTGACCTAGTCCTGCTGACCTGCACAAGTATTGCACGTGAGCCACAGACCACCGTTGTGGTGGCCGATGGCACTCCGATGCTAAAGTTAGACATGAATATGAAGAAGGCGTAATGTTGTAAACATGGAATTTGTAGCGTACCTTAGCTCACCAACCTCATGTCTTATTTATAGTGTAGGAGTCTTGGTTCTACTAGGCCATCATAGGCATAGTTTAGGAAGGAGAACTTTGTGGAGATCCTTATCTAATCAGGAGTTGACCTGTAGGAGGGAAGTTTCATGTTAGCCCTGTGCTCCTAGATATGCGAGAGATAGTTCCCAATCTAATAATAATCCGTATAAGGGAGTTTCCCTCTGTGGAATGTACTCTGGTATTTGCTTCCTAGTTGAAAGTAAATAGCTGCTAAATTTGCCCGTCCGAAGTTGATCCTCGAGATACTTTCCTTAGTAGGACTTACAGGTAGGATAGCTGTGAGACATGTTGGCCTAGCATGCTGGCGGAATAGATTAGGTGGGCTTAAAACCGCTTGGGCCAGATCAGTGTTTGGCTGACGCTGGGGCATGTATTTCCTCGAGGTCATCGTGACACGTGTATGGCTCAGGGATATGACCGTTTATGTATCATCACATACAATCTATCCAAGAAGTATAAAAAGAAAAATTAAAAAAAATCCATGATGGTCAAATCATGCGAAAAAAGTTTCACCCAGGTCAAAAAGTATTTCTGTACAATTCTCGACTTCACATATTTTCTAGGAAGTTAAAGACCCGTTGGTTAGGACCTTTTACTTTCAAAACTGTTACCCCATGGGGTGCCATCACAATTGATAACCCAAATGACAGTAGTAACTTCCAAGTTAATGGACAACGTCTGAAGACCTTTTTAGAGTTTCATAACCCAGAAGTTGAGAAGATCCTTTTAGAAGTCCTTGTCTACCAAGGTTGACTGCCATTTGCACTCATTCATTGTATATACCATTTCTATGTCTTTGTGTTATTTGGATGTCTTCGCTAAACCCTACAGATCATACCCTGCTCATGGTCTGTGATATGTCAACATTCATTTGAGCATCAAACAAACTTACAATGATTTCTATCCTTTGCTCTATTGTTATTGTCTCTTTAGTTCATATTTAACCCAAAGTGTCTTAATTTAAGACATTGAGGACAATGTATTATTTAGGTTTGGAGGGGGGGAGATATTTCAAAACTTATGTCTCATTTGAAAATGGGTTGTCTAAACATTTCAAAATAAAAAGTTGTTTTTCGTCTTTGTAACCCGAGTACTTATCCATGATGAGATTAGGTTCCATAAATCTAGTTGCAAAGGCATCTGAGTGTAAGATTTGCAACTTTGAAAATGAGTAGTTTGTCAATATTATACAATAGTTTGTACTACTATTAAGCTAGGCGTTTTCTGACAGTTTGCATTGAGAATTGTGTTTTAGCTTGATATTTTTGTTTAAAGTTGAAAAAGTGGATTAGTTATCTGGTGAACATGAGAATAATAATGGAGACTTGAACCCTGTGAGATTTCTAGCCTTTCTCCTTTCTGAGGGTTATAAGCTAATTCTGAATTTCTTGAGTCCTACATCATCTTGTTGTATGATCTCTATAATCCTTTATTTCTATAAAAAAAACTGAGAATAAAACATCAAAGTTGAATCATACCACTACAGTACATTCTGAAATTCACCCAAGGCATATAAACCATGTTATTCTTGGGAAATGAAGAAAATTCATTATTTGCCTAGATTGAGCCTTTTAACCTTCCCATGTATTGTTTAGCCTTGGAGCCAGTTCGAAGCCTGTCATATTAACAGTTTTGTAGTTAACCCACTATTGAAAACCCCAAAATAACCCAATTATATTTTTCCCGACCCTTGTACTTTTGAGAAAGGTTATAGATCAATGATTAAAATGTGAAGCTCTTTCTACTCGTTTTGAGAAAGGTTATTGTATTCCACCCACTCTACCATTTCACACTTTTTCACCTATAAATACCTCATGCTTGGAGTATACAAGGGAGATCGAAAAAAGAGAGAAAATTGAAAGTTAGAGATTGAAAGCTTTGAAGTTTCACTTGTAAGTTTGAATTTCATTCTCTTCATGTATATCACCATGAGAAACCTAAGGTTTACCATGAGTGACTAAACACCCTCTTAGGGTGTGAGTGAGCCCCCATGGGAGGATGGCCTCAATTAGGTATTCTCAATGTATTTTCTTCCATGTAAATTAGACCAATATTGCGATTAGCATAATATATGTACTTGGATGTCAATTTTTAATGAAATCGATTGAAGTTTTATTTTTCATAATCATGGATACATTTCTTGCTCTTGCTTTCATCTTTCCAAAAGTCATAGACTAAAGATATCTTCACTAGTATGAGTTTAACAAACCCACCCTTTAATGTCTTAAGTGTGATCATAATATAAGGTTATACATGATTTGTTAGATATTAGGTGTTTCATTTAAGTTTGAATTCCTTTTATGCTCTTAGATCATGCTTATAATACTTAGATATGATTATCCAATTTGTTTGATTACATAAGCTTCATTATTCAATTTTTCATTCTTCAGTGAGATGAGAACCTATTTAAGGATGAGTTATGATTTGAAGAATATAATCTTGAGACTAGCCTAAGAGAGCCATCAACCCATGGTGGTGATATCTAAAGCCCTCAGTATCTCCACATTTGATTGTAATCTGCCTACTTAGTTTTTATTTAGCTTTTAGTTCTAACACCTCATCAACCACTTATTTTCTAACTAGGTTAAGTTTTAAGATAGATTTAAATTTTAGTTTTCCGATTTTATAGCTCTCCTTGTGGGATTCGACCCGTATTTGACGTTATCTAAGTCAATTGATAACCGTGCGCTTGCGGTATGATTTGAGATCAATCACAACTCATCCTCGAGGTAAGCCATCAGAGGCTCAAGTAATATATTGGACCGTCGGTTGCGGTTGTTGGCATGAGTGAATTGTTGTAGTCAAACACATGCGTTGTCGTCTGTAGTTGAGTAAGAGCGCTTGACCCGAGTCAAGTTTCGTAATCTAGGGATGGTCTCCCGTGTAACACTCGTCCACGCTTAACGGGTTGGCTTTTTAGTCGGCTCAAGTGTCCATTGCTAATAACAGGATGTCAGCCTATGTGGGTGCGAAGATGTTGTTTGAGTTGTAAGAAAATTTGGCGAGCATGGTCTGTGAAAGAGAAGTAGTTCTGTGGCCAGCCGTCGACACCAGTCGGAGCTGACTAGGCTCCCACCTTCCAAACCATCTACACCTACGCAGAGCGGATTACAGGTTTGGGATGAGAAGATTCGACAACCATGGTCTGTAGAAAAGCAGTGGTCTCATAGCAAGCCGTCGACATCAGTCGGAGCTTACTAGGCTCCCACCTTCCAAACCATCTTCACCCGCGCAGAATGGACTACAGGTTTGGGATGATAAAATTTTGCGACCGTTGTCTATAGAATAGTAGTGGTCCTGTGGAAAACCGTAGGCATCAGTTATAACTAACTAGGCTCTCACCTTCCAAATCATCTACACCCGTGCGCATCTAGCTACAAATTCGGGAGTTTCAGCGACCATGGTCTATAAAAAAAGTAGTGGTCCCATGGCAAGCCGTCGCCATCAGTCAGAACTAACTAGGCTCCCACTTTCCAAACCATCTACACCTGCGCAGAGTGAGCTATAGGTATGGGAGTTGGAAATTCAGCAGCCATGGTCTGTAGAAGAGCAGTGGTCCCATGGTGAACCATCGGCATCAGTCGAAACTGACTAGGCTACCACCTTCCAAACAATCTACACCTGTGCACAGCGAGCTATAGGTCTGGAAGTTGACCAAAAGATGTCGTCATCAGTCGTCACTAACTAGGCTTACCTGATTGGGTTTGGTGAGCATGGTCCGCGATGGGGGCGTCGGTCCCTGGTGAGTCGTCATCATCAGGCATAAGATCACTGACTAGACTCCCACTTCCTAAGCCATCGACATTCGCACGCGGCGAAATAGGCGTCGGGATGAACCAGAAGCCGTCATCATCAGTTGAAACTAAGCTTGCCTGGCTAGGTTGGAGCTCCACCTGTTACAAGCGTGTGAGCCTACTTCCGCAGAAGGATTGCATTGTGCGGATTGGTTTTCACTAATTTCAATGAATTTTTTATTTTGAAAAGAGGTACTTAAATCAGCAGGTGATATGTAGGTGTGCTCCGTTTGTCAAAAGTGACTAGGGTTCTGCTTCTTGCGTCATAGAGTGTTGCTCGGATAGTGGGCCGAGCTAATGGGCCCATATAAGAAAAACTATGTCTTGTTGTAGGATTATGGTGCCACGTGTTCAACGTAGATTGCAAGAAAGTAGAGTATCGGTTACTCCCCCCCAATTAATGGGGTTGTGTTGCAATATCATAATTGATTGAACATGGACCTATGCGGTTTCCTTGGGAACCGTCGCCTCCTCGTTTCCCATATGGTATTCAATGCTGGCACTTTATGCTGACGCGCCTATTTGGTGAGCCACTTCGTCTATATATTGGCGTTCCTTCACCGTTGTAAGTGTTATCTTCTACAGAGTGCACTCTTCAGATGCTCTTACTAAAAGAATATGCTTTGGATTTTCCAAAGGCTGAAGAAAGATCTTCTCCAATGGAGTCTTCGAATGTTCTGACATTTGTGCCGATGAGTCTTGATAAGACTTGTTGTTATGCGTGGTCACCAATTCTGGGTGAGCGCCCGATTGGTTCCCCGAGACCTTGTAATTTCTTCTCATATTTCGTAGAATAAGTATGGATTTCCCCTCAAGGAAAGAGTATGTCGTTTATGTGTCGGTGCTTCGGTGGCGTCTTGTGCTATCCTGTCTATTGAGAGACACTCCCTGCAGCTAGTTTATGGTTGGTCGGAACGTGGGCAGATGCGGCTTTGCTTTCGGGGATGGTATCTCTGAGTCACCCCAAGTATCACACATGGGAAAAGTGTCCTCGCTTGGCAGCACTGTGAGACCTCAGATGTCTCGTTGCTTGTGGATACCCTTATTTGTCCTCTTCTACCTTTTTCAGAAGACTAGATGTTGGATCGAAGATGTCTACAGCTCGCTGCGGACCAATCTTTCGGGGTGATTTGACGGAGCATTTAATTGATAGCGTTGTTTCATCATCTCCGGAGAAATCGCAGAGCGGAACTCTTAGAGGGCACCGTAGTTTACCCGAGGTGCCTTTGCTACCACTTATGAGTCCTCTTCTGAAGTCGGACTATTTAAGCGAACCTTCAATGTACATCGCATCAGGCTCGGATGCTTTTAGTTTGTAATCTTTTGTATCCGCCATCTTGGCGATCGTTGTTACATCTTTCCAGTAATCAATAGAGTGTGTTTGCATAATTCTCTTTTATTTATCAAATGAGTGCAAATCACACAAGTTCCTAAGAATTAAAATTCTAAACTGATTACCGAAAGAAAGCTAAACAACTGAAAAGATTGACTGTTGGTGGAGAAAGGTCGATCAGTCCCTAAAGTAAATTCGCATGGCCCTTGCTTGGATCGTGAGTATCTTTGGTGAATTGTCAAGTTTTGCCTATGTCATTGAGGTTACTGAAGAATAAACCTTGCGCGGGAGGGTCCTTCCGCATCCGCTGGCAGTTGTGGGATTGAATTCCCGTTTGTAATGACTTGCCTGCTCGGCCGAGTGTTTCGTCGGGTCAGAATGCGGATCGCTCCTTTAGTATTGGATTGTCCCTCGTTGCTAAGTTGAGCTACTGCTGATGGATCTTTGTCCCCAGCTTCTGAGTCTGGCTCCTGTTCAACTTATTGGGTGGGCTCTAGCTGAATCTGAGAACATTCTATATGCTTTAATGCAACATAGTGGCAGCCTCGTGTCGTTGGTTAGTCCCCAAGAATTGTCCCCTTTGAGTGGTTGGCGGTATACTTGACGCACTAGTAAAGGGTGGAGACCACTGCTTCCATCTGGTGAAGCCAGGGCTTCCCAATATGAGGTGGTAGGTAGACGAAGCGTCTACCACCATGAGCGTCTACCTTCCTTAGTTGTGGCTTTCCTTCCACTACTGCTAACCTTATCTTCCTGATCGGGAAGCACTTTTCCCCTCTAAACCAGATCAGCAGGTAGCCAGAAGGTGTCAAGTTCTCATCCTTGAGGTCCATACTGCAGAATGCATTGTAGAATAGGACATTGAGAGGTTCCCGTGTCCACCAAGGCCCTCTTCACTTCCCACTTTGCAATAGAAACTGAAATGAAAAAAGCGTCATTGTGTGGTGCGCGGGCGCCTTCGAGGTCCTTATCTGTGAATTTCAAGGTCGGGATTGGGTTCTGCACTCGCGAGTAGTTTACACATCTGTCCTCGCTTGAGAGTTGCGTTCGCATCTCAAGGAGTGTCCACTTTCGGGATTTTTTTTATTGTTCTTCTTCTGATCTGACACCGTGAAGGACATATATAATGCCCGGAGTCTCCTTCTCAATTTCCTTGACCGCCTCTCCCCTTTCCCTAGTTCAATCTTGCATTTTCTCCGAACCCAGGAACTCCTTCAGCTTTCCTTTTCGAATCCAGTACTCGATCTCGTACCTTAGACTCTTGCAGTCTTTGTTGTCGTGGCCACCTTCCTTATGGTATGAGCAATACTTGTTGTTTTCGTGTTTGGAGGTGTCTCCGCGTTGCTTCGGGGGCCATTTCAAAATTTCCCAATTTTTCATGGAATTAAGAATGTCTAACAAGCTAGAGTTGAGAGGGTGATGGTCTGGATCCAACATAGTTGCAAGATTTCTCTAGCCTAGCGAGGCTAGAGTCCGACCTGCTGTCGTTGCGCTTCCGCTTGTTTCTATCTTTGCCTTCTCACTTCTTTCCCTCCTTTCTGTAGCTAGAAACGGAGGGTTTCTTCTGTTCTTCGGTTTCCTTCTTTGTTGTTCTCATCTCCTCCAAGGTAAAATACCTCTGGAAGCCCTTCAAGAGCTCTACCATATCCAAGGGGTTCCAATGTGAGAAAGTCATAAAATTTTCCCTCTTGTAGACCCGCAGTAAAAGCTGTAACAACGGTATCGTCGTTGCTGCCGTCAATGAGTATCAGTTCGACATTGAAGCACATGACGTATTCCCTTAGCTTTCATTTGACTTCTGCCTCAGGGAGAGTATATAGTGCGGGCCTTTCCTGATCCACTAGTTGCCGAAAAAGCGTGTCAGGAATTCTTTAGCCAGTGTCTTGAATGAGTTGATTGACTTTGGCGAGAGGCTGTGGAACCATGTTAGCACTGACTTCTTCAGGCTGGCAAGGAACGTTCTGCTCATCACCGATTCTGAACCTTGTTTGAGTGCCATTACATGTTGATAATGACACAAGTGATCAAACGGGTCACCAGTCCCGTCATTAAACTCAAGCTTCTGAGGGCTGAACTTCTTTGGTCGAGCCTCGTTTATGATGTGGTCCATGAACGAGGGAACAGAAAGGCGGTACATCACAACTGGGTCATGAGCCCCTTGGCGGAGGGGGTTCTATAGGGCGAGTATGTCTATCCTGAAAGTTGGATCTCCATTGACCGCGTTGCCACCTCTAGTCCAGTGAGAACTAGCAAGGGATTGACACTCATGTGCCTGTTCTCTATTGTTATTTGAAGATTAAGGTCTGTGCTGCTTCTTATGGACAAATCTGAATTAAAATTCCTCCACATCAGTTTAAACAAATTCATTTTCATTCAATAGGGGGGTCCTAAAGTTTTTTTTTTATTTTTCAGCGAAAACAATAATGTAAAAGAACATAAAATACCATCTTTTCACAACTCATTTATCAATGGTCTCAAATATATTTCAATATCTTTTTCAGGTGACTGGGTCTAGGAATAAATAAAGCCATCATAAAAAAAAGACTCTTTGATACACATCCAAGGCATTAATTTGTATGGGACAAGTACCAATAGACACAAACTGCATGACTTGTTCATATTGTTAAATTGATTAAAGTTTTCAATAGCCAAACCAAGGCGGGCATTTCAAAACCCCATTGCAAATCACTTATGTTCTTTGTCAAAAATTTCCCAAACAATTGCATATGTTAGACGTTTAAAGTATTTTTTTTCCTGAACATGTTTCCATGATGCCACGTTATATCTTGAGTTGTCTTCAGGGCCAGAGCCAAGAATTCAACTTACCCCGGACTAAATGGTAAAATTTTGTGCGATAAAATATCATGACATAATAGGTTCTAGGAACAACAAACACAATCTAGTAGGAAATTTGATAAAAGAAATCACAATTAAGGATAAAGGTTTAGAAAATGAATATTTCAAATATATGATGAGCTACTTTACATTAATTCATGTTTATAAAATATTTATTGACTAACTAGGACTATTTAAAATCTAAACGGAATGCACGTAGTTGGGTTAAGTATCCAACAAAGTTTGAACAAATTGTAGGTTTACGTTTTTATTTTCTTTAAAGTAAAATCTACAATTTATTTTTACCAAATATAACATTTAGATTTTCACCAATACACGGTATTTAAGATACTTTTAAAATATAGGAGGGTTTTTTTTTTCTATACTATATTCTAATAATAACTCTATAACTCATCATTTAAAAATCTTTTCGTTAACATTATGTTCCTAAAAATATATAAAAAGTTAGATGAAAAAATTATGAGAATTTAATAAATAAAGGAGAATTTTTTTTGTAAAATATACCAATAATTACCCAAACTTTTAGGAAGTAGACCATATTTGGAAGCTAATAATGCATATTTCACACATCCCCAACCTGTGAATACCCGCATGGCTTGAGACGTGATAGAGTCTACTTGGGTCTACTTTTCAGATGATGGATTCAACCCTATCACTACCACGGAGATCACAGATGCAGAAATACAAGCTCATTTCCCCAAAACCTTTGAGTAAATAGGGCTCTCTCTGAACCTCTCGCTCTCTTCATTCCTTTAGCCATTACCGACTTGATCGTCGGAGTCTTCGCCCGAGCATCTCGCTTGGATTGGAGTTTGTGCATGTATCAGTGGCTCGTCTTTTTGCTTGACAGTAGGTCCCTTACAGGAGAAGTTCCAAGATCACTTATTTACCCTCAACATTTGATGTCGTTCATGGAACTTCGGAAGTCAAATAACCATGCCTCCTTCAAGAAAAAAAAACTATGGCTACCTTTCAAGCGGGACCAACTGATACCCGAGAGAAAGCCTCCGAGTCCTATAAGGATCTCGAGACATCTGAGCAGCTGAGTGAGGCTCTGAACCAGCTATATGACCAACTAATTGCTGAGAAAGAAGACTGGATGGCCGAGAGGGTCTCCTATGAGGTTGAGATGGCCAATATCCGAAACGAGGCCAACAGTCCGATCAAGTCATAAGAGGGATAGTCCCGAAACATGGCAGACCAACAGTAAGGCCACACTAAGGCCCCCGAACCTACTCCCTGAAACAAGCATTCTGCTCAGGTTCTGACCCAGGTTATTGGATGATGACAACGCTTATTTAACTTACTTCAAGGAAGCATATGATGAATTTGATGAGGATGACAACGTGATTTAGGGCACTGGTAAGATGCTTAGAGGGTTTTTTTTTTTTAAGTACTTAGAAACTAATTATGATTGAAGTTAGAAGTTTTGAACGAGCTTCTGAATGATTTGTTTGTTTTGCTTTTGAATGGGCTGCTGATTAGAGCTGTACAATAAAAAGATGTTTGTTTATAGTTGTTGAATGGGAACTGTTTGACAATTTTGCCCTACTGAGCTGAAAAAATTTATGACATAAATATTGTGCTTAAAATCATACCCAATAATTATTCAAATCCTAGAGAATTTTACTATAATGCTTGGCGAAGAGAATGAAAGTGTGCTATCAAAATTTTGCCCTACTTATTTTTAAGAAGATGGGGGCAGCAATTGTAATTACAAAATGATTTTAAGGTTATTATCGAAATATTTTTTTTACTCAGCACTAAGTGTTAAGTGATCAACACTTCCTTGTTGCTTACTTCAATCAGAAGTAGAACTTCTAATCAGAACTAAAAACAAACACTATAAACAAGGTAGTCCACTTCTTATTAAGACTTCTGACTCCATTCAGAAGCAAAAACAAACACCCTCTTAGGGTTAGACCACCAAGTGAAGCAGATTAGGATAAACCAAAGGTTTTTGTGGAGTTTTTAGAGTGCTTTATGATATAACTCTAAGGATTAATGCATTTTTGCGTCACCATTGCCACAATACCCCTTTAAATAACTGTAGTCAATATGCAAGTATTTATAGATTGAATGTTTTGAATAGTGTTGTATTTGTCTCTTTCAACGTTAATCTAATGAACCTTTCTTATTGTCGAGGAAAGAGACGAGGAAACCAGCGAGGGGGAGGGGGTGTACCACTCACCCCCCTCGAGATTTGCACTGTTGCGCATCTCGAGGGTGCAGGCGCACATCTCGAGGGGGATGAGCGGTCACACCCTCCCCCTCGCTGGTTTCCTCGCCCCTTTCCTTGCCATTTATAATTTCTGTAATCTAAGGTGGGGGTATTCAATTCGGGATTTGAATGGACTCTGGAGAATTTTAAATCTCGTGGATTTTAAAGGGTTTCAAATGATTTTACAAAATCCACTGGATTTTGATGCATTTTAAATGATTGGATTTTGTAGATTTTATAAAGGTTTGTTATGGATTTTTATGGATTCTTATAAATTCAATGGATTTTTATAAATGTGTTATTAGTCATAGGAAACAATGAAAGAATATCACCTACATTGTTATCCATGCCAACACAAATCATAAAACATCTCTCAAAACATCAATTAAACAATTGTTTGTATGTTACAAGAATTTAACTTCAAATTAAAAAAAAAAATCAAATACATTGAAGATGGTCCAAAAGTAATACAAATAACTATTTTATTTCAAAATGTTATCCCCTCCACCGCCACCACTCCTCCCTTATTTTTTTCTTCAATCACCACCACCACCACCTTTTTTCCTCCTCCCCCTCTTCTCCATCAATCACTACCGCCACCTCTCATCCCACCTCCACCTCCACCCATTTTCATCTTCTTATTCTCAACCTCCTCCGCCCACCTCTTTTTTTTTTTTCTTTTTCTTCTTCTCTTCCTCCTCTACTTTTTTCTCTCTCTGTTATTTTTTCTTTTTCTCCTATCTTTTTTTTCTTCTTCTTCTTTTTGCACTCGCAAAGGTTCTGGAAAGTGGGGAACCTCCACTCGTAGGAACCTCCGCAAGAGCGAATAAGAAAAAAATGGAAAAAAAAGAAGATATGAGAAAAAAATAGAAGAAGAAGAAAAACAAAGAGAAAAGTAGAATAATAAGAAGAAATCAGAAAGAAAAAAAAGAACAAAAAACAAAGATGAAGAGAGGAAAAAAGAGAGAAAATAAGAGGAAGATAATGGGAAGAAGAAGAAGAATAATAACAAAAAAGAAGAACAAGAACAAAAGAGAAGAGGAAGTGTGGGTGGTGGTGTAGCCAGCGGTAGGGCATGGTGGTGTGGCCGAAAGTTTTGGGGTGAGGTGGTGCTACTCCTGTGAAGAGAGAAGAGAAGGGAAGGTGGTGGTGTCCTTCAGCATATCACAAAAAAATGGGATGATGGCGTCCTTCAGCGAAGATGGTGGTGTTATTTAACAATAGCCAATACAAATCCGTTGAAATATGAGGGGGGAATGTTGGATTTGAAATAACTCTTGTTATATATATTTTCCACTCACAAATCCTTCAAAATCCACACTTTAACAAATCCATTAAAATCCACTACTTCTTGAATACCCCCTGATTTTGGTGGACTTTTGAAAAGCATGAATTGAATACCCCCTGATTTTGATGGATTTTAAAACAATCATTTAAAATCGGTATTTGAATACGCCTAGATTTACATGTATTATTTTAAATCCTTAATTGAATACCCCTGGATTTTAATGAATTTTAAAATCCTTCACAATCAATTAAAATTCGTAATTGAATACCACCCCCTAATAGCTCTATTAATATCTCAAGCTTCATGCTTTGTCTTAATAACAACAACACTTTTTTTAGCACCAGCAACAGTTGTGCTATTGTTGAATTTATTTTAAGTAAACTAATGCAACACTTGTGCTATTGTTGAATTTATTTAAATAAACTAATAGTAGAGATCCAGTGGGATTGAGATTAATCTTCCCATTTGCAATTCTAATAAATAGCTGAACATCAACTTTTTCTTCATGAATCATATTTTACTCTATAGCTTATGTTGCAAATATGTACAACTTTAAAATTCAGTTTCCAAATTTAACAACATTGCTCAAATTGACCAATATCATTTCTAGTATAATATGAATTAGTAGATTTCATGTCTCTAGAGCCTGAAATAATTAATAACACCATTGCTTCTACATTTGGACCATATTTGGGAAATTGAACCATAATGTATCGGTCATCACTAGTCCTTCCTGCATAAAACAAATAAATTTATCAAACAAAATACCAATTTTCTAGGACTCGAGACGTGCCAATTTGGTATTGTCTGGTACAAATTTTCCAAGATTCGAGACAGAGATCGAAATTGGTATTGAATCGTACCAGTCGAGTATGGTATGATACAATACTACTTAAAAAAAATGTCAAAAAATTGAACCATACTGACCCGAAATACTATATGGAAACATTATTTGGTATCAACACAATACCGAATCGGACCGAATCGTGCCCACCCTTAAAAGGGAGCACTGAGCTCTAATATGTTGGAAGGTAATAGTATCAGAACCAAGAACCGAGTTCACACGTTCATAGGCTTTGAGGAGTCTCCAAAAATTACAAATCGCTTGTCCTGGGGCTATGTTCTAAAAGGATCGAGCTTTCACGGCTAAGGAGGTGAGAGGAACGGGCATACCAGCTTCCAAACCGAGGGTGACACAGATAACATGGTCCTCCACTAGTTGACGCACATACAATGCTTCACCATCGATCCAGTCCAGAGGATTGATGGGATCTATGCCTAAGAATGAGGCCTTAGCTTCGAGGTTCGGACAACCAAAAATTTCAATGGAGTTTTTAGGGTTTTGATGTTTGGATTTACAATGCCTCATTGATGGAATCTAGGGAAGAAGAAGAAGAAGAATGAAGAAAAAAATAGTTACCTGTTTAGGTCATAAACACAGTGAAAAATAGAGAGAGATTGTGAAAACGCGTGGATCATCTGTGAAGAGGAGCTGCTGAGTTATGTTGATGGAGCTTAAGAAGGAAAAATGGGGAAACTAAATTGAGCCCTAATTTGAAGCGGAGTATCTCCCTACTATCTTCCGCTTTCACTACAAGAAAATTGGGTTTTGGTGAAGAACGTTGTTCCTCGCTAAAGCATGTTAATTCATCACGTTTCAACAACGGTGAGGAATTTCAACCGTTACAGCATTACTCACATAAGGGGCATTAAGGAATGTATTATGTGACGAATTCCTAACTCGTCACAGGCAGTCTGATTACATGGCGAGTGGTTCCTCACATAAACTTAGCGCGTGGGGTATACAAATACAACACGGGTGACAAAAATTTTGTTACTCTAAAATGTTATGTGTGATGAAAAGCCGGTGTCACGTGTGGAGACTTTCTGTGACGAATCGTTCCTCACTTATTTGATTTATATGTGAAGAACAGTTTGTCACAATAGTGATTTCATACACTAAAAATATCTACTATGAACTTTTTGGGAAGAATCTTTCCTCACTTATGTAATTTATATGTCTGGAACAATTTGTCACGATTGTTATTTCATACATTAAAAATATATACCTGTGACCAATTTTTCATAACACATTCATTATATTTGTGACAATTCATTATTAACCCATTTATTGTAGTTATCTACTAGCACATATTCTTAAATAGGACCACATAAATTTTTTTGTAATGCACAATCTAAAATTAAAATAGTAGAATTTCCATTCATAAAAAACATATTGCATATGCAAAGTCACATAACTGAATACAATATATATTTATCATCCTCAAATAAATCCAAAGTTTAATAATGATATCAAGTGACACCATGTTGATGTCCAACAAATAACTGAGTCTACTATGGTAACACTAAGCTCCTTAACTCGTGAACATCTATTCATATCCACAACCTCCTTGAATCATTCTTCATCATCTTCATCATGGTCACCAAGCTCATCAAATTAAGGATCATTTGGATGTACACCACTACCATTAGAACTGTTTGGATCGTGACGGGAGGAAACGCTGTTGGTACGAACTTTCATTGTAGTTGCCAAAAAAGCCTGTATTTGACATTAGAAAGTATAAGTGTTAGTAAAATTTATTTTTCTAAGAATAAGGTAAAAATGTAAAAGAAAATTACAAATATTATTTCATTGTGTTGAAAAAAAGGGTAGGATCCAAGAAAAAATACGATATCAAATTAAAAATTTATTATATATCTAAGCTCAAAATAATATATATTTGAAAGTGGGTAGGATTGCCTTCCTAGGATATTAGCAATCAAGGCAAGAATTTCTAATGAGCAGAGTCACCTCATTCCCCTGTTTTTCTTTCTTTCTCATAAATATAGGGAAAATATGCCTTAAACCCTAAACCCAGACCTTCCCATATTATTTAAACAACACCAATTTTTCAAAATTTCCATTCATTCAAGAAGAAGAAACAAAGGGGTTTCCAAGATTTACACATTGAGTGCAGTAATCCCATAACACCATTTCAAAATGCTTCCTAACACATTCTTAAGCTACTTTGCGTAGCAACCATTTCAATGTCAATCTTCCCCATCAACGTCTAGATCCTGAATCAGTTGTTCAAGAGCTCCAAAGGTATAATTTCTCAATTGGATATCTCTAATTTTCATTTTTCAATTTTAAATGCACTATTTTCAATATGGGGTGCTATGTTTTTGTTGCAGAAGAGTGAATGTATCAGTTTCTAGGAGACAAATGTTGGAGGTTCATGAGAAGGACCAGTGTACTATAAGTAACCCGATTGACGACTCCAATGTTTCCCAAGGACTGACACAACTTGAAAAGAAGATACAAGAGATGCCATCAACTGCTCTACAATACTAAATTCATCTAAGACTTAATGACCCTGGGTGGAGATCCACACAAGTATATTTATGTCTTGATATGTGGTACTTCATATTAATGTACTTGCTCCTAGAGTTTACGACATTTAAAATGCATTTTCCTGTGGCTTGTGCTTTTGGGTACTGATTAATTGTTACAATTGTCGGTGGATATTGTACGAGTTTACTTATCATTTACATCTCTTTGAAGGTTATCCTTTCTGATGCAAATGTTCCTGGAGAAGGAGAGCACAAAATTACGTCATACATTCACCTTCAAAGAAATTTTCCCTGGTTATGATCCAAATACACGCCATTGCTTGTATGGTTTGGTATGTGCTTACCCTATATTTCTAAAAGAATACAAAGCATAAAAGGGTTTCTCTTACCATCCCCTGACGAGTGATCTTGTTTATATTTCTATTTTTTTTTATGCATGATATCTAGTTTTGGCCCCTGATTTGTGTGTAGGGTGGGTGTTTAGAGTGATACCTTTTGTATTTTCAATTATCACTAACTGTTTTTTTAATGATTTTATACTCTAGGATGCAAATACCTTTGGTATGTGCCTTACCCTTTTTTTTAATCACTAAGTGTTTCTTACCATCCCCTGACAAGTGATACCTTTGGTACGTGCTTACCCTATATTCCTAAAAGAATATGTAAATAATTACAACTTTTCAAAGATATGTGCAATAGTTGACGATCTAACATAGAATGTCTGATAGGAGTATCCGAAGAGTGCGTCTAGGTGTCCAAGTGTCGATAATTATCCAACATGGGAAATTGACATCAGTTCCTCAAGATGAATTGGGTTGTGCAGTTGAAGAACAATAATAAGACTGGTCAGAGCTCCAGCTCTGCTTCCCTGATGGCTCTTCTTAATCAAGGTTCCAGCTTGGACAATTGTTATTAGTTCCTACATAGAGGTCAACTATAGTGGCATACTTACTGAGGGAAGCCTGAAAATGGAGCTGTACCAATCTGTCATACTATGGTAAGGTTGAAGGGAAGAATGTGTTCTATTGGTTCCAAAATCATCAGTGGTACAAACAATTCGCTTCTCACATCATGGTGATAAACTTTCACAGATGTGATCATAAAAATTATGGGCCAAGTCTCATCATATGGTCGATGAGTGTGGGAAGTTAGAATATAAACCCTATCTTTGATTTGCTTCATTTTTATAATAAACTCTAAGCATGTATCCCAAAAGACTAATCATAACAAGGTTAACATGATCCCAAGTCAACAAATGTGCTCCTTGACAATAACAATTCAAGCTTTCAGGAATAAAGGAGAATGCAAATGGCATGTAAGAACTATTGGATTGGGGAGAACATCAAAATATATTTCATGTGGTAGTTAACAGAAGTTTGGCTTTGTATATAAATGAGGAGAGGTCACCATCCAGATAAAGTTGTCCATTTGTTTTGATCAACGATCATCTGTATTGTTGTTAGCTTATCAAAAGGGACAGACAGATTATGGGAGCTTAACAGATTGATGATTGATTAACTCAACTCTGTAGAGAAGAGAACTTATATAGAAGTGGAAGAGTTTGCTCCTTTTTTGAGCAATCGTGTACTCAATTAATAATGTGTGTCGCTTGAGGAAATGTTTCAGACTCAATTATCATGATTGTCCAGTTCCCTCATAAAATGATTTAGTGGACCGGCGAGCTGGCCCACTAACTCGAGGGGAGGAACAGTTGATGATACACCTAACCGTCTTGTAATCTACTCCGTACATGTGGAATGATGATCTCGTCAATAGAGTGGAGCGGCCCCAAATGAGCGCCCAATCCGATCCAGCCCAACAGACGGAGAACCAAGCCCAGATCACAAAGCCCACTTAGGAGAGTATCTGAGAGTTGGATCCAAACAACAAGGTTGCATCCAGCCTGTGAATCAAATGGTCATGCCCAATACTCGTAAGGCCAAACAAGACAAACATCTAGGAGTTTGAGCATAGACAAGTAGGCTAGCAAGACATTGACTCCTACTAGAAAACAAATATCAGAGTATAAGTTGTGCATGAAAACTCTCATGCATGGACAACTTTCAACGGGGAAACGATCTGTAACAAATATATTTCCTTAAACCATGCCACCAAAGGCATAGCCGAATAAGGACTATTGCATGATAAATAGATAATACGGTTGAGGAACTAAGGTACGCTACAGAAACCCAATTTACAGCTTTAAGCCTCTCCTATTATCTAACTTAAGTATCGGAGTGTCATCAGCCGCTACACGATGGTCTTTGCTCACGTGCGTTCTCTGTGTAGGTTTCTAGGTCAAGGCGCAAAAGGAGAGCAGAAATTGACTACATCAATAATAATAAATAAAAATTAGGGGGTGAGCAAGTAAAACATGTTGAATCGTTCATTATATGCAAATACAATGGCGTGTTTCTTTGAATTTTCATGTGAAATAAACCAAAGTAGGACAATTAGAATAGTCATTCAGGGCGACAATAATGAATGCCAATCAAAACATTGCTCGGTTTTAGACAACATACCTTTTGATGCAGAGGCACCTCACTAGGGAAGTTTAGGTTTTCATCCCTACAAAATTAGTACCAAACAAGGATTACAGTTACCAATGAGCATACACAATAAGCTACTACATTATTGTTTGAAATCTATGAAATAAAGACCGTAAATAGTGAAACTGACATACCACTTTCTCCTCCTTATTGAAGAAGAACCATTTTAGCTTCTATTCCATTACAAAACATTTTTCAATGAGTTCTGATACCAATAACACTTCACTTGAGGAAGAGAAAATGGGATTTGCTAAGTGTGCTGGTGACAGGTGCAAACATGGGGATTGGTCTAGAGGTTGTTAGGCAATTAGCAAATAAGGGAGTAATGGTGGTTTTGACTGCAAGAAATGAGAAGAGAGGTATGGATGCAAATTCAGCTTTGAAGGACTCTGGATTATCAAATGTGGTGTTTCATCAACTTGATGTTAGAGATGAGGCTAGTATTGATTCTTTGATCAAATTTTTGAAGACCCAATTTGGCAGACTTGACATCTTGGTAATTTGATGAAAAAGGTCTAAGAGCCATGAACATTGACCCAATGGCTTGGCTATCTGGACAGGCAACAAATAAGGTACAAGGAGTGATACAACAAACTTACGAGAAGGCTAAAGAATGCCTCGACACCAACTACTATGGCGTTAAAAGGGTGAAACAACCATTTCTGCCTCTTTTCAAGCTCTCTCCCTCAGGAGCCAGGATTGTTAATGTTTCTACTCTTCGATCAAAGCTTAAGAGGATTCCAAGTGAACTAATTCGAAAGGAACTGGTGGACCTTGACAACCTAACAGAAGAAACAATGTACAAAATAGTTCAAAGATTTATGCATGATTTGAAAGGAAAACTTAAAGAAAATGGATGGTCAGTAATGTTGCATGCTTATAGCATCTCCAAGGTGGCACTGAACGCCTACACTAGAGTTCTTGACAAGACTTACACTGATATGTGCATAAACTATGTCCATCCTAACTGTGTAAGCATTGATATAAACTGGCACACTGAGACTATGACAGTCGAAGAGGGTGCTAGAGGTCCAATCATGTTGGCTTTCTTCCTGATGGGGGCCCTTCAGGGTGCTACTTCGATCAAACGGAAGTGGCAAAATTTTAATTTGCCTTCTCTAAACTAATGTTGTGGTTTTGATTACTTAATGTGCATGATCGTGCTGTTATAGACATGAAATGTTTTCTTAGTAGACATTTTAAGGTTTAGTTACAAGCATGCTTCAGTTTTGATTGAATGGAAAATAAGACAAACATTAAGTGTTAAAAAAAATAGTGAAACTAAAGATTTTGGAAATCAAATCCTGTTTACCAGTTATAAAATCAATGTCAGCATCATCATCGTTGTAGTTTAGTCACAAGGTTCATGTTTCAAATAACACAGTAGTGGTGGCCAAGGATTGTGATTTAGTTTTTTGAGTTCATTTCGGTATCCTGATTTTAAGAAATATTTCGGCGTGTAAAGAAAAAACGTAAAAATTTCGAAGATACATAAAAAAAATATATAATGAATTTCGAGGGTATATGAAAATTTGAAAAAATAGATGCAAGTAAATAAATCTATTAAACATATTAAATGAAGCTTAAACACCAAGAAATGAAACGACCATGAAATCAATATATAATTAGAAAATCAGGAGGGTGGTTTCAAAAATCAATATATAAGTAGAATAAATGATAATTAAAAAATCATGGGGTGATTTTAAAAATCAATAAATAATTAGAAGAATTGATAATACGAAAAAACCCCAAAATTTAGGAAAAAAACTCTAAAATTTTTCAAATAAAATCCTCGAAAAAAATGTGATTTTTTGTCTAGGTTTTGTATTTTTAAGGAATAAACGAAATTTATGAAAAAAAATTCCAAAATTAACGAAAAAATTTCAAAAAAAAACTCTTAAAAATGTAACTTTTAATTTTGCCTTTTTTCTTTTTGAAATTTCAAAAAATGAAATTTTCATTGAAATTTCGCGAGATTTCACAAAATCACATTCCTTGGTGGTGGCTACATGTAAGACCAGAAGCAAAACCCAAATACTAAAATGTAAATATCCTGTTTTTGTCAATGATGATGCTAAAAAAAAAAAGTTGGAATAAGATAACCTGACAAGGTGGAATAAAAAATTGCAAATGACATGATTGACTTCTATTGCCAACAAATAACTAATCCAAATGTCCATCAAGAACAACAAAAAATCTAAAGAGTCAGGACAGCGTCTGGGGCTTTATGTGCGTGTGATTGTGTTTGATTGGGGCATTATGAACAGGGAGCTTTATGTGCGTGTGATTGTGTTCGATTGGGGCATTATGAACATCTCTAAAATGATGGAGGGTATTGGGCCTGGCCTGGCACTAAGGGCCTGCCTATTAAGAATGGTTCCAAGGACAATGTGACTGGCTCAATACCACGCATCTTTAAGAACTATGCAAACAATGATGAGAGGTCAGACTGCAACAGTTGTTCTTGAGCCGTACTGCAGCTATCCATTTACTTTCAGTGTGCTAGTTTATGAATTGTAAGTCATCCATTTTTAGGATTAGTATTCACAACATAATATAATGAATACATCATACTTGCTAAAAGTCATCAATTATTATTTGTTATAAAAGGCCAATTAAGTTGTAAGTTACGACGTCAGTGTATATATGATGTAAATACACTAGACTTGTCAGACTCATTTCATTAAGAGACCCATTACGTTATGTTTGTTTAGAACACTTTACACAGCTCACAACAGAGCGGCAAAATTAATAATAATAATAAAATCCACAAACGAGGATTGAAGAAATATATGAGTATCAACAAATCTCAAAATGAAAGAAAATTTTGAGAGATTGAAATAATAAAATCAGACGAAAGGTATATAACTTTTAATCATAGTTTTTAACCATAAAAAATTGTTCGTAATGGATTTGTTTTGGTGTGAATTAAGTTGCTGAAACACGTTTATAGGGATGTGGATGGTAGCCTGCTAAATATAGAATTTCATCAAGCACCTAATATGCGACAAATTTTGGGAGTGTTACAAAACAACACATTTGGTTGGAGGGTTTTGTTTGGCGAATTCCACAGAAGAAGTTGAAATAGATGTAATAATGAGTATATTAGAGAAAACATAGTAAGAATTCGAAAAGACTCGTATTCAACAACTACATAAAACACAAAAAGCTAACCTGAAAAAGGGCTTTAATGAGAGGGATTGTCGACGAGAACTGGTTTGGCTTGTAGTTGGTTTTGTTCGATCAAACACTGTCCAAGGAAACAAAGAAAGATGATTAGGTTTTTTTTTACTAGAAAGAGATAGAGCAAAGAGGATGATAGAAAATACATTCATCTGAGACATAATGTCATAAAGTTGATTCTTCGACATTCCTGCAAGATTTGATTCCTCCGCTGCCAGCTGCTAGGAGGGAGGAGGCAGCGAGAGGGGGAGGATGGCCTCCTCAAAGTGTTGTTGTAGTTAAAAGCCGCATTGATCTCGAAGAGAAGATTGCTACCGTGGACTTAGGTTAGGAAGGCAAATTTTATTTCCTCACTCTTGCGTTATTATTTCCTCGATGAAACGTGACGAGGAGTTATTTTTCCTTACAAAATGTATTTTATTTAATCGCCATTTTTTCACTCTTTATTGTGTGACGATTGCGAAATATTTACGTGAGAAACTGGAACCAAATTTTCACTTAAACAAATATGTGACAACAAAATTCCTCATGTAAACTAAAAAACGGTTAGAACTTTTGAAGCATCACATATAAATTCGCCACCTAATGCCAGATTCTTGTAGTGTCTCAACTAACTAGAGTAATGCAGTGGGGATTCAAGGAAAGACAGGTACGGAGTGATTTAATGCTCATTGGGGTTGAAGTTCAAACTCCACAGCCAAGATGGGCGATTGTGGATACCAAATCTGGTATACCCTGAGTACCACTATGCAAGAAGAAAATGAATTCAAGGCCTGACCCAAATAAAATGAATAGAAGGGATAGGCCCAGGATACAACTTGGAAATCGGCCCATGGGCTTGAGCAAATATGATACATGAGGTTATGTCTAACCTAAGATAACTATGTATGATAATAACTTTGCTAAAATATTATTGTATAAGGAAAGTCTTCATTAGGATACTTATATATAAGGCAATGTCTCCTTTAAAGATACTGATCTAAATATCTTAAGAATGGTAAATATCTAGGCTATATAAGGGATGAAGTGAATTGAATGTAAGCGTCACTCTCCAGTTTTATGAGAAAATTTGAACATTTTTTGAAACCAACAAGAAAAATAACAAAGTTCAAATACAAACATTTATTATAAAATTGAAGTAAACAAAAATCGTTTAACCATGAAACTTTTCTACGATGATTGCCTACCAAAGAAAACTCAAACACTGTTCCCCAAAAGACTATTTAACCAAAGAAAGGCTAATTGGCTACGTTCCAATAAGAATATACCCAAGAAGCGTAAACTTACTTGGGTTAACGATGTAACTGATATGAGTATTTTCATCTCTAGTAAATAAAATAAGTTACATAAACTACATACACAAGAAAACAACAATTAAAAAAACGTGTAGTTCCTCAATGAGGCAAACATGTCACTCTAAAAGTTCTATCATACTTAAAGTAAATATTTATTTTACCTATAGTTATATTGTTAATGTTGACTGTGATAAGTCTGACCTACAAAAATGTTAGTAGACTTATCATCCTGCATGAAACGGTTAGAATTAAATTGATGAAATTTCTAAATTTACTCGTATTCATTATAAATACAATTTTATCTTGTTTAAGCAATTTACTTTTGACAAAAATCATAGTCATAATTCAACAGTATTGAAATATCATCAAGTACACATTTCACCTTAAGGATGACATGTAGTTATCATTTAATGTGTGAATGAGCATTTAATTTTTTCCCTTAAGGCAATCATACATTTATACTAACAGAGTAATTAATACAGGTTTCACATTAACGTAAAATTTTATGTGTTCGTTATTGTGCAAACAAAGTTCGCTTCCTTTTCACAATCGCTCTCCTCTTGTGTCGAACATACTGATAAACACCAAAAACATTGATTTTTACGCCCCATTTACTTCTTCATAGTCTCTAGTTGCGCTTAAAATTGATTAAATGTCTCTATTAGTCTCGAATTTGATTATTATCATAATTTTTTAGGAAATCGAGAAATGCCCAAAATCAAGACAATTCTACCATAAATTTGCATGACAGTGAGCAATTGGAGAAATTATGAAATCAATGAAAATATAAAATTTGAGGCATTTGGCATGTTCATGGTACATGTGGATCAAAAATTTCATTTTGAGACCATATCATGGAAGTCAAGATTTGATTCCAATTAGGTATGGCAGTAGAGCGAATTTTCATGGATATCTGCCCCGCCCGCCCCGATTAAGGCGGTTTTGGATGTGTCTAAACGGATTTTAGGGTGGATACAGATATCCAAACATCTATCAAATACTTGGGGCGGATACGGATTTGGCCATATCAATCTGCCCCACGAATATCAATACCCTGCACCCTTAAAAAGCCAAAAAAAAAAACCTACCCCTACTCAATCATCTCTTTTACTCTGCCTATCACTCCTTTCCATGCAGATCAGACTCATCTGCGTCTAAGCTACAAAATGGTGCAAGGAGAAGCCTCGAGAGAGAAAACTAAGGGCTTGATCTTCCCCTCTCTCGACACAAATCTGATCTGGTGAGGAGACGCCCGCAAGCAAGATCAAGATACTGTGCTTGGAGGAGTGGAGGTTTTCCTTCTCCCTCCTTCAAAACAGCAGATGGGAGAATTTTCCATTTTTTTTTCATCTCGATCCTGATCTAAACATCAGTTCATGTATTAATGGCGGGGTATCACTGATCCCTCCATAGCCTAGCCTCTCATTGTGGGGGTGATTGTCTGATGATGTGAAGTTGTAGATCTCTTCGGCCGATTTCAATGGAGCTTCTTCGCAGCCTCGAAGGTCAGTAAACTCTCTTGACTCACATTCTTTCACTCTCTAATTTTATATTCTCTTCTCGATTTCTCAATCTCCATATTCGATTCTCAGTGGTCACACTGCAGTCAATGTTGGCAAATCCAAACTAGTCTTCGGTGGACTCGTCGATAAGCGATTCATCAGCGTATTCGTTTACTTCGAATTCTTACTTTCTTGTAATAGAGACCTTGACCTTTTGATTGGAGATCAAACCACCTAGATCCTTTGATTGGGGATCAGCCACCAATAAACTAAAATAAAAACTTGTATTGCTTGCCTAAACTCTATTACATCATATGTATTTATAACTGAAATAAAAAATAATACTTCCTAATTGAATTTAAACCTAATTCTAATCAAACAATAATTCCTAATTCAAAACAAGCTAATATTCCCTAAAATAAAATATTGTTCTAACTAAGACATTCTAATCTCAAGTAAATACTAAATAGGATTGGCATCCTAACATCCCACGCAATCTATAACAAGGCTTGTCCTCAAGCCTGAAAATCTGAAAAACGTACACGAAACTGCTCGTAGTCTTCCCAAGTAGCTTCCTCCACAGGACGGCCGGTCCACTTGATAAGCCAGCGTTTAACGAGCTTATAGTTACGTTCAAATAATCCTCAATCAAGTAGTTTCTCCGGGACCCATGAGGGTTCATTGGCAAGAGTACATAAAGTTGGGTCCGGAGTAATACCATTACCTAACTTCTTCTTTAAAAGAGAAACATGGAAAACGGGGTGGATACGAGACGCAGCCAGAAGATCAAGTTTGTAAACCACAGAACCGATCTTTTCAAGGATTCGAAAAGGCCCATGAAACTTGGGAGAGAGCTTAGAGTAATTCTGAGATGCAGCAGTGGATTGTCGATATGGTTGCAGTCGTAAGAAAACCCAATCATTAACTTCAAAATGGCGCTCAGTGCGCTTACCATCAGCATATATTTTCATACGGTCCTGAGCCTGATGAAGGTTATCCTTGAGAACTTGCAGAGTGCGATCACGGTCCCGTAAAGCAAGGTCAACGACATGAACCGCGGTGCTACCAGGTATATAGGTTGAGATCTTCGGAGGTGGCTGACTATAAACAGCTTCAAAGGGAGTCATTTTAATTGCACTATGATATGTAGTACCACCATTCTGCCCAAGGTAACCATTTTGTCCAATGGCTAGGATGATGACTAGCAAAACATCGAAGATAACACTCTAAGGTACGATTGGTAACTTCAGTCTGACCCTCAGTTTGGGGATGATAGGCTGAACTACGACATAATTGAGTATCTTGCATCTAAAAAAAGGCGCTCACAGTAGAACGAGGCATACCATGGAGGCGAGTAATATCTCGCACAAAGACTTCGGCAATTGAGGCCACGGTGTAAGGATGAGCCAAAGAACTCAATTGGACATTGGTAATCCATCAATAAAATCCATAGAAATATCTAACCAAATATCGTCGGGTATTGGTAAGGTATTAAGCAACCCAGGAGGAGAAAGATCTTCATTTTTATTCCGTTGGCAGATATCACAATGAGAAATAAACAACTTTACAACAGTTTTCATACCAGGCCAGTAAAAATTATGCTGAAGACGTTTATATGTGTGGAGAAAATCGGAATGGCCCCCAGTAGGCGAGGAATGAAACTCATGTAAAAGTTTAGAACACCAAGATGATGATGGAACTACCACAAGTCGACCTTTATAGCGAAGAATACCATGCTCATATGAATAATGTGGTCGAGGAGATGATTGTTGACAACTATCAATAATAGTACGCATGGAAGGATCGAGATGACACTCCCGGCTAATTTCATCAACACTGAAAAATGTCGGGGAAGATAGAACCAACAAAGAACTGTTTGAAGGCAAGTGAGAAATTGCATCTGCACCTTGATTGACGGAACCAGAACGATAAATAATTTCATAGTCATATCCAAGTAATTTAGAGAGCCACTTTTGTTGTTCAAGAGAGGAAAGTCGTTGGTCCATAAAATATTTGAGACTACGGTGATCTGTATAGATTTTGAAGTGCCGACCCAGGAGATAAGGCCGCCATTTCTGTACTGCAGCAACAATAGCTAACATTTCCTTATCATAGATGGACATGTTCAAATTGCGTCCACAAAGACTTTTGCTGAAATACGCAAGGGGACGACCTCTTTGCATAAGTATCGCACCAATGCCACCATTTGACGCGTCACATTCAATATAAAATTCAACATTGAAATAAGGAAGAGCCAGTACGGGGGTAGAAGTTAAGGCTGTTTTAAGAGCAGAAAAAGACTTGAGGCATCATCATTCTAGATAAAAGAATCTTTCTTTAATAACTGGGTCAAAGGAGCACTAATCTTACCATAATCACGAACAAATTTACGGTAGTACCCGCTGAGTCCAAGAAACCCACGAAGATCATCCATCAAAGAAGAAGGACACGGCCAGGAGACAACACTCGTAATTTTATCATCATCAACTGCAACACTAAGCCTTGAAATAGTATTCCCAAGATACCAAATAGAGGATTGACCAAAAGAACACTTGGACGCTTTCGCAAAAAGCTTATGAGTGCGCAATAGCCCAAAGACAATAGAAAGATGGTGAAGGCGATCAGAGAGTGAGGCACTATACACCAATATATCATTGGAGAAAACTAGGAAAAAGTTACGAAGGTGAGGACGAAAAATGTCATTCATCAAACTTTGAAAAGTGGATGGGACATTGCTCAACTCGAAGGGCATAACCAAAAACTCATAGTGATTATCATGTGTGCGAAAAGCCGTCTTGGAAATATCCGGTTCATGAACCCAAATTTGGTGATAACCTAAGCGTAAATCGAGCTTAGAAAACACCAATGCGCCGTGTAGTTCGTCCAATAATTCATCCACAATCGGAATTGGAAAGTGATCCTTAATAGTGATTTTATTAAGGGCTTGATAGTCAACACACATGCGCCAAGAACCATCCTTCTTTTTAACCAAGAGAATTGGTGAAGAATAAGGGATGGTACTGGTTCGAATAAGGTCTGCAACCTTCAATTCAGATACAACTTTATCAATTTTGGCCTTTTGAAAGTGAGGATAACGATATGGCCGAACATTTACTGGAAAAGCATCTGGTAAAATCGGAATATGGTGATCATGTGCTCGGGCGGGGGGAAGGGTGTTGAGATTGCCAAAAACATCCGAAAATTCAGCGATAAGTGGTTGAACGACAGCTGGAATGGAAGCGCCCAGGTCAACTTCCTGAGTTAACTGTAAAAGAATGTCATGACGTACCTGTCGTAAAGAACGATGGATCGGGGTACTATCCATGAACATGAACATAGGAGAATTGTTGCCAATTAATGTATAAGTACGATTTGCCACCGAGAAGGTCATAATCAGCTTGGAAAAGTCCCAAGTAATAACACCCAAAGAGCAAAGCCATTAAGCACCTAGAACCACATCACATCCAGTGATACCCAGAAGGAAGAAGTGGTCGTGGAACTCATAATCCTGTAATTTAAGGGAAACATTCCTACAAGAGTCTGTACTATGCAATTGGCCACCATCCACAATCATGACGCGTAAAGCACCATCTTTGTGGATTGGAAACCCACATTGTTTGGCAAAAGACAGGTGCAAAAAATTATGAGTTGAACCAGAGTCAACAAGGACAATGACAGTCCCGTGTTTTAATTATCCGGTGATACGCATGGTTTCAGGTTGTGAGGACCCGAGAAGAGCATGAAGAGAAATCTCTAGAGGAGGTTCAGATAAAGTATGATTCGGAATAGGAGGCTCAACATCAGAATCGTCTTTTTCTTCTTCATTACCCTCGAGGAGCAAAACGTGGGGCTGAGGACAACGATGGTCACGCTTATATACTTCATCGCAGTTAAAGCAAAGTCCTTTGGCACGGCGTTCTTATTGTTCAGCCCATGACAGACGTTTAACACCTGGTGGTATACTAGTAACAGGCTTTGAAGAATTTGCAGCAGTCACAGGGTTAGCAAAATTTCAGACAGGCCCTTTAGATCGAGTAGCATTAATGACATCTTCTTGACATAAATCCAAATCGAAAGCATGTGTAATACTGGTAGGGTGTAGCATCCTAACTCCTGCTTGAATATCAACACGCAAACCCGATAGAAAAATACTAATTTGATGAGATTCAGACAAACCTAACACAAAATTAGAGAGCTTCTCGAACTCGGTAATAATGAGCAAACTGTGCCTCGTTGTACTAACTTAGAAAGAGAACTACACGGATCGATATGTTCGCGATAGCCAAAATGAGAGCAAAGAGCTTTCGAAAACTGTTGCCAAGTTAATGTGCCCGGTATTTGGCGAATCCATCGGTACCAAGAGTTGGCATCACCCTGAAGGTGAAGAGCGGCAATAGGAAGCATATGTTCGCTGGAAAGGCCGTTAAGTTCCTGGTACTACTCGGCCTGAAATAACCAACCATACAGATCATTTCCATCGAAACGGGGTAAATCAATACGGAGGCCATTTCCAGAAATAGGAATAATTGGTCGTTGTTGTTTCGGTTGAACGTATGGTGCCGGGCGATATGGCTGGAGATTCCTTAATGCCTCTAGAATAGTGGCATTAGTGGTCTCAAGTGTGTGGAGGTGGGATGAGATCTTGGCAACTTGAGCAGTAAGCTCATCGACTTTCTCTTGTAATTTAGCAACACTCATTATAAAGAGGAGGGTTGTTGGTGTGGTGTGAATATCCGAAAAAAAAATTAAGGGACAGACTGGGGTCACCAAACAGTATTGTGTGGTGTGAATAGCCAAAGGAGTTAATATCAGAAACTCCTTTCTCCACGCGTTTTTGCTAGTGTCCGGTGATGTGCTCTGGCTGGTTGCTGATATTGGCGTGGAAGGTTGGTGATCTGTGCGTGGAAGGGAGGTTGCTGTGATGATGTCGAGGTAGGGTTTTTGTTGGGGATTAAGATCTGTGAGGTGGGAAGGTGAGGAAACGTGTTGTTGAAAGTGTTTGTAATTATGATGAAGGAAGGGAACTATTGCGATGAAGGTGATTGTGATGAAAGTAGGGAACTGTTGCGGTGAAGGTAATTGCGATGAAGTGGTTGTTGTTGTAGGGAGGGAACTGTTGGCGATGCGTTGAAGGAGGGTGGGTTGTTATGGAGTTGTTGGTGATGTGCGAGGAAGGTGGTGGCCGGTGAAGAACGAAGTAACAAGAATTTTTTTTTGCTCAGAATCGATGATGCTCTGATACCAGATAATAGAGACCTTGACCTTTTGATTGGAGATCAAACCACCTAGATCCTTTGATTGGGGATCAGACACCTATAAACTAAAATAAAAACTTGTATTGCTTACTTAAACTCTATTACATCATATGTATTTATAACTGAAAGCAAAAATAATATTTCCTAATTGAATTCAAACCTAATTCTAATCAAACAATAACTCCTAATTCAAAACAAGCTAATATTCCCTAAAATAGAATATTGTTCTAACTAACACATTTTAATATCAAGTAAATACTAAATAGGATTGGCATCCTAACATCTTGGTTTCAAGACTTTGATTTTTTTTTTCAAGAACTAAAAAATGGGTGTCTAATTATTTTCTTCATTTTTGTAGGTGGGGTGGGCTTCAAATTGCAGCACAATTACCAGGAAGAACAAATAATGAAATAAAGAACTTCTAGAATTCTTGTTTGAAGAAAAAGTTCACCCAAACACACACAAGCCATTGAACGAAACTGAAAAAGTCAAAGAAGAAACCTCCTCGCAGCGAGTTCAATGTAAAAAGCTTGAAACCACAACAACAATGGGTCGACTTGGGCAAGTATGGGGTGTTAACAAATTGAGTTACTTTGATAATGGGTTGTTAAACGAAGCAGCTTCAAAGAGTATCCATTATCATTGATGCAGTCATTTTTCACTCCTTTTTTTTATTTAGTTGTTGTTGACCTGCACAAGTAATGTACGTGAGCCACGGACCACTGTTGTGGTGGCCAACGACACTCCGATGCTAAAGTCAGACAAGAAGCATACTTTAGCTTATCAACCTCATGTCTTATTTATAGTGCACGAGTCTTGATTCTATCAGGCCATCGAAGACGTAGTTTAGGAAGAAAATCTACTTGAAGATCCTTCTCTAATTAGGAGTCGTGTTGTAGGAGGGAAGTTTCCTGTTAGCCTTGCGCTCCTAGATACGTGGGAGATAGTTCCAATACGAGAACAATCTGTAGGAGGAAGTTTTTCTGTGTGAAATGTACTCTGGTATTTGATTCCTAGTTGTAAGCAGATAGTTGTTGTAGTTGCTCATCCGAAGGTGATCCTCGAGATATTTGCCTTAGTATGACTTATGGGTATTGAGGATAGTTGTGAGAAATGTGCGCCGAGCACGCTGTAATAGTTAAGGTCTATCTGGCGAATAGAATCAGGCGGACTTAGAACCGCTTGGGTCGGATCACTGTTGGGCTGATTTTGGGGCCCGTAATTCCTCGAGATCATCAAGACACGTGTACGATTCAGGGGTGTGACCGTTTTATGTATCATCAGCTATTCTCCCTGATTACTGGGTCGTCACATCAGTTCGCTAAGTAATCTCTTGAAAGGAAACGTCGTTCATAATGATTGAGTCTGAATCATTGTTTGAGCTGCGCACTGCATTAATTGAACGTCCGTCGGTTCAGTGAAAAAGAGGTGGGAACCTAATGCCTATTTAGGTCATCCGGAGTGTAAAATCTGACTCTTCTACTCTCTTTGCTCTTGAAGATATTGTTCTGATTAGAAAAGATTTGTTCATCTTCTTCATGGCTCAACAAAACTTTCTTGACAACGCAACCTTGTCTAAGGGCCTATAGTTTTTTTAAGACAAGTTGTTTTCCGAGCCTGGCATTGCTGAAATCCGTACGAAGTTTGGGCTCCCTAAGGACCTGCCGTTGTATCTCCTGAAGGGTGACCAAACGCCAATGTCGCCACCGATTGGTTTCATCGGTTTGCATCGAGGGATGCTTCAAACTGAAGTGTGTTTTCCTGTTCTCGACGTGATTTGAGAATTTTTGGATCTCCTGAGGATTCCTCTGGCCCAGCTGGGGCCTAATGGATATAGGATCATCCTCCTGATTCTGATCAGTCCGAAAGAGGCTGTGTCAGCGTGACTCCACGAGTAATTCAGTTGCTGGCCTCTCCTCGACTGAAGAGTAACATTGTCTGTAAGATGACATCGCCGACTTGCTTTGTGAATCTGCCCGACGATTTCAAGTTCTGGCAGAAGTACTACTTTTTAGCCCCTGCGGATTCGAAGTATTTTCAATGCAAGGGTCGTCCGTTTGAGCGATTTCAGACCGCTTCGTAAGTTCAGCCTTTTTTTGTGACTCTGATATGCTTGGTTGCAGGCTAGCTAATCACTGCTTGTGTTTCTTCGCAGAAAGGTTTTCCACTACTCCCCTTACCCTTGAGGAGCAAAACACTTTGGAGACATTTCGCGGCTTGTCAAAGAGGAACGTGGTCGATGTCATAAGCGTTTTCAGCTTCATCCGTAGTGGGCTATGGGACAACTGGCACATCGCCCCCACTCAATACCAAGCGTTGCGAGTTAAGTTGGAAGATGGGGGCCCTTCTAGGAAGAGGAAGGTTGTTGGGGCCAAAGCTCCCGTTCTGTTTGACGTGGAGGAGTCATCTGAAACGCTTGCCTCCTTTGTGAGTTTGAAGAGGTCTTGTGTCAGCACTGGGTTGTCTTCAACACGGCCCGCTCTAGTGAGAAAAGAGCGCGAGTTTGCTCATCCCGTCAGGGCGGAGACTGATGTGTTCGGCTTGGCAAAAGATTACTTGCGGTTTGCAGTGGTTGAGGACAGGTCGAATCTTAGTGATGCACAACTCAAAGCATTGAATGAACGTCTGGTGCGGGTTGCAATGGCGGCTTCTGCTGTTGCTAGTTTGCACAGAACTGTTCCGATAGAAGACTCCTGTGAAGGTCCGCCCGAAGTTGTAGAATCTAATCATCTCATTGGTGCGCTGTTTGAAAGTGGTCGCGATATTGTGGGCTAGGTTTCTCATAGTTCGCATTGTTCACCGTCTCATTTCATGCCACAACTAGAAGTGTTGGAGGGTCGTTTGGATAATTCGCTCCCTCCGGATCCTGTCGAGTCGTCTCGCACTAAAGGATTGATTGTTCATGACAAGGGAAAGGCCACGGAGGAGAGTCTGAGAACAGTGGCAACTACGAAGGGTGGTGTCGGCGTGATCCCTGATTTAGGAAAGCTTCATCCGAATGCACAGATAAGCCTGTTTGCCCAAGACTTGGTAAATATGAGTTCCCAGGTCTGGCACCAAGAGGTAGACGTGGAGTATGCTTTGAGGAAGCACATAAGTAGGCCTCACAGCTGGCTGATGGATTGTGCTCTGAAACCTGAAGAGGATACGCTAGAAGGGTGTGTGGATAAGTGCTTAAAGTACCTTATGCTGGGTATGTCTCACTTGAGCCAGGTGGGTGTTGCTGGGACGGAAGTCAAGGCGGCTCGTGAGAGGGTATACATCATAGAACGTGTCTTCTCACACATGCAGGTCCTGTATTTTGATGCACTTTAAGAAATTGAGTGGCTAAAGAAGTAGGCTGGGGAGAAGTTGGATCAATCATCCGTGGCCATATAGACTCAGGGGGGCTCGTCTGGAGGCCCTTGAGCCTGATCTGGCAGAGGCGGTGTCCGAGAGAGATTAACTCAAATAAGAGTTGGGCTGGACCCGCCAAGACGTAGAGGTTGCGCAGGAAGCTGTGGCTAAGGCGCATTCTGAACTGCGGTCTCTTGCTGAAGAGAATGTTGCGAAGGGGGACGATTGGGCTGCTCAAAAGCAACAATTGGAATCCAATGTGGAGTTCAATGCTCGAGAGGCGAGGAAGGCCAATGATCAGCTCGAATTGTAGTGGCACGAGCTCAGTGCTGTGAAGAGCAATTTGGCAACAAAGCAGTCTCAGGTTGACGCGCTAACTGACAAGTTGGAGCTGTTGGAGCGTGAACTTGCTGACACGAAGGTGCGAGAGGAAGAACTTCTACAAGAACAAGGAAAATGCGAGTTTCGCTGGGTTGTACATGGCAGGCTGGAGCTGTTGGCACTCATGAAGGAGGAGCATCCAGAGTGGGATCTCAGTCGTTATAAGAAGATGTCGTATGTAGACTTGTTCGTTACTTCTGCGTCGACGAACGAGGAAGACATTTTGGGCCCTGATGCCCAGGCCGCGGTGCATGTGGACGCAATTAATGTTCCTTCTTCCACTAAGCTTAGCTCTTCTGTTTTTGTACCTTCTCCTGATAAGGAGTTGACTTTGTATACTTGTACCCCTTTCCATTTTGACCATTAATGAAAACTGTTTTATCCGTTTTGTGCTCGTTGTCTCTATTGTATTTTTTGATTTGCCTTGTCATCTTGTTTTGGCATAGGCTGGTTGAATCAATAGGACATCACGTGGTCTGTCTGCGGTAGAGAGCCTGACCATTTTGTGTTGCACATGACTCGGACAGTGGGCATGTTGTGGACAGCTTAGTTGCCCGAGCCGTGTTTTGTCCCCAAGGTAAGTTGCTTGAGGCTTGCCTTGTTTGTATGATTGGTCTGTTGCAGCTGCTGCTATGGGCGAGTTGCGATGGCCGAGTGTATGTGCGTTCGTGCCAAGTCAGGCGTCGTAAGCTCCGGTTGGCATTCTATGTAGCATTTATCTGGGCACTGGCCATACAATATTTGTATCCGCGCGATTGGCCTTTGCGCATTTGGCCTTTGTGGCTGCTATTTCGAATGATAACGGTGGTTGCGTGGCGAGCTGCTTAGGGTTCCCACCTTCCGAATCATTTATGTCCAAACAATGTGGACTACTGATTCGGGGAGTAAAGATTTGGCGACTATGCTGAAGAGCAGTAGCCTCGTGGCAAGTCGTGACATTAGTCAATGACTAACTAGTTTCCCAACTTTGGGACCATCTACACCCGCGCGATGGGGGCTACAAATTCGGGAAAAGGGGGTTTGGCGACTAGGCTGAAAAGTAGTGGTCCCGTGGCAAGACGTCGAAATCAGTTCAGGACTGACTAGGCTCCCACCTTCCAAATCACCTACACCTGTGCACATCAAGCTACAAATTTGGGAGTTTTTTACAACCACTCTTAAAAGCAATGGTCCCGTGGTGAGCCATCGAAATCAGTTCGTGGCTGACTAGGCTCCCACCTCATAGACTATCTACACCCGCGCAGTAGGGGCTACAAGTCTAGGGTTGGTGATTTGACAGCTACACTAAAAAGCAGTGATCCCGTGGCGAGCTGTATGAATCAGTTCGAGACTGACTTGGCTCCCACATTCTAAACTATCTACACCCGCACAGTGGAGGCTACAAGTTTAGGGTTGGTACTTCGGCGACCATGCTAAAAAGCGATGGTCCCATGGTGAGGCATCAAAATTAGTTCAGAACTGACTAGGCTCCCACCTTCCAAACCGTCTACGTCCGCGCAATAGAGGCTACAGGTCTAGGCTTTGATCAAAAGCTTTCGTTGCCAGTCGTCACCAGCTAGGCTTACCTGATCGGATTGGGCGATCATTGACTATGAAGGGGGTAATGATCCCTGGTAAGTTGTCCTCATCAAGCGTAATAAAGCTTATTAGACTCCCACTTCCTAAACCATCGGGGTCCACGCTAGACGGACTAGGTGTCGGGATGAACCAGAAGCCATCATTATCAGTCTGTGCTGACTAAGCTTGCCCGATTGGAGAAAGGTTCTGCCTGCTAGGGGGCGTGTGAACCTACGTCTGCAAGCGTGGTGCGTCATGCACATGTAGTTACCTTAAATCAAATAGGGATCCGTAGGTAAGATCCGTATGACAGAGCTGACTAGGATTTCTAGTGCATGTGCTAGGCACGTGACAAAATATTGTTTGAATAGTAGGTCCAGCCCATGGGCCCGTAGAGGAAGAACTAAGGTTTTCTGCATGGTTGCGTTATGTGTACGGCGTAGGCTGCGTAATGGTTGAGTATCGGTTACTCCCCCTCAATTAATTGGGTTGTGTGCAGCGCCATTAATTGGACGAACGTGGTCTACGCAGATTCCTCTGGAATCGTTATCTCCTCATTTCCCATACGGTATTCAATGTTTGACAGTTAATGCTGAAACGTCCGTTTGGTAAACCATCATGTCTATATAATGGTGTTTTTCAATCGTTGTAGGCACTATCTTTCGCAAAGTTTATCTCTTGTAAGTGCTTGAAGGAAATGCTTGAGATCTCGCTTAAAGGGAATGCTTTGGGTTTTTTAAAGGCTGAAGGTGAATCTTCATTGTCGGAGTCTCCGAATGTTCTAACATTTGCACCGATCATGCACGATCATAATCTTTATTATGTGTGGTTACCTGTTGTGGGTGGGCACGTAGTTGATCTGCCGAGATCTCGTAATTTCTTCTCACATTGCGGAGAAGTAGTAAGGATTTTTTCCCAAGGGAAGGTGCACTCTACCTGTATCAACCTGATACTTGTCCTAGGTTCACCCGTTCTGCTTAATCGAGTGTGTGAGTTGACCGTATCTAGTTGTGGCTTGTCGTGGGCCTCCCGATTGCTGATTTTGTACCCCCGCAGACCGTATTCGAGGGTTGCGTTCACTGGAGCGTGCTTTTGCTTGCGGGCAACTTGCTTCAGACTATTCATGTTGCTTATGTGGTTGGACAGTTTAAGCGAGTCCTCACTCCATGTTGATCAGATGCTTGCAGTATATAGTATTTTGTATTTGCCGTGGGCAGATGCTCGTAGTATGTAGTCTTTTGTATCCGCCTCAAGGTGCTTGTTGTTACTTCTTTCCAATAATCAATAGAGTTTGTTTTCGTAATCCTTCCTTTATTTCTTAAATGATTGCACATCACATAAGTCTTTAAGAACTAAAACTCTATATTGACTATGGAAAGGGAAATAAACAACTGAAAGTAGATTAACTGTTGACGGAGAGGAATTGATCTTGGCCTTGAAGTGAATTTGGATCGCCCTTATGGATCACTGAAATTTGCTGGCGTTACAAAGGTGACTGAAGAGTAAACCTTGTAGCGGGGCTAATCTCCACACGGAGTGGAGGTCGGGAGATGTGTTCCCGCTTGCCTTGACTTCTTCGTTCCACTTGGTGGAAGAACAGACAACTCCCGCATAGCTTGAAAGTGATGCCTCTGTTGTCATTTGACCAGGCACTGGTTCATGCTGCTCCGCGGATTGTAGTTGGATCTTGGAATATTCTATTTGTTTCAGTGTGGTGTAATGACAGCCTCATGTCGTAGGTTGGTCTCCATGTATCGTTCCTTCACAGTGATTAACATTGTACTTAACGCACTAATTGTTTTGAGGGACTAAAAGAATGACATGATGGCCCTTTACCCAATTCACCAATATGGGTAGAACTTTATTATCAAAATAGGTATAATAACATGGGTAGAATAACATGACATGATGTACTTGTAGATTTTTAACATCAAAAGAAAAACATGACATGATGTACTTGCAGAATTTTAATCTCAAAAGAAAAACATGACATGATGTACTTTAACTTCAACTATAGGTAAGTTAACTTTATAAGGAACATAAAATATAAACCGTATTTAGACTAAAAAAAGAAGAACTCACATTTTTTTTTCTCTTACTCTTTCCCTTATCCTTCTTCTCCCTTTTTTTTTTCTATGCGGCTGGAAAGGATCAAAACCCAATTTAACCAATCCAAAGGCAAAACCCTACAAGATTAGGGTTTGCACAACATTATATTGACACCCTTTTATTTATTTATTATACACCAAACCTCAAAATAAATATGCCTTAAAACATTATCATTTGTCAAAATTGGGGGTCATTACATTATATACACCTCAAAAGAAATCTCGTCCCCAGATTCATTGGATGAATAGCTCCGAGTGCAACTGTTTCACCTTGTCCTCTAGCTCCCAAGTTACATCATTCTCCTTTTCACTCCACTAAACTTTCACCAAATTCACTATCCTTCTACGAAGTTGTTTCACATCACGATCCACAATCTTGATCGATCATGCTACTTAGGTGAAATAGTCATTAATCTCGATTTCTGTGGGTTGGACGATGTGAGCAGGAGTCTTCACACACTTCCTCAACATGAAAATGTGAAACACATCATGAACAACTGCTAAGCTCGATGGTAAGGCGAATCTATAGGCTAAACTCCCTACTCGAGCAATGATCTCAAATGGTCCCACAAATCTAGGACTTAACTTCCCTTTCTTACCGAACCTCAATACGCCGCTCATAGGTGAAACCTTGAGAAAGACAAGGTCCCCAACCTGAAATTCTACCCCCTTACGCTTCCAGCCAACATAACTTTTCTGTTGGCTTTGAGCAGTTCTGATCCGCTCTCTAATAATTTGCACCTTCTCCGATGTCTCACGGACAACCTCTGGCCCCAGCAAAATTATGTCACCAACCTCCGCCCAACAGGATGGTGATCGACAAGGTCTCCCATATAAAGTCTCAAACAGGGCCATGCCAATACTAGAATGATAATTGTTGTTATAAGGAAACTCTATGAGAGGTAAATAATCCTCCCAACTACCACCAAAATCGAGCACACATGCCCAAAGCATATCCTCTAGAACCTGATTCACCCGCTCCGTCTGACCATCAGTCTGAGGATGATAAGTTGTACTCAAATCTAGTCTCGTCCCCAAAACTCAAATGCAAACAAGGGATCCATTTCAGACACAATGGACACTGGTACCCCATGAAGCCTAACTACCTCATGGATGTATCGTCTGACTAATTGTTCAATAGTACGGTGCACACCAACCGGAACAAAATGCGCGAACTTAGTCAAACGGTCAACTATGACCCAAATTGACTCGTAACCTCGTCGGGTTTTTGGTAATCCATCTACAAAGTCCATAGAAATATTATCTCATTTTGAATATAATTGGGGTGTGACAGTTTTTTAGGGGCTTAATAGATCGGAACACGTAGTTTCTTTGGATATCAAAGAATTATTGTGGAGAATGGGCAAGGCATGTAATATTTTTAGGGACATGTTGTTTTACATTTTCATGGTGTTGTGGCAGTGTTTGCTTTAGGATTGCGCCTTATGTAATTTTCTTTCTTTCGTCTTTTCAATAATAATCTTCGTGTTTTATCAAAAAAAAAAAAAAATTACATTCACAACGAAATGATTCTTAAAATCATCTTACCAAAATTACCTTGCAAATGAAATCACAATCTTTGGGTATATATATTTCCACAGAAAACTATTGGGAATCAAAACACAGTTTGTATTCCATGACCATTTTCCATGTGCTAAAAAAAATAGTAGAATTCATTTCAATGTTTTCTCTAAAATGAATTCTCAAGGAAAAGGAAAATTAATAGTAGAATCCATTTTGCGCAATCAAACAAACCATCAGTAATTAGCTCATAAAACTTTCTACAAAAAAAATCTGAACTATTAAAAAAAAAAAAAAAGTGTTCGTTGAAGCGGATTTAGAGTCCACATGCAGTTCCTGTCAAAATGAACTGAAATTTTAACAAAATATTTCTACCATTAGTTTGCATCCCTGAAAACCAACTTAAAGAGTGCAACGAAACACATAGTTCATTGTCAAATTTGTCCTTGAAATAAAGTTTTGATATGTATCTCAATGAGCAAGTGGAAACTTTAATACGATATTCATGATGGTATAATGCACAACTCCTCAAATATGTAGCTTAACCTGATTAGTAAGAAGCGTAGTTCATACGTATGGTACTCCAAATGACATTCTGTATCTCTAGGAGTGCTTGTCGAATAAAGATGGAACTTTAAAATGTTGTTCCTAGTGTTATTCCACAAAACGTTTGATCAAATGGATGAGCAAAAAGCATAAATATGTGCAAGTTGATCATTGGATTTAAATTAAAATAAAAAAAAATATATTAATTGGGCCTATAGTCTTTTCTTCTTTCAAATTAAAAAATAAAAAATCTAGCCTTTAGCCAAATTCCTTGTTTAGAGACTTGGGTTGGGCTTGAGCCTCTGTGTGTTGTCTTCCCATATCGTCCTGGACTAAAAGGAAGTTTTCCCATATCAATTTCTTCCTTTTTATGTTTTTCTGCTAATATTTCTTCCTTCCATGAATTTCACTCATTACTTTTCTTGAATACTTTTAACATGGTGATGAAAGAACAATCCCTCAAAACTGGGAAAAAGGAAAAAGATAAAACCTAAATGCAAAAGGTGTTTGCTTTGATGGATATTGGATTGTGGTGAGCAATTCAACATCGTTTTATACAGTAAAAAAAAAAATTTACAACCAATTCCATGTAATTCATCCCCATATTGAGAATATTCTCATGATTATGTTATTGAATATGGTATTGAGAATATTCTCATGATTATGCTCTCAATTATGCTATTGTGAAGATTTTCTTGATTATGTGAATATTGTACTTTAGGATGATTGCTTATTCGGTCAAATTTGTATAAGGAAGTTAGAAGATTGTTAGGGTGATTAGGAGTTGCCTATATTGGCAGAATAGCTTGTATATAAACAACAATAGAACAATGAAAAGATCAGAGCATCGTTCTCACATAATTATTTCTTTTGTCATGTTATTATGTCATGGTATCAGAGCAGGTTTAATCCTTTGAAGTTATTTTGCATATTTTTTTCTTTCTTTTGAATCCAGAATTCCGAAGACCACCCTGAACCACCATCGACTGAATTTGAAACCCCGAATTTGAAAACCACCATCGACTGAATTTGAAACCTTGAATTTCGAACCATCGACTGAATTTGAAACCCAAAATTTTGAAAACCACCTGCCTGCTCCACAAATTGATTGCAAACATCATTGATCCCACAGACCAATCGACAAGCTCGCATCACGCCATTGCAAGCCACGCCGAATCAGTTTTCATTGTAGCCGTGTTACCAACGCCGATAAGCCCTAGCCCTCGGCCTGACTCAGCTTCTTCTCCAGCCTCGCCTTCTGGATCGCCTGCCTCACCTCCACCGAGACCCGGTCCAGTGCTGCAGGCTCCGCTGCCTCGTCCAGCTTCCTCGCGTTCACCACTGGTCCTGATGTCGTCTTCTTGTTCGAACCCCTGTCGAACTTCTTGAGCATCTCCACTGCACCACCAGCTCCCAATCTTGCTTGATTTGGGTTTGTTGGTTTTGCAGAGAAACAGAGAGAGAGGGAAGGGAAACTAGGTTTTGAAGTAAAAAAAAAATCCGATCGGGGAACACCTTAAGAAGTTTTAGTGGCAGACACTTCTCCACTGCTCGGGCTGAACACCGATTGGTGGCAGACACTTCTCCAAATGTTGGGCGGGTCAAAATCCGCAACGACCGATAAGATGACTGGTAAGCCTTGGATTATTGACACGGGAGCTTCGAATCGCATGACTGGCACTATCGGGGATCTCCATGACTTAAGGGTGATTGCTCAATGTCCCGTGGGATTGCCAGATGGGAGTAGCGCTATCGCCACTAAAGAAGGGACGTTAATTCTTGAAAGAAATTTATGTTTGAAAAATGTTCTTTATGTGCCAGGGCTAACTTGCAATTTAATTTCTGTGTCGCAATTGACTGATCACTATAACTGTTTTGTCCAATTCACTAATGATCTGTGTGTTATACAGGACCGCACTTTGAGGATGCTGATTGGTACGGGTGAACGACGCGATGGACTCTATTACTTCCAAGGGCTGCCACAGGTTCACGCAATAAAAGGCCAATAGTGTGGTGTCTCTTGATCTATGGCACCAGCGACTGGGTCATCCATCTCTACAAGTAATAAAGTTAGTTCCCGAAGTAAGTTTTAGTGAAACGAAAATTCGCTTGAATAAAAACTGTGATGTCTGCCAGAGGGCAAAGCAAAGTAGAGATAAATTTCCTGTTAGTGAACATAAAGATTCGACTATTTTTGAACTTATTCACACTGATTTATGGGGACCTTATAGATAAACTTCTTCTTGTGGTGCTTCTTATTTTTTGACCATTGTTGATGATTTTTCCCGTGCTGTATGGATTTATTTACTTGTTGATAAAAAAGAGGTCTCCCATACTCTTCAAATGTTTTTCTCGATGGTTAAGAGACAATTTGATAAATAAGTAAAAATTTTGCGGAGTGATAACGACACTGAATTCACTTGCCTGCGACAATATTTTCTTGATCATGGGATTGTTTTTCAAGCGTCTTGTGTGGGAACACCTCAACAAAATGGGCGGGTTGAACGGAAACATCAACATATTTTGAACATAGCTCGGGCGCTGCATTTTCAAGGCTCTCTTCCTATTGAGTTTTGGGGAGAATGTGTGTTGACGGCTGGATACTTGATAAATAGGACTCCTTCCTTGGTCTTGAATGGGAAAACACCCTATAGTGTCTTATATGGCAGCGCACCCACTTACGATCACTTGCGCATTTTGAGGTCCTTGTGTTATGCGCATGTGCAGACGGGGGATAAGTTTGCCAGTAGAAGTCGAAGGTGCGTCTTTGTTGGGTACCCTTATGGAAAAAAGGGGTGGCGTTTGTATGACTTGGAGAAACGAGATTTCTTTGTTTATCGTAATGTTGTATTCTCGGAAGGAGTTTTTCCCTTTGCGGATAATTTTAATTTAGACCACGATGGTCTGCCTAATGTAGAGGCGGTTCACGAGGACTTTGAGGAGACATCTATGCCTGTTTTGAGGGGGGTGCCGAGGAGTTTGTACAGCCGGATGGGGCTGCTGGGCAGTCGGCATGTGCCGAGGAGTTTTTTCAGCCAAATAGGGCTGCTGGGCAGTCGACGTGTGCCGAGGATGGGGTAAATGCTGGTGTCGAGGAGTTTGTACAGCCGGATGAGGTTGCTGGGCAGCCGGTTTGTGCGAACCAGGAGGACAACCCAGACGCAAGTCAGGAAGATGTGTTGGGCAGGGGTCAACACAGAAGGCAAGCCTCGGTACGACTCCGTGATTATGTTACTCATACCATTCGAAAAATGAGTCCATCCGTACCAGCATCACCCGTACCACGACATTCCTCAGGTACACCCTATCCTATAGCACATTATGTGAATTGTGATAATTTTTCTTTGCGACATAGACATTTTCTTGCAGCCTTGACAGCGAATTGGGAACCTGTGTGCTATTTTGAGGCCGCGAAAGACAGCAGCTGGAGGGATGCCATGCGACGAGAAATTGAGGCTCTTGAGATTAATGAAACATGGGTTGTAGCAGAATTGCCACCAGGAAAGAAAGCTCTAGGATGCAAGTGGGTATACAAGATCAAGTATAATTCTGATGGTACCATTGAGCGATTGAAGGCTCGGCTGGTTATTCTTGGGAATCATCAAATTGAAGGAATTGATTATATAGAGACATTTGCTCCAGTAGCTAAGATGGTTACAGTGAGGGTCTTTCTTGCCGTTGCGGCTGCCATGAATTGAGAAGTTCATCAGATGGATGTTCATAATGCATTTCTACATGGTGACCTTACGGAGGAGGTATACATGAAATTACCACCCAATTTTTAGGTGGGGACTTCCGGGAAGGTGTGCAAGCTTAGGAAATCATTATATGGGTTGAAGCAGGCACCTCGGTGCTGGTTCGCTAAACTGTCAACTGCTTTGAAGAATTATGGTTTTTAGCAATCTTATTCAGATTATTATTTGTTTACTCTACAGAGAGGTGCGGTTCAGCTCAGTGTTCTTGTTTATGTCGATGACCTTATCATCTCTGGGCGTAATCCGGTTGATATACAGAAATTCAAGGGTTACCTCAGTGCTTGTTTCCACATGAAAGATCTGGGTCCTTTAAAGTATTTCTTGGGGGTAGAAGTGGCGCGCGGACCAGATGGGTTTGTACTTTGCCAACGCAAATAAGCGCTTGACATCATTTCTGAGGCAGGATTGCTAGGGGCAAGGCCCGCGGCGGTGCCATTGGAACAGAATCACCGACTCGCCTTGTCTACGAGTCAATAGCTCGTTGATCCGGAGCCTTACCGTCGCTTAGTGGGGCGGCTAATTTATTTGTGTTTTACTCGACCCGAATTATCTTATAGTGTTCATGTTTTATCTCAATTTATGCAACGTCCTCGGGCATACCACTGGGAAGCTGCTTTGCGGGTGGTCCGGTACTTAAAAGGTAATCCGGGTCAAGGTATACATTTGAGTAGTAAGTGTGACATGCAGTTACATGGGTGGTGTGACGCTGACTAGGCCGGATGCCCATTGACTAGGCGGTCCCTCACTGGGTGGTTAATGTTTCTTGGAAACTCGCCGGTATCTTGGAAGACGAAGAAGCAACATGCAGTATCTCGTTCCTCCGTAGAGGCGGAATACCGGTCTATGGCTATGACTACATGTGAGTTGAAATGGCTAAAACCTATTTTAGCTAGCCTCGGGATGCCCCATACACGTCCTATGTCTCTTCATTGTGATAGTCAGGCGGCTCTCCATATATCTCAAAATCCCGTATTTCATGAACGGACAAAACACATTGAGGTCGATTGTCACTTTGTCCGTGATGACATTGTTGCCGGAAATATCAATCCCACCTTTGTCTCGTCCAATGCGCAACTCGCTGACATTTTCACAAAAGCGTTGGGCAAACGACAATATGAGTATCTACTTCGCAAGTTGGGCATACGAGATCTCCATGCACCAACTTGAGGGGGGGTATTGAGAATATTCTCATGATTATGCTATTGAATATGGTATTGAGAATATTCTCATGATTATGCTTTCAATTATGCTATTGTGAAGATTGTCTTGATTATGTGAATATTGTACTTTAGGATGATTGCTTATTCGGTCAAATTTGTATAAGGAAGTTAGCAGATTGTTAGGGTGATTAGGAGTTGCCTATATTGGCAGAATAGCTTGTATATAAACAGCAATAGAACAATGAAAAGATCAGAGCATCGTTCTCACAGAATTATTTCTTTTGTCCTGTTATTTTGTCACCCCATCAGATGAGCTGGAATATGTAGCGTAAAATCGACCTCAATTACCATATACTAATCACATGCAAAGTTTGGCCATTTCAAACTACAGAGTCTAGTATAAACATAAAAACATGTCTCACTCAAATGCTTCCACCAAATAAGCAAAAATCTCTGGAGACAATAATACTAAAAACAAACCTCTTGCTGTCCTTCAAATTTTTAATCCACCACCACTGGAACTTACCTATAGATGCTTAATTAGACATGTCACTGTGCTAGCTTTACTATTAGTTTACATATGTCCCCCAAAATATTTATCAGTACTACTAATAGTTTAATCACTTCTCTCTGCCTGCTTAAGCTATATAGAATGTCGTGCATGGAAGATTTTGTTGTTATCATTGTCTTCACTCGTGAAGATGAGATTCGAACCTCATTTTCTTATATACTTAACTAATCCCTTGAAGCTCTTAAACTATACTAACTGCATGAAAAAGAACATTATATCTGTAGCTTGGCAGAATCATTAAAAGACTTAATTTTTGTTTTCTTTGGCATTTTACTTCATGAACATGCATGTTAATCAATGTAAAATGTGCATTAGCCAAGAAAAAAGGGAATATTTACCAAAAAGGGACGTATATGTGCTCCAACTTCTCTGAATTAACAACATGATAAACTAGCTATTCACCCTAGCTTTCACCAAGTTCAGAACCATAAAAAGGAATTACACCTTTAAATGTACGTACTAAAGGTCAGGAGAATCTTAGTTCACTGAGTAAACTAAGCATATTACAATTAGCTAAAGCTAGGGGGTTGATTTAGAACAAACTTGATTAACAAGTAGAGATTTAAACTAGTCAAGCACTCTGTTTCTAGGACAGTCTTAACTAGACCCTTAGAAATATAATAATGTCGTGTGCGGCTCACCTCCAAATAATTTTTATTATGTTACTTAACTTGCGGACTCACCTCATTTTCTTAGCTATTTGCCATATTTATTGGATTGTTTTATGTCATAATTCCATGGCAACCCAAAGGGAGTCATTATAGGTGATATCTTATGAGGTAGAATGTCAAAAACACCTGCCAAACGGTCGACCAATTAATTGAATGTCATTATCTATAATTGTCGCCTCAATTTGGGGTTCTAATAAAATGTTAGATTTCTAACACTAACACATATGGTGACAACATTAGCTTTGCAATGTCACAATGTCACTTTATAAGATATTTTTTATTTTTATTTTTTTCCTTCAAGGTACATAAGGTGACAGATCAAGAGAGAAACTATGGTTGTTTTTTTTTTGCAATTGAGATTGGACAAAATCGACTTTTGCAATTGAAGAGTGTCAAAACATAGCAACAAAACAAGTTGTATAAACAGTTTTTGTTTTCTAAGAAAAATAATAATTAAAAATAAAATAAAATGGAATATGGATGATTGCCCTACCTGTCCTTACTCTACCCTAGTGTGGGTGCTTCAAATCATAGCCTTTTACATCTCAAATCATAACAGTGAATTCTTATGAAAAGAATTAACATTATATTGAGCATTGTAATAGGAACACTGAAAATCATTTAAGGCTGAGAAAAGTATCCAAGGAAAACATCAAAATTGGAAAAGTAGATCATCTTCAAAATGGGGGAAAGTGCACCAAACATTCTTTGCACTATATTATTCACATTTTGAGCGAAAATATGAATATCATTCCCTTCGTTCCCCCCTCCTCTTCATTTCTCATTTTTACCGTTTTTCTTTAAATTAAATTCTTTGAAATTGGACATGACCTTTAGATTCGTTTAGGTTCTTATTGGACATTCTGAATAAGAAGTGGATCACTTTTAATTATATATAAGCATAGATATAGTTTCCGAGTCCAATATTCAATACATTGCAATAAACGACATGAAATCCTTAGTGCTTACCACCAAAGGCCGAAACAAACAAACACCCCCTTAATATTTCCAAAAAAAATTGAAAAAAGAGAAGTACATATATATATACAAGTATTGACCTGTGAATCTAACAAACATCTCACACCATTATTTGTGTACTTTGCACTCACTCTACACACACAGTCTAATAATATGTAGGGTAAAAACTCACATGCCAACAAGATATCCCCAGCCCATCTTCCCCTCACTCTTATCACATTAGGAAATGTGATGGGTTCCACATATAAGATGAGAGTCGACATATTAAATGTAGCTCACGGGAGGCAATGATCCAATTAAAAAAAAAATTAATAATAATAAATAAATAAATAAAATTTGTACTACGGCACATAAGTGGACCCAGAGGGTGTGTATGAGTGTGAGTGTGAGTGTGCATGCATGCAAGATAGGTCCCTAAAGCATCTAGATCTAAAGTACCCTCCCTTGTTGTACCAACCTATAAAACCCTAATCATGCATAGATGCCTACATGATGAGGACATATATTGACATCAATGGATCAATGATTATGGGAGAGAAATATCAAACAATTTTGTATGGTTGATCGATAATCAAAAGCTGATCAACTTTTCAGGAAATAAAAAAAAGAAAGAAAGAAAAAAAAAAAAAAAAAAGAGAGAGAGAGAGACTAGATTATCTCCTGATAAATCCAAGACAACAAAACTGCCACCCAGGTTGGGTAATAATTACCATAACGACATTGCCCATAGATGCTCTTCACTTTCTGCTTTCTCTGCACCCCCCTAAAGCAGAGCTAGCTAGATCCCCAGGCAGACAAAACCTGGCCTTTCTCAATCTCAATCTATCCATCCATGATTGTTCACAAGAAAAATATATAAAAAGAAGAGGAGGAGGAGGCTAATGTGCACCTTGGGTGGGTGGTACATGTTAGCAAAGGGAACCCCCCTCCCTTCAGAGAGGCAGAGCAGATCTGTAGAGTGGGGTGCTTTTGCTTGTTTGAGAGAGAGAGAGAGAGAGACTGAAGAGTCAACAAGCAGAATGATGTGGGGTGTTTTTTTTTTTTTTTTTTCCCTTTCTCTTGACAGAATGTCAACCAAAGGAGGCCATGGAATTCAGCATTTCTAACTTAATTCATCAGTTGTAGGGACTAGCTAGCTCACATACGGAAGGAGTAGGTGATTTTTTGTAGGGAGGGATAATTGATGAACATCTATCTCCCACTCTTACTCTAATTGGCTAACAACTTGCATTATTAAATTAAGTGTCACTATTACAACACTTATGCGAAAACGACTATCACAAGTATGTGATGGTACACATTCTACACATAGGTCATGGATTATTCAAGAACCATTTTCTTTTATTACTTATTATAAGATCAAGTGATTAGTGAGTCTCTATGGATACAATTACATATAAACAGTTACGTGGTTAGGATTTTACATGGAGCATTATCTTTGATCATCCCCATGGTAGGACCTCAATGTATTGCATCTTGCAGGCATCTATACCATATACATACACAAGGGTTTGTACCGCGGTTATGGGTCCCATATTACGAGTTCTTGAGTATAAGAATGTAGATTCTTTTTAAAATTTGAATCAGTCAGACTCCTAAAAAGAGTTGTTCGATCACAATGGATGATCGTTCTAGTGTGGATATCGAGATTATTTAATCATTACGCCTCTCATCTTCATGAATGGTCCATATCAAAGAATCATTCGATTTATATATATCAACGTAGGTGACATATATATATATACACACCATAGATAGAATGTTGTCAATTATGCAATGGGAGGTTCCTGACAAAAGGGAAAAGACACCATGGAAGACAAATGAAATTTCAATAAAATCTAAATAATTCCATGGGTAATATTCAACAATAGTATCTTATGAATAGTTTTAACTCATCTTCTGTGTCTTTCACACTATCACTATACTCTTTCAGTGAACATATAACAGACTATTAGGTTTCCCTCCCAATGCATACATGTAGAGACATTGACATTCATTTGTCATGTTGCATGAAGTATCAACTTAAGATTCATTGCATAAAACATAAAGGATACAAATTATATATGTTATATTACTTCAGTTTTGATGATATGTATATATATACAAGACAGTCTACCATTTGAATTGAAAGCACATAGTATCATTGTGCATCTCACCATAAGCAAACAATACTAGTTTTGCTGAAAAATATTTAAAAAGGAAAATGTATTTCTCATACTAATGTTTTGTAGATTTTGTGTCCTAAGTCACTAATCAAACATGTAATCACAGAAATAGTTGAAGTATCAAAATGAGAAAAAAACACTTGCTTATCTAATCACATGCATAATGAAACTAATCGAAACCCTCCGAGGGGGATAAAGCCTTAAGGCACATGTACTTTGAAACAGTCCTACTATAATGAAACAACAACATTATCAAATTTCTCCAACAAAGTCCACCAAGTTTGTTCACATACCTAAATTCAACACCGTTTTTTTTTTTTTTTTTAAACTCTTACCTGATGTTCATTTTATCCTCACTGCAAATTCCCACCTCCGAAAGATCGATTCCCAGCTGTGGCCGCTGCCGACTTCATCTCCGAGTCCAATGAGCTGATGTCAATGCCATGATGTTGTTGTTGTTGTTGTTCTCTTTGCGAAATCCCACCGCTCATGCTCCTAACCATTCCTCCAACACCTAAGAAGTCCCTTGTTAATCTATCAGACCCTCCAATACTCGCCGATAGATTCTGATGCAGCTTAGCTTCATCCATGTTATGCATATTAGGGTTACTATGTTGTTGATCCAAATTAAGCCTACTCGCGTTAAATCCAGCAAAGTTTGTCTCCTGTCCATGCCCACCAGTACTGCTGCAAGTACCTCCAAATGAATTAGACCCAGCTCCAAATATAGGAGAGCTCCCATTTGCAAGAGAATTCATTAGGTCTTGAAGATGGTTTTCGTTCTCTATCTGCGATCTCAGACTCTCTCCTCCTCCACTTCCATTGAAACCACCCCTATAGTTATTAGGAGACATTTGTGGCCTTTCTTGTCTTGCATTGTTTGAAGAGGAGCTTCCGAAACCTCTTAGCAAGGAAGTGCCATTGTTTCCACTAGTTGTCGAACCCATTTGAGCAGCCTTTTGAAGCAATGCAGTAGCAGACATTTGAGGGAGCACACTTTCACTTTGCACTGAAGCATTGTATAGAGAAGAGACACTTGAACCCATGTGATCACCCATCATGTTGTTTCCGGAAAACAGTGCAGTTGACGATGTTCCTTCTCCTCCAGCATTCCCACTGTTGAACTGATCAGGGATTAGCAAACCAGATGAGGAGATATGAGAGTTGTTATTATTGGAATTGCTGCTGTTATTGATTCCACTACTCGAATTGCTGTTGGAAAAAAAGCTAAGGTTGAAGAGACTGGCAGCTGCAGTAGTAGAAGATGAATTGTTGGTACTTGGCTGGAGCTCAGGAAGCTGCATTAATCCATGGAAGGACTTGTTTTGTAGTAGTCCATGGTGGGATTGGGAGTCTTGATCATGGAAGTCTTGGTTCGAATTCGGGAGGAAGAATGGTGATGACTGGTTTGGTTGGGGAGATCGAAAAGATGGGTTGTTTGATGGAAGGATGAGATGATCAAATTGAACCCCTCCAGCGCCACCGAGTCGTAGAAGATCACTAGACGGATGGTTTTGAACATGTAATGAGGAAATTTGAGAACCTACTTGAGATAGGCCTAGTCCCATGCTGCTACTTCCTCCATATAAATGACTTCCCATGGTGTTAAGGCTAGTAGGAAGCCTGGCACTTTCTTGAGCCAATGCATCGCAGAATGCCCTATGAGTGATGAAGCTGTCACGTCTGCAATGATAAAAAAAAAAAAAAACCGAATTACAAAATTAGTTTCATGAGCAATTGAATTGAAGAGAAAAAGAAGTAGCAAAAAATGAATTGAAAGTGAAAGTTAAAAAATTAGTGCAAATGAAATGAGTTGGTCAATTTAATTAAATAGATAAAGAAAGAACTCACGAAAATTGAAGGATTGTCATTCGATGCAAACCAAACAAGAATTGCAGTTCAAATGAAAAGAATTTGCATAAATTGAATGTCAAACAATAATACTAGAAATTCAAATCTTCAATTTCCAAAAATGGAAATGAAATAAAATTTAAGAAGTCACTTCAATTAACCAACAAGATGAAAGAGATAATTAAAGAGGAGAATATTTTCCTCTTACTTAGAACCCAATGAATTAAAGAACTCCCTCATTGAAGATTGGTTGTTCAATAAATGCATATAAGAGGTGATTGATAGAGAATGTCATCAATGAACAAGTCCATATTTGTAGAGGAAGTAATTTGTTGATCAATTAATGCAAAACCCATGAAGTGTCCATTTTCAATTTTTGCCAAAACCATGAAATTCACCCCAATTTTGGTACCCATCCCCCTTCACTTAATACACAAACCCCAAGAAGAGAATGTTTTTGTTTTGTGTTTGTAATGCAAGAATCACCACCACCAAGTAGTTTTGTTTGAGTTTGATGAGTTGAAGTTGAAGAAAAACCCATCCAGCTCATCATGGTGTCAGCAAGTTTAGAGAGAGAGAGAATCTTGAGAGGGAGGGAGCATCTTTGTGTCTTCTCCTGGTAAACCTAGTGTTTATCATGAAAAAGGGTACCTGGAAGACCCCAACTCTGATCACATCTAGCCAACCCATAAGAGAACAAACCCTGCTGTGCTGCAGCTAACACCCACCTCCACCACCACCACCACCACCACCAGTACCCCTTTGGTTTTTTTGTTACATGACATGGCATGGCAGCACGTGAACAGGAAATGGATGATCAAAATTAGAGAGAGAAACTGTGTATAGATTGTTTTAGAGAGAGAAAGTTAAAGAGAAACAGCAAAGAGAGAAAGTTAAAGAGAAACAGCAGGAGAAAAAAAGAAAAGAAATGGTGGTGGGTTTTTCAAGAAAAAAAAAAGTGATAATGAATTTTTTGAAACCTATATGATATGACAATCAAGGACCAGACCATGGCAGTTCCCAGAGATTATTCACGTGTGAGCAGTCTTCTGCCACTTCTCCTTGTACGTAGTAGTTTTGCTTGTACCCCCACACCCATACATCCACACTTTGATGATGAGAAGAGTAGTAGAAGAAGCTGTGAAAATGTAAAGAAGAAGAAGAACCTCCCAAAAATAAAATAAAAAACAAAAGGATGAACCCCCCCCCCCCCCCCCCCCAACATGAAAAACCAATCCAATCCAACAGATCAATGTTAGAACAAGTACCCCCAATTTGAGAGAAGTTGTATTGAATTGAATAGAGAAATAGCTAGGAAGAGATGGATAGAGAGACGGGGTTTTACGTGTTTTGGAATTGAATTTACCTTGAGAAAAGGGTACCACAATCACATCTATACTCACGAGTACCACAGGTCTTGGAATGGGCTTTCCAATCAGATTGAACAGCATATCTCTTAGAGCACTTGTCACACTTCCACTTCTTCTCACCATGTTTCCTACAGAAATGCTTCTTAATCCCTGTAAGGTCTCCAAGAGCCCTCGAAGGGTCGTGGTGGACGCATGTGGGTTCCGGACACAAATAAACTCTTCTCCTCACCTCTTTTGTAGTCTTCTGCTTTAGCTTCCAAGGGAGGTTGTGTCCTCTTCTGTGAAGTTGTAGGTTTTGCTCCCTTTGGAACCCTTTGTTACAGACCTCACATATGAACCTGTTTGTGGCCATTAGAGTCTTGGGAGATAGTGCTATCACTTCTGCATCTGGATCTGTTGTTTGTAAATGAAGCCAAAACACAAGCACAACAACAACACGCACAAACAAAAAGTTAAAAGCAAAACAATTTACCAAAAACAAAACATCACCACCCCATTTCTCATTTTATCCATTACTGAATAAATTTTCAGAGAAAATTAGGGTTCTCTCCAATTAAGAAAAAAAAAATTATTTATGTAAATTATCAAGTAATAGGTAGACAGACACTTGCTTGGTGTTCCAGGGAGATTCCTCTTCTTCTTTGGAGGCGCTGCCGGTGGAGCTGCTGACGAAGTTGGTGTGGACGACTGTTGTTGCTGCTTTATCTGATTTTGATCTTCTTCTCTTAGAGCAAAGAACGGTGTCGAAGCGGCCATCTTCTTCAACAACTAATAGCTTTGCCTTTACCTTCTTTCTTTATCTTCTTCTCACCAACTCAAACTCAAATCTAAAATAAAACCAAAATTTTTCTTTAGAAAAAACACATGAAATCTCAAGCTAATTGTTCTTGTTTCTTTCTATCACTAGCTCCCTAGAGCTACCCTTCCTCTTCTAGGTCTTCTCCTAAGAAGAAGAAAATTTGAAAAATTAAGGCTTTGATGATTCTGCTCGTCTACAACCTCAAGAAAACCTCCAAACCCAAAAAAAAAAAAAAAAAAAAAAAATCCTTAATAGCCAACAAGATAAAACTTAAAGCAAGAGTAGAGTCAAAACCTTAAGAGAAAGAGAAAACAAAAAACAACCCAAAGACCCTTTTTTTCTTTTCCTCTTCTCTACTCTCTCTCCTTCACTTGGTGTTTGTTGTTAGCTGGTGTGTGAGAGAGAAAAAGATATTGAAGAACAACTCTCTTATTATTCTCTCTTCTCTCTATCTATCCATCTATAATGATGTACATGTAAGTACCATACATAACATACATACACGAAAAGAGATACATACATACTTTTCCTTTTCTTCAAGGTTTTCCCTTTACAAATAAAAATACAAGAAATGAAAATTGTGTAATTAAGAGAGATAGAGATAGAAAGAAGAGAGAGAGAGAGGGGTGATGGTGTTGTTGTTCATGCTCTTTCTCACGCAGGCTAGTATGTCTTTATGCTAAGAATTGATTGGGGCCACCGACTACCTGTAGGCCTTACCCTCTCCATCTCTCCTCTATTCTCACACTCTCCCCCTCCCTGTGTCAAGACAAACTTTCTTTCATCACCACCTCACCCCACTGTATAAAAAAAATTAAAATTTATGGAATATGTTTGAGTTTCATCCAAATGAAACTGCCATTGCTTTTTATAAAAGCTTAACCATCTGAATCAGAGATTCTTCTACTTCTGGCACTTGGATACTATGATATGGTGTATTATAGTACATCTTATTACATCACTTCTTAGCAACGCGATATCTAAGGATTTGTCAAAGGTGTGATGGCTGCTAAGTGGTTGAACAGTGGCGAATGATATCATTTTGGTGAATGGACAGAAGATGAAAAGAAATCGGCTAGTGCTAATTCTAAAGGGCTGAATATACATTTAAATTATATCCTAAAATTAAATTAAATTATATATATATATATATATATATATATATATATATATATATATATATATATAATCTCAAAATTAAATTATATCCTAAAAATCCATTTATTTAGAATACAAACGGATAAAACACACGCTACTTTACGTAAACGACTAAACGCCATAGAAAACACCCGCATCAATGATTGTGACTTCTCTTCTTCTTCTTCACGTCATTCGTTTCTCCTCTTCCCTATCTAATTAATTTTTTCTTTTTTATTTTCTCTAATTCTAAAAGAATAAACATTGCTCTGATTCGATAAATCCAACTTCATCTTCTATTCCGTGCTTAGTAAAGAAATCATTTGTCTTTGTGGATTTGAATAGAGTTGACGTAAGAAGAAAAAAAAAAGGTCATTGACTAAAGAAAGAGAAAGGATAAGTTACAGAGATGATATAGTAAATTTTTTATTATTTTTGAACTGAGATTAGATAGTACTAGTGGTTTTTAATAGATTTTAATTATATTTATATGTGTTGTCACCATGTCACAAGAAAGATTAAATGGGTTAGCTATGATGTCTATTGAGAGCGACTTAGCGGAAAAAATTGATTACAACAATATAATTAGTGATTTTGCATCTCAAAATGCTAGAAGAATCATATTTAAGAAAAATAAGTTGGCATTAATTTTTTTTTCTAAAGAGGACCCCATTTTTAGTGTTCGCCCAGGGCCTTGTATACACTTGAGCTTAGTTGTAAATAAAACTTGGACCACTTTAAATTGGGTAATTTTTTTTACTTCTAACTGTAATTTAGAACAAAACTTCTTAAGAGGTTTGTGGATTCATGACGTTTTTATAAAAACCAAAGGGATGCATGCTTAGTGCTTAAGTGCTGAGAAAAATCTCCTGAAATGAATAGATACATTTGTGACTCAGAACCCTAGTTGTAATTAGAAAAAAAACAAGCGCACTTTATTTATGTTTTCCAAAAGTTAGCATTGTTTTACTACATTGGTCAGAAGATTAACATTACAGGCCTGCTGAAAGATAATTGAACAATGCTCAAAAGCTAGAATTAATAACCTTGAAGTCGGCAATAAGGCCTGTTAATTGGTCATGATATGATTAATATAGGTCCCGGATAAAAGCCTTAAGGCACCAAAAAATTTTTACCTTATTACAGGTAGGCACACCACAAGGAACAGTTTAAATGGCCCCGAAGAGTAATTGTCAAGTAGCAGCCACCTAATATGATGGTGGACTTAAACAACAGTCATGACTCTAAAGTACATTCTCTTTTGATCTAAAGACTACATTTCAATGTGATTAACAATTTGTAATCATGGAGTCAAGAAGTTTTAATGATTGAAAGGTCCAATTCTACATAACATGTAGACGAAATTCATGATAGAAAATTCAGTAAAAAATATTGAACCCGCAGGCAATAATCATCATCATCATCATCATATATAAAGGCCCAAGAGAGTACCACATCTTATTGTTACACAATTCATGCATTACAAGATCCAACTTCTGTCTATATTCGTAACGGTTCATATTAATTGTGTATTGAAATGTGGCAATCCATTTCCTCCTAATTACACTGAGGTTTGACACTTAGCATTGCATGCAATCCTTGACGTTTACATGGATGCAATTTTGATATCCAGTTTTTTCTTTTTCTTTTTTTCCTTCTTTTTTCTTTTTCTACTTGGTGTGAAGGTGATTTGTTTGAATCCACAGCGTATGACATACGCGTGTCATCCTCCATCCCTCTTTTGCGAACATCTGTTAATATACGTGGCGCGCATTCATTATAACACATATCAGGGAGATCAATGTGTCAAAATTACAGACAATTGCGGTAAATGATATCTTCTTTACATCTGTTTCTTAGTTGTCATCAATATAAAGGTTTAAGTGTCCTTAAAACTCTGGTTGCTTTCCAAACAACAATAATGAACACAATCTCATAATCTTTTTCTTTTTTTCTTATGAGTTTTTTTTTTAGTTTGACACCTATTTAGTTTATACCTATTAGAGTTTGGGTTTCGTTTTGAAAACTAATTGAAATTAACACTCATTTTCTGACGGAACCATTAAGTCCACGTAATTGACTAGTTAAGACTAATTTTTGGACTTGGGTTAATTGGGTCTAAATTTTTGAACCCTAAAATCCAAAATTGCCCCCACCCCTAAATTTTTTTTTTTTCTTCTTTCCCCCTACAGCTCTTTTTCTCTATGCCAGCAGGAACCTCACCCCCAAAATGCCTACATGATGTTTTCAGATAAGGAGTTTCTAGATCACATCCTTGAGCTACTGAATTTGAGACTTCAATTGACTTTCCTCGTTGCTTGTCATAGAAGTAGTGATGACATGCCTTGTGACTCCACGTGCTCTCCTTAGGGATTGCTTTGAAGGAACAAACGCATATGGTACGTTATTATTTTCAGCCAATAACGGAAGATGGAGAAGGATTTCAAGCGGTCCAGGATCAGCACCCATCACTATGATCTCGAAAATGCCTCTGTTAAAAGTCTTGGTAGCTACATTGGCACCCTTTTTGAGTTGCTTGAAGTTGGAGGCTTGTTGAATGAGATCCATAATGGTTCTAGTCAATTGAGCATCTGCAAGTGGGTATGCTTTCAGATTCACAGCTTTGATAGTCATTTTGGCAATGGAGATGAAGGAGGGGAGGAAAAACCCAACAAAAACTAGGGTTTGTCAAGCCTCTGTCCTTGTTGGCTTGTAGTTGTTCCATCAGTGATCCTATTTGGTTTCTGAGTAGCCGTGCAAGGAAGCCACCATGAGCATTGCTCAAATCTTCATTATTAGCTAGGACATTTGTGATAACCTTGTGTGGGCGGACCTGAAGAGGAGGGTGAGGGAGAAGCACAAGAGCACATTGATCCCAAAAGGGTTGGCAAGCTACAAGGGGAAGATCATAGTCCCACATCGCTCAGGTGTAGAAGGGTGATGTACTATATATGTACGATGTTGGATCTACAAAGTACTACGCGCTTTAAAGCCGTGCGGGCCTTGGGCTCAAAGCGGACAATATAGTACTCTGTGGATCGGCTTGTGACAGAATGGTATCAGAGCCGGACCTAGCCAGAAGTGTGCCAACGAGGACATTAGGCTCCCAAGGGGGGTGGACTGTGATACCCTTGTGTGGGCGAACCTGAAGGGGAGGGTGAGGGAGAAGCCCATGGATCCCAAGAGGGTTGGCAAACTACAAAAGGGAGATCATAGTCCCACATCGCCTGAGTGCGGAAGGGTGATTTACTATATATGTACGAGGTTGGATCTACAAAGTACTACGCGTTTTAAAGCCGTGCGGGCCTTGGGCTCAAAGCGAAAAATATAGTACTCTGTGGATCAGGTCGTGACAACATCCTTCGACGCGATCTCCTCCGTGTCTTTCATTGCATCACCACCTGATGTTGTAGATCTAAACTTATGCGTACCAAGATTTTGCTCGATTCTCCATTTGTTGGTTGAATCATCTCCACAAGGGCCGATGAAGACATTCCCAATCTGTAAATGGGACCAACTCATCCTCGATCAAATCGACCCTTCAATCATCATGGAATCAGTTGATACAGTAGGAGCAGATGAAACCCTAAAAAGAATCCACCAAATTTGTAGGATTTGAATTAATTGGCTTGAGTTCTAATTGATAACACTTTGTAAAACATTAGCCAAGCTTGCTGACCAATATGGTCCAATTCTTTTTCTTAAATACGGGTTTTGTCAAGTTCCCACTATTTCCTCCCCATAGGCAGTAGATGAATTGCCATTAACGTTGATGTGAGAGAAGAGTGGTGGGGACAGGGTGTAAAGTGGTGGTTTGGTGGTTGGAGTTTTCCCTCACAGAGACATAACGGGCTAGGGCAATGTGTGGGGTTCCCGCTGACAGAGAGGAAGAGTTGCAGGGAAAATGAATTGAGAAAAAAAATGAGGAGGGACAAGTTTGGGTTTTAGGATAAAATGGTTCAAAAATTAGTCTTGACTAGTCAATGACGCGGACTTAATGATTTCATCAGAAAACGAGTGTTAGACTAAATTAGTTTTTAAAACGAGTGTCAAACTCTAATAGGTACAAACAAATGAGTGTGAAAATAAAATAAAACCCTCTTTTTTTTCTTTTCTTTTTTATAAAGCCGGCCCATAAGCATAGATTACTAATAAGTCACAGTAAAAGTAGAAGTAGAATGCTTTGCACTCTTTAAGGCCTTCCTCTTACTTCTAAGCTTCATGTATGAAGCGAATTAAAATAAAAATGAAAAAAAAAAAAAAATATATATATATATATAAATGAAAAAGTAGAAAATAGGGAGAATCCAACCAAAGGCCAAGAGATTCGGCCATGGTGAATTTTCCAATACGTAATATGATTTAACAACTTGCCAATCATTGTTTTCCATAATGTTGTATAAAGAAACTAGCTAGTATTGAACAAGTTGGCCTAAAGTTAGAGCATACATACATACGCCATGCAAAACTTATCAACAATGAATGGGAATAATGTGAATCTATCAATCATTATTTGTTATTATTATTGTCTCCAACTTAAGTGATTCCAAACTTATTATAAACACTATATGATGTATCAAAGACTCATTAACAAAAAGTAATACATCTAGATCTATATATGAAAACGCTATCAACTGTTGGAACATTTAGATGGACATCTTTGTCGTTCTGATATGAAATTATAGTAAATAAATGGCATGAATTGTCATATATTATTATTCCAATGTTTGTCTCAATGTGCTAGTCTCAAATATGTTCTTGAGCAATCGGTCCCCTATTGATAATATATAATCACCAATTTAGAAGCAAACAAACATTCTTTTGCCAAATAAAATACATTCTTTTAGCCGTACATACAAGAAATTCGAATACATCGCTTAGCTTAACAGATTCAAAAAAATTTGGAGAATATAATCAAAGAGAATAATTGTCCTTCAAACCTCTGAATGTAATGCTTGGACTTAAGTGTGTCCTTGGTCATTGAACAGAATCGTTTTTCTTTTTAGTATGTCACTCATGGAAATTGCCTACAACATGGTGTAGAGACTCGGTCTTCACCCTGATACAACAACATGTGTTGATTATTGTCATTTGCCCGGAAAATCAAGGATACTTTCAGAGCAGGAAGTTTTCTCCCTACACCATTGTGCAGACAATCTCAATTCTATATATCATTGTGTTTTAGGCATGGAACAATCATTGAAAGTATATGTGAACTTTTGAATTAAAAACCCTATACGGTTAAAGTTAAATCCCATTTAAGTATCCTGAATATTTATGTAATTATTTCAAAATTTAAATTTGGGAAATGAAAATAAGATAAAGAAAACAATATTTCAAAATGATCCTCATCACATATATATATATATATATATATATATATATATATATATATATATATATATATATATATATATATATATATATATATATATATGCTTTAGAGTGACATGTGAGGACCACTTGAGATTTGTTACCTTAGCATCAATATGTTGCCCTAGAAGAAAAATAAAAATGTCCTGAACTAGTATTTAAAGCAGGGTTGGAGGGATCCTCTTAATATATTGTAAATATAGAAAGCATCTTACACAATTGGACAAGTACTCTGTAGAACCTTTTGGACAAACAGTCATTTTCTGATCAACAAATCCAATTCCATCAACCATGTCTCTAAAAGAGGAAAAGGAGAGATTTGAATCTCTGCAACTATATATAACCACGGTTAACAATGTCCATAACTCATTCTCTATGCAACTTCTTATAAGTTTTTATTGTGGTAGTTCAAGACCCCCCCTTAAGCACACCAGGGTTCTCGTTGTAGGACAAGAATTTCAGGCTCTTTTATAAGGTAAAAACAAATCTATCAACTTCTTAAGAGTACCCACCGTTCTTTAATTAACAAATTTCTTGGGTGATTATGAATGCCTATGCCATCCTGTTTTTAGAGACTATGCTATATATATATATCATCCTTCATTTGGAAGAAAAGCAATTTAATCTAATTAATAAGCAATTTAATCCAACGACATGACAACTCAACGGTTAGAGCTTGATGGATGGTAAATAAATAAATAAAACCTTGCTTACCTTTCAAAAAAAAAAAAAAAAAAAGCAAAAACTTTTGAGGAGCTTAATAGGTTAATGACTTGTATAAGTCATACTTTAAATCGGATGCTCAGATTTATGAGTCAGCCATAAGGTAATTTACAAGTCAGGATGAATTTGTAGGGAGTATTATTACCAGAATTTGGGATGGGATTGACTATAAAAGGATTAAGACACGTTCTACAGTTCTCATAACCATTACCTGACCCTTTACTTTTCCAGTATCTGGAGATTTCAGGCTACAATACCTTAAAAAGAAATAAGTTATTTGGTGAAGATTAATGATTATCTGAAGAGTTATCCGTCATACATACCAATGTGATGTGCCCTATACATGTTACAGGGGATATGCACTACATAAGAAATAAGTGGTATAGGACGGTATTGATTGGAGTTCAATTTACTGGTCTCAAATTATACAATTTTAATTCTATACAGAGAAAACTTAAAATGATGTACTATATATATATCATAAACTTTTAAATATTTTTTTCTATGTTAAATAAAATTACATGACAATTTTTCTTCTTTAGTTTTCTGCTACATGCATAAAATTGCATTACAGTTTAGTTTCAAAATTAATGGTAAAAAGTTAGTCAAGGATAGTACATGCCTGGACTCCGTTCATATTTTAATTCGCCTTCAATTGAAGAAACCTAACTATCAGATTATTGCACAGAATTTCATGTATATATTTAAATCCTGAATGGAACATATTAAAAAATATAGGACTGTTGATCGAGCTGTTTCAGCAACAAACAGGATATTTGGGTTTATACACAGAATCTGGGATTTTCCTTAAATTATTCAAGTGTTAGAAATGCTTTCTGATTTTTAACTGTCACAAGAACCACACTACGGGACCACAACATGTACATATACATAGTGTCTTTTCCTTTGGTCCTATTAATTGAAATATATAAAAATTGTAACTCTTGTAAATTTCGGTACCCATGATCAATTACAACTCTGAATTGCATTAAGATGCAACCTAATTACACATTACAAAACAAACTTAATAACACAAATTTCTTACAAACATCACACAACTCACACATACGAGTTCATCACTAAGCTACTACACAATCCCAAGACACACAAATCTTGAATGCCTTAACCTCAACAATATATCTTTCACCTATTTATAATCTCACAATGGAGGTGAATGAATTCTCTAGAAATCCACCATTTTTTACCTTCATCTTCATTATCTTCTTCTTCTCAATTATTCTAGAAAACTCCCCACTTCTCTTCTTCTCCATTATTCTCAACTTCTCTAGAGAATTCTTGAAACACCAATCAAGTTGGTGTTACTAATCTCAACACTAACTAGCGTGTGACGACTGACCTAAACTTTTCTTGTCTAAAATACCTAAAAAGCATCTGAAACAACCTTTGGATAATACATCCAATTACCCAATCCAACATGTATTTTTCTTTTTGATGATTAAACAAGAATACATATAAGAACTGAAGTAGTCTAATTCAAAAAGAGATATAAGAGAACATTCTCATTTGTAAGCTTACTAGATTATTATCCATGTTGGCGCAACAGAAAGTGGGTCGTGATATTAGGTCATTCTCGATTAATAATTCAAACAATTGAATAAAAAACCATTTTGAAACCGTCATAGTGAGTTTTTCTCATACTTTGATGTTTCAAAATATGGAGTTCAAGAATTTTGCTTGAATGTGCGTTAAGATATTCGTCTCTTTATTTGATAAATATTGAAAATACTTACGTCGTGAAATATATTGGACGTTTTTATTTTTGAAAAATGCATATGGTGCGAAATGAGTATTTTAAAATATTAAACATTAGTATTGATCATTTATTTCATTGCAAAGAATTTTAACAATGCACTTCAACTATATCAACTTTTCCAAAATACGATAACTAACGAGATAGTTATGACAATTTTCATTTTGAGAAAAATGCAAACACCACTCCCTCCCTCCCGCTCTCTCTCTCTCTCACATGCTCATTGCACACAAACTTATGGCAATTTTCATTTTCTTTTACCATTCTACATGCTTATATTTACAAACTTGTAATTATGGAAAATGAATTTCAACATTCAACATTTTTCCCAATGTTCAATTCCAACTCTTTTTTATCTCTAATTCCTTATGAATAGCTCCCATCTCCTGCAGATTGGGGTTTCTCTTTCTGTAGATTGGGGACTCTTTTGGTGGGTTCTAAGCTGGTTTCTGGGCGTTGGGATGAGTTGCAATTGTGTTTCCAAAGTGTTGTTTTTGGACAGCTTTTGTGCAGTTTGTGTGTTGTTATTTTGTTGCCATTGAATAGGAAATTTGTAGCTGATAAGCTGATATTGGAAGGCTGCCAGTGAGTTTTCGGTGAGCCCCTTTGGCAGTGGAAATGGTTGTAGTGTTGGCTTTACAAAGTGGTATCAGAGCAAGGTTCGTATAAGTGTAAAGATGGCATCTAACTTAGCTCAACCTCAAATTCCGAAGTTGTCAAAGGACAAGTTTGATAGATGGAGTATTCAGATGAAAACATTGTTTGGGTCTCAAGATCTATGGGAGATCGTCACTGATGGGTATGCAAAACCCACTATTGAGCAAGAAGCTGCTTATACGGTGGAGCAGAGGAACACCCTCAAGGATCAAAGGAAGAAAGACAAAAAGGCATTGTTTATACTTTATCAAGGATTGGATGATCCAACCTTTGAAAAGATCACTGAAACGACAACAAGTAAGCAAGTATGGGAAATTCTTGGCACAATCTTCAAAGGTGTTGAGAGGGTGAAACGAGTTCACCTACAAACTCTCCGAGCTGATTTTGAATCAATCCACATGAAGGAAGGTGAAAGTATTTCTGAATATTTTGGACGAGTGCTAGTAATTGTTAATCAATTGAAAAACAATGAAGAAAAGATTGAGGACATCCGTGTTATTGAGAAAGTCGTTCGATCACTAACAACCAAATTCGAGCATGTGGTTGTGGCTATTGAAGAGTCTAAAGATTTTGACACTCTCAGTTGAAGAATTGATGGGATCGCTGCAGGCGCATGAGCAACGCTTGCAAAAGAACAATAGTTCAATTGTGTTGGAACAAGCTTTAGAGTCAAAATTGACTCTAAATGAGAAGAAGACCAGCCAAAGAAATTCGCAATGTAGCAGAAGCAACCATGGAAGAGGCAAAGGCCGCGGAAATGATGAACAATATCAGCAAATGAACAACAATAGTCGTGGAAGAGGAAGAGGTAGATCCTCCTCTAATGGATGCAAAAATTAAAAAAATATTCAATGTTATAATTACAAGAAGTTTGGGCATTATGCCGCAGATTGTTGGAGTAAGCCTGTAGAAGATGAACACTCCAATTTTGCAGAAGCATCAGATCCGGGAAAAAAAGCTCCCACACTTCTTCTTGCGCAAGACGAGGCTCGCAACCAACTTGATGTTTGGTATTTAGATTCTGGAGCAAGTAACCACATGTGTGGTAAGAAAGAACTCTTTGTTGAACTTACTGAAGAAACGCATGGCAATGTAAGCTTGGGAGACTCATCGAAACTTTTCGTACAAGGTATGGGAAAAATTAGAATTTATCAGAAAAATGGCGAGCCACAGTATATTTCCAATGTCTATTATGTACCAAGTATGAAAAGTAATATTCTTAGTCTTGGGCAACTTTTAGAAATGGTGTACGTAATACACATGGAAAATCTCTCTTTTTCCTTGAGAGATATGCATGGAAGATATGTTGCTCAAGTTGAAATAGCGAAGAATCGCATGTTTCCTCTCCATCTCAAGACAAGTCTTGAGAAGTGCTTTCATACAGTTCTTAACAATGAGTCATGGAAGTGGCATCTACGTTTCAGGCATCTCAATTTTGGAGGACTCAAGTTGTTAGCTTCTCATAAGATGGTTTTTGGTTTGCCTAATATTGACAAACCAGAAATTGTGTGTGAGATATGTATGGTTGGCAAGCAACAAAGAAGCCCATTTCCAGTCGAAAAATCATGGAGAGCTAGAGAACCACTGCATTTGGTTTACACAATATATGTGGACCGTTGAAGCCAATTTCTCATGGAGGTAACAAATACTTCATTACCTTTTTGACTATTTTAGTCGTAAGCTTTGGGTCTATTTTCTTAAAGAAAAAATTTGCAGCTTTTATTGTCTTTAAAATTGTTAAAGCACGTGTGGAGGTAGAAAGTGGCCATAAAATTAAAGTTCTCAGATTTGACAGAGGTGGAGAGTACAACTCAAAGAGATTTTTGCAGAGAACAAAGTATTAAGCAACAATTCACAACAGCTTCCACTCCGCAGCAGAACGGTATTGCAGAAAGGAAAAATCGTAGTATTCTTGACATGACCAGGACCATGCTGAAAGAAAAGGGTTTGCCAAAGAAATTTTGGGTAGAAGCAGTAGCTTGCACAACATATTTGCTAAATCGGTGCCCACAAAATCTGTTTGAAACATGATACCTCAAGAGGCATGGAGTGGCTATAAACCAAGTGTTGCACATTTTAGAATTTTTGGATGAATTGCTTATGCACAAGTTCCGAAAGCAAAAAGAACAAAGCTTGATGATCGTGGAGAGAAATGCATATTCATTGGGTATAGTGAGGAGTCTAAAGCATACAAACTTTACAATCCACTTACTAACAAAATTGTGGTAAGTAGAGATGTTGTCTTTAGTGAAGAAGAAGCATGGAAATGGAATGACGAAGAAACAAGTGGAGATATGCATATTGACTTAGAAGAGCTAGATTCTAATGATCCAAAAGGTTTTGAAACACCATCAAGTGCAGTGGCAACACCCTCTACAAATCGAAGAAATTCATAATTGCAATTCAGATCACCATCCAGCAGTGCCTCAGCAGTTGAAAACTCAAGCAGCCCGTCTTTAACACCAGTCAAAATGAGGAGTCTACAAGATATATATGAAGAATCAGAAGAAACAAATCTCTTTTGTCTCTATGCTGATCATGAACCCCTTTCATTTCAAGATGTAGTGGAAGAAGAATGTTGGAGAATTGCTATGAAAGAAGAAATTCATGCTATTGAGAAGAATAAGACATGGGAGTTAACTTCACTTTCCAAAGGTAAAAAAACTATCAGTGTTAAATGGGTGTATAAGATCAAACGTATAGCTGATGGAGAAGTCGACAGGTACAAAACAAGACTTGACATCGTACAAACAGAAATATGGTGTGGACTACGAAGAGGTGTTTTCCCCAGTTGCTCGACTTGACACTGTAAGATTACTATTTTCACTTGTTGCTCATCATAGTTGGAAAATTTACCAACTAGATGTCAAGTCCCCTTTTCTTAATGGAATTCTTGATAAAGAGGTATATGTAAAACAACCAGAAGGTTTTCAAGTAGAGGGAGAAGAGCACAAAGTCTATCACTTGAAGAAAGCTTTTTTATGGGCTTAAACAAGCCCCGCGAGTTTGGAATGCTCAGATTGATAATTACCTTGAAGAAAATGGTTTTGCAAATGTCCATTTGAGCATGTAGTATATATGAAGAAGAACGATCATGGAAAAATTCTCATAGTAAGTCTCTATGTTGATGACTTATTGTTTACAGGGAATAGTCAACAAATGTTTCATGATTTCAAGCAATCAATGTTCAAGGAGTTTGAGATGACAGATTGTGGACTTATGTCCTACTTCCTTGGTATTGAGGTTCGACACCAACCTAATGGCATTTTCATTGGTCAGAAAAAATATGCAAAAGAGCTTCTTGAAAAATTCAAAATGGGAAATTACAATGTTGTGAGCACTCATGTAGCAACAGGTTTAAAGTTGACTAAGGAAGGTGAAGGAAATCTTGTGAATTCGACTTTGTCCAAAAGTCTAATTGGTAGACTCAGATATTTGACAATCACAAGGTCGGATATTGCCTATGGTGTTGGACTTTTAAGCAAGTATATGGAAACTCCAAAGGATTCTCATTGGGCTGAAGCTAAAAGATCCAACGGTATATTAAAGGAACTATGAATTTTGGTCTCTTTTATGCATATGGCGACGACACAAAACTTCGTGGTTATTCAATAGTGATTGGGGAAGTGATCAAGATGAAAGGAAAAGTACCAGTGGATATGTTTTCTATCTTGGATCAACGACCTTTACATGGGTTTCAAATAAAGAAAGTGTTGTAGCTCTATTTTCATATGAAGCTGAGTACATGGCAGCCGCAGCTGCAATTTGTGAAGTAATTTGGTTGAAGAACTTGCTGAAAGAATTTGATCATGAGCAAGAAGAATCTTCAATTATATTTGTGGATAACAAGTCAGCTATTGAGCTAGCTAAAAATCTGGTGCAACATGAAAGGAGCAAACATATTGATATGAAATTTCACTTCATTCGAGATCATGTGAAGCAAAAGACGGTGAAGTTAAAGTATTGCAGTACAACTGAACAAGTTGCAGACAACTTTACTAAAGCTTTGTCAACTGGCACGTTTGAAAAGCTTAGAGCAATGCTTGGTATGAAGATTTTGGTTTGAATGGGGGTGTTGGAGTATACAACCCAAAATAAATGGTCTTTAGTTTTTCTAAGTAATCTCTAAGTTTTTCTATGTGGTTCACTGAACTAAATCAAATGGTTCGTTGAATTTATGTATCTAGAAAAATGAAAAGTCTTATGCGTTGTATTTGATTAGTATCCATATCTATATAAAGGGGAGAGCTAGGCACTCCATAGTATGAGTGAAGCAAGTGTGAGTTCTCCGCCAATGGTGTTATGGCCTAGTGGTTAGGGCTGTGTGGGTTTGTCCCCCACGTCCTAGCTTCGAATCTCACATGCGGCATGGTTACTTTCTAATGGGTGTTGACCTATAGGTCACCCAGTTGATAGGTTATGGGATCCTTAAAAACTCAGCTCGTCTTTCGAAAAAAAGTGTGAGTTCTCCTTAAAAGTTGTAATTCTTTACTTAAGAAGAATAAACATTGCAGTTTAATTTTCTTGTCTTGTTCCATCTAGGCTTTGTAAAGCCAACATGTAGACTGTGTGGCTTTATGGTCTCATGGAAGTGGTGCGGGATTTTTGTAATCTTTTGGTTTTTGTTTTCCGGACAACGTAATGTACTTCCACTAGATGTAACTCTTTTTTTGAGAAGTAATAAAGGTTTGACATTCTCTAACAAATATATATATATATAGTGAAACACCTAGATGTACCAAGTTAGGGTTTTTTTTTTTGGAAACAATGATAATATAATAATTAATTACTTTAACAAAAAAAATTTAATTCGAATAATACATAAATAACTATTCAAAACATCAATTGCTAAACAAAACTCAGTCTAACCTATAGGGAAGACAGTGAGTCCAACAAACTACTATGTAGAAGCACAAAAGATAAATATATGGAAGAAAATTAAATTGGTATATAAAGTTAAGCAACAATTCTAGGGAGCCATATTTGTTGGCCACTTTTGGGTCATTTTGGGGTTTTTTTTTTATATTTTTACTCATTTTATGAATGGTGTTTGTGGTTGTGTTTTAAAGAGAATGGTAAAAAGTGTAAAAAACCAAAACTGACCAAAAAATAGCCACCAAACATGGTTCCCTAGACTTAAAAGTTAAGTAGCAAAAAATAATTTCAAATGTAAAATTAGATGTGGACAAAAAAAATTGAATTATTTGCGATTTTCCACCTATCATAAATAGATATTAGAGGTTACCCCATCATTAATCACTATTGCAATCTCCCCCAAGACTAGCAGTCAACGTGCATTGATTTTCAAAAGGCTCATTCCTTTCAAACAATAACCCACAAAAGAACCTTGAGATACAAATATGTATCTTGAGGAAAAATGAATGGATCAAAATTTTCATGTATCTCCAGAAAAATCCTATGAATAAAAGACAAACTAGACCTCGAGAAAATACATTTTTTAAAACATTCTTCTTCCTCAAAGCAGGAAAGAAATGTTGGTGTTGTTGATGGTGATGGTGGGAAAAAGAACTAAATCAAGCAAAAAAGGAGGGAGAGGAAGATAGTAGGAGGCGTGGCATTTGCCGGTGTCGCAGTAATCAAAGAGAGGGATCAGAAGAGGGGAAACGGGGGGAGCGAGGAGGGAAAACAGATAGAGGAAGAGGTGGGGCGAGACGGACTAGTCGGCATTGCAAATATGACCATAATAGAAATAACAAAAAAAGGGGTCACTGGGGACGGCAGGACGGACTAGTCAGCATTGCAAGGGTGACCATAACATAAAATAAAAAAAAAAAAAAAAAAAAAAAAAAAAAAAAGTCAGTGGGCACTTGCCCCCTAGTGGCTCCGTCCCTGGTTATAACTTCCTCTCTCTGTGTACTACATATAACACACATATATATGCCAACAATGGGATGATAAGTCTCGCTCCACAACTATCAAATAAAATTTTCTTTCTTGAATTTGCTTAGAGAGGGTAGAAACAAGCGAATGGGGTGTCTTCATCTTGAAGTTTAGCAACAACAATTAATTATAGTATATTGGGTTTTTGTGTGCGATGAGAAGACAAATAGTAGAGTAGAAGAGAAGAAGGTCTTCTTCTGGCTTTTGTTGGTTACCATGTGAACAGAGAGTTCTTTTGTTGCTTATCTGCACATATAGCTTTGTTGTTGCCTTTACACTTGATGTATCTCCTTTCATGTTTCCTCTTTTTAGAGGAAAAGACTCTTCTCTTCTTCACTGAAAACCAAAAGAACTCTTTGGTCAACCCAAAAATCTAGAGAGCCAAGCCCCTAGCGCAAGGACAGCGCCAGGGTGGCTTCCTTTACATGTGATTGTGTTTGAATGGGTGTATTGGGCATTTCTAGGATGATGGAGGGTATCGGCCTGCCCTTGGCACGAGCCTGACTTAGCCCTCTAGACAAATTCTTGATCAACTGGGAAAAAATGAGATGAAAATGTATTTATTGTTAGTTTGTGAATTCCAACAACTATGGCTTCTTCCCTTTTAAAAAAAGGTCTAATAATAATCAATTGTATAGTATTTTTTTTTTTTTTTTTTTTTTTTACCTTCATGCATGGGTGGGTGAAGTAAATTAACAAAGCCTAGTAATTTGAGTATTTGATGGGCCCACGTCAACAGCCCCAATGCAAGTGCAATCTGACTGGCTCTTGAGTACCCCAAGCCCAATTCCTATTAAATTTGTAGGTTTATTTGATGTACTAGACTTGTATTTTTGTCCTTAAATTTGATGGACTTCTGTTTTGTATTTACCATCAAATTCTTTCATCTTTCATGTTGACCATTTCTACTATATTCCTAGGAGATAACTAGCTTGTTCAACTCCCTTCTTTCTTTCTTTTTTACTCAAAACCAAATGTATTGTATGTTTTATTCACTACATAAATATGTTTTTTTTTTTAAGTGGATGAGCAATGGAGTCAGATTTATTGGGATTGCACTAATTTTTTGTATTTCCCCCAAATTGTGATTTTGAGGACAAGATGTTGAGAGTTCAAACAGAACCAACCATTATATAGAATTACATGCAAAGTGCGCTCTCCAAATAAATTAAGATGGAGCCCTTGTAATTCCTAAACTCATATTTGATGAGTCAGTTGGTTTTTCTTGAAGATATTAAAGCTTTGACAAAATTCCTTGAAAACAATTGAATAGACATCTACAAACCCAATGTGAATCAATCTTATGATGAACTTGAATTCGGTGAATGAGTGGGAGAACCCAGAAAGTTTTAGTAACATTTTTTTTTTCAAAAAATTCATTGCAATGTATGTTGTTAGTAAATACTAATTTTTGGAGTGGCAAATAATATGAGAAAAAATAAACATAACTAAGATGTGCTATATATTTTGTTTCTTGTTTTTGTGTTCTTGTTCTTCACAGAGCTTAGGTAGCAAATACTAAAGGGTCCACAATGTTTCTCGAGTTTACCTTCTTCAGATGTAATAAAGTACATCCAATTAGCAATCTGCCAATGATGCTAAAAAAAAAGTAGAAACTCATGCATCTCTGCACTCACCCGTGAAGAAGAAAATGCAACAGAATGATTGGAGTTGGTTAAAAAGGACAACACTGCTACTACACATACACAAAACAAATCCAGCCCCACTGTTCTGCTTCCATATAAACTTGCCAAATAAATTTATATAAAATAATAAAAATGAAAATGTGTATTCAAAAGGTTCCTAATAGAAGTTTTAGAATTGGACCAATATTGATCATGTGTGGAACATGATATTATTAGTGCGGTCACATGTAGTCGACAAAAAAGATAAGTTTGAGAGTAAACGCACAGAGGACTGGAGTTTGTATGCTTTTATACACCTATTTAAACGTTCTGATTCTAGCCATTTGAGGAGCAAAAAAAAAATTAGAGTAATTAAATTTATTGAAGAAAATTCATAATGGGATTAGCATGTTTAAATTTGAGCCAATCATCTTTATGAGTTCGAATTCCTTATCCTATCTAAAAATTGGGTCTACAAGACAACTGCTGCTTCATGTCTTGCCATCTTAAGATCTAGAGAAAGCAGCTCACCTCCATTCTAATTTTGGCCCCCACAGATCATGGTCAATCAAAATCCAAATTCTAAAGAGCCCACCGGCCATCACACTCACAAGAATCTCTGTCAAAACCCTGTTCCTAAAAATTAAAAAAGACCATTCCAACAATAAGTTGAAGCAATAAGTTTACATTCATATGAAGTCGATAGAAAATGACTTTAATCAAGCAAGTTGGCAGTGCTTTTTTTTTTCCTATTTGGGTCACACCTATTTAGCCACTGGTATGATACTTATATGCATGTAATATATATCAGCATGCATGCATATACTTTCCCAAACATAACATACATTTATAAAAAATCTGAATTTTATTGTTTTATCTAAGGTCATAATAAAAGAGTAAAAACAGGTGGTCTTAACAAAAAAAAAAAAGAAATTTCTCAGGCCAATGTTATGTGATCATACATCAAAATAGACTGATCATTGCGGTCATACACGTGGCAGAGAGCATCCATCACGATGATATAGTGTCCAATCTATTGGGTCAGCTCATAAAACCAAGAAGAATAAAGTCAATCACATAGTCCCAGACAAGGCCCACCAACGAGAAGACATAAACAAAACCCGAATCAAGACCCGAACGAATTAGAGCTCGAATCCAGGTCCGACACGAGTTTTCTAATAAAGAAGAGGAATGTTGCACCAAAAAAAGAGTCGCGGAATGAGTCACTCCTCCACGGACGTATCTCCATTAAGGAGGAGACTGTTACGAGAAACATCTCCTTCCATTGCACATCACATGCTTAAGTCACGCAGAGAATTAATCGCGACCATTATAAAAGGTAAAGGGAACATTCATACATGTATGCAAATTTAACTGAGTTTTGTCCAGATTTACTTCATTCTTCAAACAGAGTTGTTGACTTAAGTATCGGAGTGCCTTCAGCCACTAAAAAGGTGGTCTTTGGCAATCTAACATTTGTTTTGCAAGTCAAACTCATAGGAGGACGATTTTTGAACGCATCAGTTTGGCGCCGTCCGTGGGGAATGACAAGTTTCTTTTCTAAACATAAGATCCACAGTGACAAAGCTCACACAATCTGATAGAATATCAAACAACTATCAAGATCAATGGAACACTCCACGAATCCTCAATCTGGTGGTGAACAATACGCCATGCCGCCTAATATAGATCCAGTGACAACCGTCAAATTAACCGCACCTGCTAGAAAAGAGCTTCAACATGTAACAATTCAGATTTCTCTGACATCTTAGGGAATCCCCTTGGATCCCCGAGTAGAGATGCTTATGGCTCAGATGAACCACGTAATCGAGATGATTGATAGAATCATCAGAGACCTGGAGGGCAACAAGCCTCGAGAAGAAATTGCCCAGCTTAAGAGACATCGAACCAATAATAGTTTCAGATTTAATCAAGTGAAGTTTGGAACACTACAACCAAAGAAGCCTAAATGCAAGAAATCATTCGCGACCTTGATAGTGAGTCGGAGCGAGATCCTTAAAGCTATGACAGGAAGGGAAGATGTCAGATGGCCACCAAAAATGATAGGAGATCAGGAGAAGCGGAGCAAGAACAAATACTGCCTCTTCCACCACGATTACGACCACGATACTGAAGATTGTCATGGTCTGAAGGACGAGATTGAACACCATATCAGAAAGGGACGACTTAGAGAATTCGTTGAACGCGATGATGAAACAATCATCTCAAGGGAGCGAGCAAAGGAAACAATCTACGTCTTGCACAGTGCAGCTGGAGAAAATGAGTAATCCAATTGATCCCAAAAGTGTATAGTCAAAGCCTTGCGGACAAATATCAGATTTCAAGAATCGTCCGCACAACGTGCAAAAATGATGCAGAGGACTCTAACTTTCTTGAACAAATATGTAGACGGGCTTAATTTTCCGCACAATAATGCTCTAATGATCTCGGTCATGATAGTTGAATGGAAAATCAAAAATGTGTTGGTCGACACCGACAGCTCTGCCAACCTCCTATACCTGACAGTTTTCAGAGGGATGCAGTTCACCAATGAAATGTTTTCACCTTGCGATCAATCTATGGTGGGTTTCAGTGGGGAACAATGTCATCCGCTGGGAAAGATTCAACTATCGGTCGAAGCAAGAGAGCCAGGAAAGCATCATGTATTATTGACAGACATTCTCATTGTTGATGCTCCAGCTACGTACAACATGCTATTCGAGAGACCATGGATACACAAAATGGGCACAATCTCCTCCATTATGCACCAATGTTTAAAGTACCATACCAACAATGGTATTGGAAGAATCAAAGGAGATCAACCAGCAGCCCGTGAGTGTCATTTCGCAGCGATGAAAACTCCCCATAAATAACAAATACTGCAATGACCAGAGGAGCCTTCACAGCAGCTCGATGAAAAGAGTTCGGACTCTCCAGACAACAATACGACTACAACTAGTCTGCGAGATCAACCTAACACCGGACAACCGGATGAAGAAATGATCGAAGTCTACCTAGACGATGAAGCGAAGAAAGCAGTCTGAATTGGCACAAAGATTCGTCACGAACTTGCCAAGGAACTGATCCAGCTGCTGAAAGATAACCAAGATGTTTTTGCATGGACAATGAAGGATATGGTAGGGATAAACCCATTCATCATCTCTCACAAACTACAAGTGAACCCAGATATGAAACAGGTTCGACAAAAAAGAAGACCGGTGGCCCCGGTGCATAATTAGGTAATAAACGAGGAAGTGCACCAACTACTCAATGCAGTGATGATAAGAGAAGCTTACTACCCGGATTAGTTGGCAAACACGGTGCTGGTAAAAAAAAAGAACGACAAATGGAGGGTGTACGTTGACTATACCGATATAAATAAAACCTGCTCTAATGACAGTTTCTCCACTTCCACGAATAGATCAGATAATGGATGTAACTGCTGGGCACGAAATGTTAAGCTTCATGGATGCATACTACGGGTATAATCAGATACAGATATACCTTCCCGACAAAAAAAAACATTTTTCATAATGAAAAGGGTCACATACTGTTATCAAATAATGTCATTCAGATTAAAGAACGCGGGAGCGACGTACCAACGACTAGTGAACAAAATGTTTAAATATCAAATCGGCAAAACGATGGAAGTTTACATCGACGATATGTTTGTTAAAAGTTCATCCCACGTCACAGATTTTGAACAAGCTTTTTTTCAGCTGCAAAAGTATAAGATGAAACTGAACCCGAAGAAATGCACCTTTGGAGTGGAGTCAAGGAAGTTCCTTGGGTACATGGTCAACCAAAGAGGAATTGAGGCCGATCTAAAGCAGATACAAACGCTTCTCAACATGCAGTCACCAACAAAAATAAAAAGGTGTCCAAACTCTTAATGGGACAATAGCAGCTCTGAAAAGATTCATCTTCAAATCATCAAACAAATGTTTGTCTTTCTTCAAAATTTTGAAGGGGAATATGACATTTGAGTGGAATGATGAATGCGAGGAAGCCTTTCAAAGCCTTAAGACGTACATGGGAAGCACAAAGCTACTAACAAAATCAAACACAGGAGAAGCACTGTATCAATATCTGTGTCCGATCACGCGGTGAGTTCGGCGTTGATACGGGAAGGAAAAGGCGTGCAAAAACCAGTGTACTACATCAGCAAAACACTCGCGGATGCAGAAATCAACTATTCGGCCCTAGAGAAATTGGCGTTTGCTCTAATCGCGTCGTCAAGAAAATTGCGACCATACTTCCAAGCACACCCAATCACGGTCATGGTCGAACAACCGCTTCAGTCGATACTACACAAACCAAATCTGTCGGTAAGAATGGTGAAGTGGGCAATAGAACTCGAACAATTCGATATCAACTATGCCCCCAGAACCGCTATTAAGGCTCAGGTACTAGCAAATTTCATCGTCGAGTTCACAGGAAACAACAACCAGCAGGCGGAAAATGAGAGCAGAGAAGAACAACACAAACCAATCATCGACGGATGGATCCTCCGCTGTGATGGAGCGTCCAACGCGGCAGTTGGACTAGTCTTGTTAGATTTGGAAGGCATCACATTAGATAAGGCGATAAAATTCATCTTAGAGCCTCCAATAATGAAGTCGAGTACGAAGCTGTGATAACGAGCCTACAGTTAGCAGAACACTTGGGAATAAAAGACATTAATGTCTTTACTAATTCCAAATTGGTAGTCAATCAACTAAACAATGAATTTCAAGTCAAAGATACCTGAATGAAAGCCTACCCCCAGAAAACCACAGAGCTAGTAAAAGGCTTCCGGAATGCTACCATTCAACGGTGCACATAGGCAGAAAACAAAAGAGTTGACGAACTAGCAAAAGAATCATCAACAACTAAGGATAATGACAACCCACTCGTCATGACACAAATAAGCTCCATACTTGAAAACCAAGCGGAAGAAGTATGTGTCGTGATTCAAGAAAACAACTGGATAACTCCAATCTTGGTGTATATATTAAACGGAGACCTCCCAACAGATAAGATGGAAGCCAGAAATCTACGAAAACAGGCAACAAGATACACAATGATCAATGACAAACTATACAAAAGATATGCCACGAGCCCGTTGCTAAGGTGCCTTGCACCAGAAGATTTGCAAGAAATCCACCACGGAACATGCAAAAATCATCTAGGGGAAGAATGCTGGCCCATAAAGCTCTCACAATGGGTTATTACTTGACAATGATGCAAGCAGATGCTCAAAAGCTCGTTTGCAAATGCCAAAAATTTGCCCCATACACTCACATATCGGGACAAAACCTGATCCCAGTGAGCAGCCTCTGGCCATTCGCACAATGGGAATGGACATCGTAGGACCACTCCTAGCGTCCAATAAAAAAAAGTTTCTCCTTGTTGCAGTAGACTACTTCACCAAGTGGGTAGAAATAGAGCCCTTCACAAAGATAGGAGAAGCCCAAGTTAAATTTTTTTTGGAGAGACAACATATGCAGGTTTGGGATCCGATGGGTAATTGTCACAGACAATGGGAAGCAATTCGAAGGCAAGAAGATTGATGAGTTATGCGAAAATCTGAATATCTAGCAACATTTCTTTACGCTCGCTCATCACAAGCCGATGTCACTAACAGGATAATCTTGGACGCAATCGAAAAAAGACTTGAGGTAGCAAAAGGATTGTGGACATCCGAGTTACCCGGCGTCCTTTGGGCCTACAGAACAACAAAATGAACTCCGACGGGAAAAACACCTTTCGCCCTCGCATACGAGTAAGAAGTAATGATACCCTTTGAGATCAGAATGCCAACATTCCGAACCGAAGAATTTCGCGTTGAGGACAACATCAAAACATTGAGAGTCAGACTGAATCTCCTCGAAGAGAAGCGAGAAACAACATCCATTAAAACAGCAGCCTACCAATAGCGTATGGCAGGTTATTACAACAAGAAGGTGTGAATCCGCACTTTTAACGTTGGAGACTGGGTACTACGAATAGTCCAACTCAACATGAAGGAACCTGGTGTAGGCAAGCTAAACCCAAACTAAGAAGGACCATACCAAGTAACAAAAATCAACATACCAGGAACGTACTGGTTGTAGAACAAATAGGGCGAAATGCTTCCTCAACCATGGAATGTAGAGCACTTGAAAAGATATTATCAATGAAATCTTTCGCTCCCAAATTTGAAATATCGAGAATTCAATTAGGACAAGGAAGTCTTAAAAATCCAACTCGAGAAAATACTCGGCACGACTAGAGTATCGAGCAAAAACAAATACATGTACTGGACAAACGAGTCGGACATAAAAACAAAAACTTCTGGCCTGATCAACCACGAAGTAATACAATACCAGGAAATAAGATCTAGACTTTTCTTGTCGACTGTAATGTACGACATCGCAATCCGAATGAAGAACCGAATTTTGCAAACCAGAGCTTCTACACGACTAGAACATCAAACATCAAAGTCATTCGTAAAAAATCTGGACGAACAAGTCAGAAATCTCCCAGGAATGTCGACAAGCTAGACATACTGGACACAAAAATTGCGAAATAAAAAATTTTCATTGATCTTCTAAAAAATGAGATAAAAAAACAACAACAGTTAAGAAAGAGAATCAACATATCTCCCGGCAGCATGGGCTCAAAAGGTTCTCCAACATCCGGATCACCCAGTGAATCTGGAACAATTTCCTTGACATCATCAAATTCCTGCTAAGCAAAACAACGATATTTAGACATGTCTAAACCTTGCGTCTCCAGGAAATCCAAGAAATCATGGTGACCATCGACCGCTCTCTTCCAATCAGCGACCTCTGCCACCTTCAACCTTTAGTAACGAATGACAGCTCATCTCGGGTTGACGCTAATTCTCTTTCAACATCCGCAAGTTTAGCAAAAACTGCAGACTTGGTCTCGATAAACTCATAATCCAACTGAGCGATTCGAATAGCAAAAACCTTGAGATTGACAGAACATTCCTCAGCAGAACGAATAGCTACATCACGTTCAACCTTTCGGTCGGACAACTCTGTCTCAGCAATATGCAGACAGGATCGCAACTTGCCCAATTCTACTTCAGATGTCTCGAGGTCAGAAGCAAACGTATCATGAATAGCCTCGAGTTCCCTCAGCGACGTCTGTGCAGAATCTGTATCCCTCTCATGCTCTATGCTCTGCGCCTTCAACAAATCCAATCATATGAGAACATGATAAAGAACTAGGATGTGTCCTGCTAGTTTTCGCTCAATATGTCCCACCTGGTCACGAGCATCCTTACAATCTGACCCTATCACGACCGCATAAGTAAGGTGCGTCATCCCCTCTACAAGGTACTGGAGACCCTCGTCAATATGGCGACGTGGCTGGCGTACGGGCATAAAAGCATTATTAGCCAACCGCCCATGACAACCGCCAATGAGGTTGTGAGCGTTATTCTACACATCAACCTCGGAAGGCCAAAAGATCTCCCCGGGCACAGTAGTAGGATGAGACGCGGAGGGAATAGCAGGTGATCCCGAGGTCATAGCCACAACAGAAGAAACAGTGAGCTTGAAATCTCGAGCTCAGGCATCAACTCGATTCTCCATTGACGGATTATACTCGAAGTCATCCAAGGTCTTGGTACCCTTCGGATTCTTCGACTGCCAAAGACCAAACTGAAGCATTTTATTCTCAATAATGTGTGAGTCATCAATAGATAGGCCGGTAGAGGTGGGCAAACCATAAAAGGCAACAAGATTTTTCTCGTGGACGTCTAGAAGACGGGACACTTCTTTCTTACTCCTTTCGAGAACTCGGTTCACCACATCGTTCTCCCAAGCAGAAGATCATCCTTCGAACCACGACCTCCTTTTCGGAGAGAAGCAAGGTGAGAGGGAGCCCTAGCAGTGTCAAGAACTAAGGAAGCAAGTTTTTTCCTCTTTGACACACAGTCGGAACTGGCAGCCAGCATCTTGGAAGGACTGGGAGGCCTAGAAGCTTTCCGTTTCCTTACAATCGAGCTGATACTCCCAAAACCTCGGACAACGAATGAAGTAACTCGGCCTACGCACTCGTCAACAGAACCCTCTTGGCGGCCGACGTCCACATCACCAAATCGCGCAACAGTCACTTCTAAAACGCGACCTGCTTCACCTGATGACTATAAGCTACTACAGATAATGACATTCGTAGTGAGAAAATCTTCCACTGAGACCCGTGGAAGATCGCAAAATCGACTGTAGAACTCATGCTATTCTAAAGAGAATGACAACTCGACTCTCTTAGGCTCCCGGAATGACAGCAAAATATGATTTCCGCGAAACCTAAAGTGATTAGAAGAAATGGATGAGTAGAACCAAGACCTCAACCAGCCCCCATACTCCTCTCACAAGTCCTTGAAACAAAAAGGATAACGCGGACAACAAGTGTGATTGGGGTTTACGCTAAACCCCACCAAAGAATGCAGAACACTGGCATTCATAGGGATACGAGCTAAGATAGCCCTTGCTAAGGTGAAAATCATTACTTTCCAACCATTAGGGACCGGTTGGGCCGGAGCGATACCAACCAAATCCAAGTACTCCTAGATGATCGTAGGAGCCAAAAGCCTGAAACCATAGTGGAACATACCAGGATACAAAACAGTGTACCCATGTTTTGGACGACAAAGATTGTCGCCTTCTTTGGGGAGAATGATCTCTAGATCAGTCAGCAAAGAGTAATCGTGATGAATGTTGTCCAGAGTCGTGTGCGTTGCCCACTTAGGCAAAAAGAAAGCTTTGTAGGCATCAAGAATATCGCCGCTCAAAACCCTAAAGTTAGACATGACTACAAAACAAATGCAAGGAATCAAAGAATTAAGAACTAGAAAATGAAGAGGTGCAAAAGGAAGTAAAACACACTCAAACTTCTCATTTTATAAGGTCGAGCAGTGAAAGGTCCGTTCTTGGGAAAAACGTGCAAGATATGACAATCGCACGAAATCCTAGAAATTGTGCTAAAACGAGCAGGCGGATGGAACAAAGAGAGACAACAGCAATAACAGATAGCAAGAACACTAAATGTGTCGTAATGTTGAAATCGAAAACAAAACCGGCACACAGTTAGTGGATACATGAACATACCCACTCACTAAGGAGGGAGTAGCTGATGATACATCAAAATAAACCGATCATCATGGCTGTAAACATGGCAGAGAGCATCCATCACGAGGAATAAAACCAATCATAGAGGTCCAGATAAGGCCCACAAACGAGAAGACATAAACAAAGCCTGAATCCAGGCCCGAACGAATTAGAGCCCGAATCTAGGCCCGACACGAGTTCTCTCATAAAAAAGATTAACGTTGCACAAAAAAAGAGTCGTGAAGGGAGTTACACCTCCACGGACGTATCTCCATTAAGGAGGAGACTGTTACGAGAAGCATCTTCTTCCATTGCGTCTCACACGCTTAAGTTAAGTCACACAGAGAATTAACCGCAACCATTATAAAAGGTAAAAGGAACATTCGAAACAGGTATGCAACTTTAACTGAGTTTTGTCCAGATTTACTTCCTTCTTCAAACAAAGATGTTGACTTAAGCATCGGAGAACAATTTTTGCAGGTCAAACTCATAGGAGAACAATTTTTGGACGCATCACCATGCATGTACAGTTCTAATTCCATTCACAAGTCCAGGGTTTGAATCATGTCGGCAGTATTTGGGTGGGAGGGGTTAAGGGATAAAAAAAATTCCATTGACGCCTTGAAAGGCGCTAACCGCACTTATAGAGGTGGAAAAATGCTTTTTCGTGTCACTGATTAGATGAATAATTATTTTTTCTGAATTATTTTTTAGGGTGCTCCTGGGAACAAATCCATCAGAAGATGGCATGACGAGCACATGGATAAGAAACACGATGTTGGGAGCTCAAATACTTGCTCGCACACAATCGGTCCAAAAGGCAAGGATGCTTCGTTTGTACTACCACATTACTATTTCTTTGTTATCATTTTTGATGTGATGTTATAGAGAAAATAATGTAGATTGTAAATAACAAGAGCCCTACTGAATGGAGTATGTTGAAGACCACGCATAATAGATGCCATAAGGAGGACAATTAAGGTCACCCTGGTGAAACTTGGTAAAGTCAAGTAATGAGGACAATTAAGGTCACCCTGGTGAAACTTGGTAAAGTCAAGTAATGGGACAAGATGTGTCGGCGGTGTATAGAGGGACAAGATGTGTTGGCAGTGTATAGAGGGACAAGATAAATGGGAAGCTCTTAAGAATAGGGAGAAAAAATGGTCCCATTTACTGGGAAGCACTAGCAATTAGAAGGCAGCCATGCATTTCCCCAGAGATACTCAGGCACAGAGGTAATAAATGGCTACTTGTCTAAACTCCACAATCCAAAACACATCCAACCAAACCAGGTTTGAGTGGACCTCTCCTCTATAAGTAAAACTACAGTAATACAAAAACCCAGACTGATGAACTTGTCATACTAGCTCTTCCAATGTTTAAAATGCTACACAAACCAATAATATATCTTCTCTCCATACATCAGTTGTTGAAATTAAGGAAACTCCAAAACTCAAACTGGGGCTTGAAACCCTAATCATCTGTTGCAATATGACTATCAATCAGGAACAAGAGTGAGTGACTAAGTGCATGCCAAGTCCAGATTTCAGTCTTCCTTTTGATCGAATTGTATTATTTGCTCATTTTGTCCCCCCTCATACAAGTACTAAACTCTGAGTCCTATGATCCCCATGAACTGTAAAAATTAGAGACGTGTTAGAGCATTTTCAATGGTAAAAGTGAAATTGGGGTATCAATCATTCCTCATTTTAAATAAAATCTAATTTTAGGGATCTCATATTTCTTCATCACTCCAATTACATTCCATACTTTAACTTTTTCATCATTATTTAAATATATCCTCCACTTTTTATATAAACTTAATTTCAATTATACTATTAAACTATTATTAATTTCAACTTAATATAATTATACCATTATTAATTTCAATTATACTATTACTATTATTAAATATATATTATTATTAATTTCAATTATATTATTATTTAGATACTTTTTAAATATATTATTATTAGTTTCAACTTAATTTTAATTTGGAAAATTAAAAAAGTTGGGAGTTTTTTTTAAATATTTTTAAGATTTGGGAGGATGGCATGGATACCCGCAAATATAGATGAGAGGGAGAGGCCAAGTTAAAATATAGGCATGTATATGGGGTTCCATTGGAGCATTGTTTTTCCAAAATGAGACCCCAAATTAGTTTTTTAGCTAATTTAGGGGATCCCTTGGAGATGCTCTTAGTTACAATCATTTGCATTCAGACACACTGTAAATCTATAATCCTCTAGCTAGTCGACAGTAGTGATTTTATCCTATTAGCAAAACTCTTCATGTACATGTATTATGCTAGAATTGAACTTGTAAAATAACGGAAATAAAAATAATGCAATAATTGAATAAAATAAATTGACGATAAATGAAATAAAATTGATAAACGAATTACAACTGATAAATAAAATAAACTTTTTTTCATTAATCAACTAACTAACAATGGGCAACCTATGTTAGACTGTTACTAAAGAGGTTCTATGACAATATAACTGATCTAACTTCTATAACAAGAAACAAATCATAAATCTAATAGGAAATCAATATCCTAATTAGACTGTTACTAAAGAGGTTCTATGACAATATAACTAATTAGACTATTTATAAAAGAAACCCAATTATATCAACCTCCCTCAATTGAAAAAGCTTGTCATGGAGCTTGAAGACAAGGAAGTCATACAAGCACAAACAACAACAGGATACGAAGTGTCCAAGTAGAAATCGACCTCTAACTTTCATTTGTAGTTGCTTTGATCCCAAACACATAAATCCAAAGTGAGCCAACACATACAAAGTCTAAAAAAAGTTTATGGCTCGCAAGAGATCCATTTCAAAGTTGCAATTATGTGCACAAATTTATGAAATTTAACTGCAAAACTGTCCCAAAACAAATCCAAAAATTTGTCATGCAGTGTTAAATGTATTGTCTGGTGGTATTAAATAAACAGATCAGAAACATTAAAAATAAAATAACCAACAACGTGCATGGTATGAAACAATTGGTAAGGTGTAAATAGTCTGAGGGACCCAGGACTGAAATAAAAATGATGGACTGAATTGAAAATGTAAACTTCTTCCCCAATTCGATGGAAATAGAGAGAGCAACAATATTCGATTAAAACAAGAAATGGTGATGGAAGGGCGGCCGATTGCCAATTGAAATAGAAGGATCGACCAATATTACGACGCTGGTGACTAAGACTGGGGAAAAGGGTGATGAAGGCGATGCCGGAGAAGGGGTTTGAGAATTGCGATAGTGGATAGACATTGGAAGAGGTATGGGAAGCGACGGACTGAGACAGGGAGGGGCACCAATGGAGTACCAGCTCAGTGGTATGCCTGTGGCGGATGGAATCATAGGTCCAAGGTTTGAACCATGCCAACAACATTTGGGGTGGGACGGGTTAAGGGATATAAAAAAAAAAAAATTATTATTAAAAAAAAAAGATAGAGAGGGGGTTTTGATGGAAGTCGAGGAGGGTGGAGGTATGATCGACTTTTGGAGAAGGATGTTGCAGTCAATCAATAATGGAGGGGACATGGGTATGTCGATTGACCTTGTGAACCAACTGGCACTATTCTGTTGGCATGTATCGCAACCGTCGATGGTGCTGGGCGGTGTCGTTGTTTAGGTTTGTCTCATGACATCTATCTTTTGTACCGTTCTGTCGAAGATCCAATTCATGTCTGCCCTAAATTCTGTGAACTGTGCCTTTATTGTTGCCATGAATTCTGTGAATAACAAGTGCATCTCCTTCACAATCTCTTATTTTGTCATCTTCAATCTTCGAACCATTTTTTTCAAACCGAAAAAAATTAAAAATAACTGTTCGTCTTTGATACCAATTGATAAAATTGAGCTTATAAAATAAACGGAATTGAAAATAATGTAATAATTGAATAAATTAAATTGACGATAAATGAAATAAAATTGTAAACAAAATAAACTTATTTTCATGAATCAACTAACTATGGGCAACCTATGCCTTATTTATAACTGACCTAACTTCTCTAACAAGAAACAAACCCTAAGCCTAATAAAAGGAACTTGGACTAGTTAAAAAGTTTGGAGGGATATTTGACAAAACGCTTTAACTATTGAGCGACTTGGGCGATTCTAGGGCAGTTTTGGGTTTTTTTCAAAATTTCTTTGAACGAAAAATTTGTGTGTACGTTTCATCCCAGCATCCTATCTAGGGATTCTACCATTGGACATGACGACACAACAAATAGAGACTGGCGGCCAGCCACCGGGGTGGGAGGGAAGATGGAAGCAGCCCTTCCACCATCATGCACATTTGCACAAGTCCAAGGACTTTCTAATAACGTTCAAATGGAAGAAAAACCTATGGATTCTACAAGTTTTAGGAAGGAAGGTAGCCCGACATTATCCTTATCAAATTCAGATGTGTTAAGGGGTGAATCCCACGTCTCTAATCATATTGTGGTGATGAAGTTCTCAAACTTCCGTCCATCTCTTGACGCGATTAGGAATTCAATACATAGATTTTGGGGTATATCGGGCGAGATCATTATGGGTCTTTTGATTCAAGGCATGTGCTCGTCTACTTGCAATCAAAGGTTGAAGTGAAAAGGGTTTTTTCTAAAGACTCTTTCACGATCCGGGGCATGAGATTCAAGATTTTTCATTGGCATTTGGGATTTAGTCTACAGGTTGATCCAAAACTGGCTCCATTATGGGTGGAACTCCCAAGCTTCCCACTCATTTTCTTTTTACCCGCTATCATGAAGGCCATTGGGAACTAGTTCGAAAACTTCCCCAGGATTGACAATATGGTACTAGATATTTTGCGCGTCCAAAGGTTGCTCGTATGTGTGTAGAGATGGAAGTCACTAAACCTTTTCTCGAACATGATTTGGATTGAGGGTCCTAAAAACGGTGGATATTGGCAAAAATTGGAGTACCTTGGAGTCAAGTACTGCGAGCATTGTGCTCTAATAGGTCATGAAAAAGAGTTTTGTAGGAAACTCTTGGGAGTCAAGAAGGGAAATCAAAACAAAGAGATGGAAACTGTTAAGGAAGAAAAGAATTCGATTAAGGACAAATAGTTTAAAAACATGGTAAAACAAATTTATGTTCCTGTTTCCAAAAAATCGAAAGAAGCCAAAGATATTATTGGTACGAGTGGGGCAAACGACAGTCAAAGAGTAGAGATTCCTAGTGTTCAAGAAGGAGAATGAGGGAACAAGTCATCGGGCGGTGAATCTGAATAAATTAATCTGGCAAACAAATACGTTGCATTAGTTGATGCCCCCATGGAGGATGAACCCACGGAAGATGAAGTTGAATCAGTTCAAAAACAGGAATCACATCCTACGGAGCTTAACGAGCAAATGGAACAGGTTGAGGTAATTGGGGAAGATGGAAAGCATCGAATAGAGAACAATTGGGAAGGTTTGGTGGAGGCTGGAAACACTATTAGTGAAACGAAGAGAGCAATACGCTCAAACGAAAACGACACAACTGAAATAAAGTCTAAGAACTCTGTATCAGCACCGCTATGGTTGTTCCTTTTGTTGCGGAGAGTAGTTCAGAAATTCAACAAGGGGTTGATCAACCAGAGGATGTGGCAATGCAGATTACAGAGTCGAAGAGGAGTGATTCTCCTCTGAGTGAGAACGCTGCTAGTAAGAAGGAACAGGCGTCACAGACGGACTAAACTTATACAAAGGGTGCATGTATTGAATTTGATAGAGCAAAGGCCACACCTAGTGCACGAACTGAATTAGATGGAGCAAAGGCAGTTGATTTAGTACCTGATCAATCTAAATTAGTAGTTGTACATGAGGTATTAGCCGGGTCAAAATTGACTAAGAAGATGGTGTCTTTTGAAAAAGAGAGTGCACAGATTAAAGGTGCAGCAACAGGTGTTAACCAACAGGGGATTTTAACATCGAGGAGAGTTTCTCATTCTAATAATGAATCTGATGCCAATACAGTGTGCATATCTGTTATTGAAACTAGATACCAATCTGATGATGCTAGGCTGGAAAAAAAAACTCTAAGAACAGCCCACTAGTAGGGGGACGTAGAGTGACGAGGAACATGCCAACCCCTACCAGTAGTGATGATAGATAACATCATGTACTAGAATGCACGAGGAGTTGGTAATCGGGTGACCCATTGCAGGTTAAAGGAACTCGCGCAAGAAAACAATGTAAAACTGTTAATTATTGTCGAGCTGTTATAGATGTTTCGAGACACATGGAAGTTGGAAGTAAGATATGTTTACCACTATTTGATTCTAATAAGGAATTTTGAGGTAAAATTTGGTTATTTTGGGATAATGACTTAAAGATTGAGGTTTTGAAATCCACAGACTAGATTATGCATTGTAAGGCGTCGATAATATGCTTGAACAAAAGTCTTCTATATTTACTTTGTATACGCTAAATGTGTAGTATGGGAAAAAGGAGGTTGTGGGAAGAAGTTAAACATATTTCCATGGGAATTTCTGATCCCTGGCTCATTGGAGGGGATTTCAATGTTATTGTGGAAAGAAGAGAAAAACTTGGAGCGCGCTCTCCAGTCTAATTGGCCTTATCAAAGTTTTCAGAATGTATTTCTGTTTGCGGGCTCATGGATATTGGTTTTGTTGGTCCAAAATTTACTTGTTGCAATAATCAACAGGGAGATAACAAAACTTGGGCAAGGCTGAATAGATTTTTGGCTAATTCAGATTGGGTAGAGGACATGCAACATACCCGGGTTGAACACCTACTAAGAACCTGCTCTAACCATGTTCCTCTTCTTATTTCTTTGCCAATCACCCCGAGGGCATGTATGTCTCCTTTTAGATTTCAAATAATGTGATCCACTCATCATGATTTTATGGGTTTTGTAGATAGAAATTGGAACACATAATGTGAAGGAACTGGGGAGATGCATAAGTCGGCCATTAAATTAAAGCATGAGGCGTGCACTCAAAATTTGGAACAAGGAGAATTTGGCAATATTTTCAGTCAACTGAGAAAGTTGGATGATGATATCCAATAGTTGGAATTCAATTTGATGCAGGGATGAGACATAAATGACAGTGTGAACTTGAATAGATGTTAGGCAGAACTTAAATTGGCAATGGTGCGGGAAGAAATCTATTGGAAACAAAAATCAGGAGAACAAGAGTTCAAAGAAGGTGATGCATGTACAAAATTCTTCTTTGCTTCTGTTAAAGCCAAACACAAAATACGGGATATATAAAAAAATAATCAACATGGATGGGATGGAGATTACAGATAAAAAATTTATCATTCAGGAGGCAAACCATTTTTTCCAACACTTGTTGACATCTGAAGGTCACCAGAAGGATCTGGATCTCATGGAGTGCATCTCACACCTGATCCAGTCAGAGGAGTGTGAAATTATTATGCAGCCGACGAGTCTAGAAGAGGTCAAAAATGCGATATTCAGTATTCCGTAGGATAGTGCCCCTGGTCCAGATGGGTTCACTGCGGGGTTTTTTTTCAGTCCTATTGGGAGATCATTGGTCATCACATGTGGCAAGCAGGTAAAGATTTTTTTTAATATTGTTCTTTGTCAGGTGTGTTTGCTGCTAACTTTTTAGCACTTATCCCCAAAGTAGATAAGCCAACTATTCTTTCTGAATTCAGGCCTATAAGTTTTTGTATGTGGTGTACAAGGTCTTTAGTAAAATTTTGTGTGAAAGGTTGGCAAGCATTCTTCCAAAAATTATTTCCTTGAAGCAGGGGGCTTTTGTAAAATATGAAGACTCGTTACAGAGAATATAGGGTTGGCTCAAGAATTAATGAGATCTATTGGAAAAAAAAAGGTTATTGGGAACAATATCATTCTTAAACTGGACATGAAAAAAACGTATGCCACAATTGAATGCGGTTACCTTCTAGCGATACCTCGCAGATTTGGCTTTAAAAATAAAATATGTCATAATTGTGAGTTTTTGGTGTTGCTCCAGGGTAGATATGATGAACACTTTCGCTCTTCCTGGGGTCTTAGACAAAGATATCCACTTTCTCCTCTTCTTTTCGTGATTGCAGCAGAGGTGTTAAGTAGGGATTGAAGCGAGCTTTTCAAAGAGGAAAATTGGGGTTTATCACACTCTTAGGCCGTGTACTCCGATTACTCATTTATTATATGTTGATGATTCATTGGTGTTTTTGAATGGTAGGAAGCAGTCGGTGGAAGGATGTATAAATTTCCTGAAGAGATATTGCTTGGCTTTAGGGGAGAAAATTAATGTTGGCGAAATCTCTTTTATGCTGGATGAGAAGGTGTGAGCGGAAAGATTTGTGCTTATCAAACAATGGACTGGTTATTGTTCTCACTACACCAAAAATACCCATCAGCAACGGTTTGGGACCATGGGGGTAACCTATTGTCACGGCTTAGAGGCCTGGCCATTTGAGGCGTCGCCAAATCACCATTGACGGCTATAAACCGTGGCAACTTATATTAGCAACGGTTTTATGTTCGAGGACGCTTGATGATTTTTTACATTTAGCCACGGCTACACAGCATGGCTAGATGCTCCACGTTCCATAACCGTGGCAACATAATCACTTATTTTGAATTGATTTGGTCTCATAGTCGTTGCAAGCATAATGGCCACGGTTTTAAGCCATGGCAAGCATGAAGTACCACGGTTTTAAGCCGTATCCAGTCAAAACAAAATTCAAAAAAAAAAAGAAATCTGGTTTGTTGCGAGGGTTTGAAACCGTTGCAAATTAATATAATCGAAAAAAAAATTACATTTTTTTGCTGCTGCAGCAAAATCACAGCCCCACACCTGCAAAATCAGTCCTTACTAAGATCGACCAGACACTTTCCATGTGGCGTGTACCCGTGCCTACGACACGTCTACCGTGTCATGCATCCGGCACGAATAGGATTCCACAAACTATATGCTAGATAAATACAAAATCAACCGTAAAATGGAACCTTGTCAAGTTTTGACGCCAAACAAAAACATGTAAACAAATAGCACTAATGTACAATAACAAGATTAACCTTTTTATGCTCAACCTTAAGTGGAGGTCTTTCATGGTAGAAACTAGGCATTGGGTTTGCTGACTGTTGCTGACTAGGAAGGAGGCTTTGTTAATAAAAGCTTCTGCATTTACAGAATCATCATCCTGCCAAATAAAGCAAAGTTAAAAAGATTTAATGTCCTATACTTCTCTTGGTAATTACATTCACTGAAACGACAACAGTAAAGGTTGGTGATTTTTTTTTTTATTTAACTTGGCAAGGAATAGGATGGCGGTGGATGTGTTGGTGTTTATTTGGTATTTTAGCTTCAAAGGGATTTGGTTCCCTGATTTTAATGTAAACTGGGAGAATCAATTTCTTGTTGTTGTCATGGGATCATTTGGGCGGTATGTTGTGTTTACTTTCAAATAAATTCTTGAATCTTTTCTTTCCTAGAAATCTTAAACATGTTAAAAGACATGTCCAAAATCTGAATAAACAAGACCAGTTGTACAAATACAAAAAAACAAAGAATATGTGTGTAAATAGATGAGTAAAACCAGACCACTGACTCCTGCCTACACCACAATCAACCCAACCAGGCACTGGACCACACAAACCTGTTACCATTCCATATTGTCAAAGATCAAGGAAAAGAGTTTCCAAAAAAAACAAATGGATGACCCATTATTGCTAAAATGAGTTATGAGACCAATCAAGGGGGCGTATGTGCATTTAAGTTTATCATACTCCACCAGTGAACATAACTCTTCATCATTCAAAAACTAACAAACAGCTAATCAATGGAGTACCTCAAGATAGAGGCCGACAATTTTGACACATTTGGACAGCTTGTATGTCTCATCCATCATTCTGATTTCCGCAACAGGAAAAAGATCATCGGAAATTGGAGTGTAAATAAACATGTAAATACTGATCTCACAAGAAACAAAAAAAATGAGAAGCTCACTTGATGGCAGAATCCAAATCAATTCCACTAAGCATCTGAGCTTCCCTTGACCACTGCTCCTCGGACTCGTACAACTCAGCAAGTTTCTCTCTGATTATCAGAACCTTCATTGGAAAATAAAGTTATCAAAAGACAAAAAGGATGAAATACCTACCAAATGTATTTAACTACTTCAAGTTCATTAGACTGGTTTGACCATTTCTAGAAATGAAATCATCTAAAATCATTTCCCTCCCTGAGGTGTCCTGTAAGAATGTCGCCTATCACAGTAAGATTAGAGGATGATGGCAGGTGCATGTATTCCGCTCCAATAATAATTAAAAACAAAACATAACTAATCACTCATTAGCAAGTGGACACTTAACTACAATGTGTTTGATACAATTATGTTACCTAACCAACCTTAGAAAAAAAATGCCATCTACCACCAAATGATTTGTAATCAGGGCACCGCACATTACAGTCGAAGCTAAGCCTCACCAGCATTCCCCCTGAACATCCCCTGAAGCATTGAAGCATAAACCATACACTTAACATCTCCAAAAGGAAAACCGTTTTGTGGCTATCATGGAAGATTAGAGTTTCAGCATCAAAAGGGAGCAGTTTGTAGTTCGTGGTGAGATGGAGGAGCGAAATAGGTTATCCTTTCTGGATTTGCATGAGAACTGGCTTGGAAGATTTGCAAATTATATGATTTGCAGTAACCTTCCATGCTAATGCAAATAATAGTCGATGGCTCAAAGCAGAAGAGACATTATGCAACTGTTGAAAACAGCTTATAATAGGTTTTACAGAGGCAGACTCTGACTTTGACTTATAAGGTTTAAGTTTTACAGAACCAGTTGACCATCATCCTTTAACTTATAAGGTTTAAGTTTGAACTTCCTTTGTAGTTGCCTAGAGGTGAGTTGTGTAATACCATTCAAGACGAGATGCCTCCTTATCTATTGGAGAGTTACGGTCATTTCCCCCAAAGGCAACAATCTTTGGCACTTCATTCCCTTTGCCATCTTATGGAACATATGGTTCAATGCAACAAAAGAATGAAGGGACATTGCATGATGTTGATAACTCCATGTTGGATACTGAACAGTTCCTCTTTAGTTGGTCAACATGTGCACGCTCAATGGAAGCAAGTTGAAATGGTGATCCTAACGACTTTGAAGTATGTGACGTCTGATTAAGCAAGGAGTAAACCTCAAGGTGAATGCTGACTTTACATTCAACGGAGATTGAAATGCCACACCTCGCATATATAGGTAAGGAAAATCAGCTGCTATAATATGGTATCCCTTGTTTAGAATTTTCTGCTTTTCATTCCTAGATTTGCAAACTTCATAACTTTCGATCCATAAGTTGGATTTCCGTATACATGAAAACTCTTGAGAGGATCTATAACATGAAATCCACAACACTTTCGGCACAAATATAAAAACATTGGGTATTCTTTTACATGGTAATCATGATGTACAACTTAACTAGTTTATAGTTCATTCAGAAAATATAAATTTATTTTAGTCAATGCATTAGGTAAGGAACATATACGACTTAAATAGATGCCTTTTACCTAAGTATGCTTACACATATGGAGAAAAAGACGTTAATCAATCAGGTATATCCTTTTACCTATACAGAATAACTAATCTAAGTATGCTTCATTGTAATTATTTAAGAAAGAAATAATATAGATATGGGAGGTGCACATAAACCACGGTACGAAGTAGTAATCACAAAACCTGACCTTTGAATCAAGCAAGTTCTCAAGACTGTTGATACACTTTGATAGATCCGCTTGACTGGAACCACCTGAAAGAGTGGGGAGCATCTCACGTGTCAATTATCATTATAGTTGTACACTCAATATATTGTATTAGATTCTTTTTTTTGTCTAAATCTAGCATGCATTACACCGTTCTTAAGGGAAGGAAATTTTTAGATGTTTGAATCAGCCGTTTAATCCCTGACTGACTAGCGCTAGTCGCTATCCCCTCTTAGATTGATTAGGGACAATTATGATCAGGTACAACATTTATAGTTCGAGTATATTAGGGATGTTGAAAAGCACTAAGTAGCCAAAGAGAACTAATCTATCAACACTTTGTTTTTAGAATTACAGATTTTGCAAGAAGATGCTACAATATGAAGCTGAGTACTTGCCATAAAAAATGTTGCATATGTTATTTCGAAGCATGTAGTAAACACTACGAAAAGACTCCTCCCAATCTTCTTGTCGCTTCCGTAAGTAATCCATTTCTGCTAATTATCAGTATCGAAATCAGTCGAGTAACTAAGATCATATAAAAAAAAGGAGACAATACACGTAAGCTGCAGATATTTAACAAGTTTATCGAACAAACCTCCCTGGCCAGCAGATAAGGTCATTGCAGATATGACAGAATGAGGTAGAGAAGATTGTGGGTAGACCCAAGAGTGCAACGACTTCGAAAACAAAGTTGCTGCGGTAGATTTTTTTCCTAAGGAAGAATAAGTGTCCTGATTTTCGGACGAATCAGATTGGGATGTGATCCGAGTAACACCATTGTAAGTACTGCTTGAGGATAGCTTATGGCACCTAGTAAATGCACCCAAAAGTAAATAAATAAGCACCATTGATGATGTAAAGTCCGCCTAATAGAATGAAAACCATCAGGGGAAAAATGTTGCTATCAGTTAATGAGACTAAACTACATAAGTTGAGATAAAAGAAAATAAATAAATCAGTAAATAAGAGAACCGTGCTGGAAAAGGTTCCCTTAAGTTGGCCCGTTTGCAATATGCAGATAACGGTACTATTCTTTTTTATGGTGTATGATAGTTGAAATCTCAAACACATTCTTATTTGTTTCCATTTAATATTAACTTTGCAAAAAGTGTTATGATAGGATGGTGATGGCTGTGTGGTGATCATTTAGCATAAATTTGCGAAACCAGTCATTCATACCTTGGACTTCAATTGAGGTGTGATGTAATAACACCAAGATTAGAAACTCCACTAAAACAATAGGAAGAAGGCTTATCTGATGGAAAAATAGGCTCTACTAAAAGGATGGAAGGCTTGGTTCAGTCAAATGTGTTGCTAAACATCCCCATTTACAACTACTCTTTCTGTTACTGATGTAATGGACGATAAACTGGAACAAATTGTAAAAACATTTTATGGATGGATAAAATGACCGCCAAAAACTCCACGCACATACTCCCAAAGAAATTGATGGTTTGAAAATAAGTCCATTTAAAGGATAAATTATCTCTTAGAGGCAAAAGAAGTAAAGGGCAGTTGAGAATGGAGATGACCACCATCTCATCTACTAATTCTTTTGAGACTAGCTTGTGGAGAAGTATTTCCAATGTTGTCCCTAGTTCTTTTAAGGAAATTAATTCCGTTCTTGGGAGAGGGAGGCAACAAAATCAAGCCTTGAGGTAGTTTATGATCTAAAGAGCTTCTTAGAGGAATGGATAAACAGGACGAACAGGCGGTGGATATGGAAGAAAAAAAATGATCTATTGCTGGGGAATTCGTTCATGAAAAAACAATAGAGGAGTCACCCCTCCGGAAGTTATGTAACACAAAGAGGACACAATTTCTATACCCACAAAACTAGGGTTCTTCACAAGATAATAATTTAAAATGTTACTTGTTTGATGTGCTTGTGTTTAGAATATGTATGTCATCATTCTATCATTTCCACCAGATCTAACAAGAACATCCAATAGTTTTAAATCATTAAATACGATAAATCTAGAATAAAAAATTTAGTGCATGACCCTATTTTCAAACTGTGCCACCATATACCTAGGTTTGCACTTCCAGCACCACTGCACAAATCTAGAACTGTTCTAAAATTTCAATTTGAATAGTTATATCGCATAGAAATATATACACATCCAAATAGACCACAGACTAAGCTAATAAAATGAGTGCCATTTCTATGTATAAACTAAGCATTAGAAATGTAAGAATTGAGAAGCACAATTTTTCACCGAGGAAGAAGAGACCAAACGCATAGTTGTTTTCAGTGTAAGGTCCAGAGGAGTCTTATGACCAAGAATATTGATTTCACTTGAGAATTTTTTTTCACAAGACCGCCAATTTTTTTCGCAAGACCGCCAATTTTTTTCGCAATGGCGCCAAAGCAAACACATGTGCATTTTATTTTTATAGCCACGGTTTTGGGCCATGGCAAATAAACTAACGGTTTTTTGTAGCTAATCAAGCATTTTGGTGTAGCCACGGTTTTAGGCTCTAGCCACGGTTTTGGGTCGTGGCAAATAAACTAACGGTTTTGAGCCGTGGCCATCTCCGTGTAGCTAATCAAGCCTTTTGGTGTAGCCACGGTTTTAGGCTCTAGCCACGGTTTTGGGCCATGGCAAATAAACTAACGGTTTTGAGTCGTGGCCATCTCCGTGCAGCTAATCAAGCCTTTTGGTGTAGTGTCTAAGCCTTCTCCTTGTACATACCTTGGGGTGCCCGTCTATCAAGGTAAGTGCAAAATTGTGTATTTTGATACATTATTAAATAGGATATATAACAAAGAATACAGGGATGGAAGGCGAGATTACTTTCCCCGGAGGGGGAAGACTGATTCTTATTAGACATGTGCTCCTATCTATGCCAGTGTATACTATAGCTGCGAGCGACGTGTGTGCCAGTGAAAGTCCTTAACAATATCCAAAAACTGATTGTTGATTTTTTTCTGGAGGGATCATGAAGGAAGACATAAAAGAAAATGGGTTGCTTGGGATAGACTCAATTTCCCAACTGAAGAGGGAGGTTTGAGTGTGCGAAGTCTGGACTGTGTGGTAAAAGTTTTTAGTAATAAGGCTTTGTGGAACTTGGCGAATACAAATTCTTTATGGGCTACATTTATGAGAAACAAATATTTGAAGGCGCGGGTTCCCATTAGGCTCCAGGAGGCGAAAGTTGGTGCTTCTCCCTTCCTGAAAGAATTGATGGAATTCAAGGACTTTATGGTGGAGCACTCTACCTGGAAGATCAGTTTTGGCATTGTAAGTTTTTTTTTAATGAATATTTGGTAGAGGGTGAGCTATTTCAACGTGTTGGTCAGGCATTGATAGAAAATAAATGGCATTCTCTAAGGCAAATGCATAGATAAAATTTCAGGTCTCTGGGACCTGTGTTGCAGAGAAAAGCTCAAGAAATTTATAGCAGAAGGATGCATGGAGAAGAAGGTGAAAAACACGTCAGAATTTGGATCCCAAATAATAATGGTAATTTTCCATTAGCTAGACTTGTAAAATTCTTCGGAGTGGGGAGCAGCAAGATTGGTTTTGGAAATGGCTTTAGCATCATTTGTTACCTACAAAAGTATCCATTTTCGTTTGAAAAATAATAAAAAGATCTTTGCCTGTGGATGGAGAGGTAAGAAGAATTGGCTTTCAGTTAGCCTCTAAGTGTAGTTGTTGCATTAAATTTGGGGATGAGACGACCAAATATCATTTCTTGGAGGGTGAATTGCCAGAAGGGTGTGGGACCACTTTGAATTGGTTTTTGACATTCACGTTCATAGACTGGTTGAAGTTTACACTATGCTTAATGTTTGGTTTGGAAGAGTGAATCCTTCGACTCACTCAAGTATTCTTATACATCTCACCCCTCTCTTTATTTTATGGGAAATCTGAATTCAAAGGAATAAAAAACATTATGCAGACAAAGAGTGGTCTGCCAATTATGTGATAATTAAAGTATGACGTTGGATCATATGTGTTTCAAAATCTGTATTCCTAAGAAAATGGAAAGGAATGGCTTGTTGATGCACAAATTGGGTATTCAGACCAAGTTGGTGGTGGAGGCCCTTACTCGGGTGGTCTGTTGGTCTTTCCCTCCAAATGAATGGCTTGTTCTTAATGTGGATGGTTCTTCTGTAGAAAACATAGCGACGGGTGGCTTCGTGATATGGGATGATGGCGAAATCTTTGTGGCAGATAGACAATGTTTTTTGGGTGTCGGTTAAAATGATGTGGCGGAATCAAAGTATCTATTGGAGGGTTTGAGATATTGCAAATTGAATGGACTTAATAAATGTATGATTCAAACAGACTCTATGTTGTTTAAACAATGATTCTATCGGGAATCAAAGGTTTCGTGGTTCCTGAATGATTGTTGGAGGGAGATAGGAGAAATTAGTAGCTCAATGGTCTGTCATTGCAATCACGTTTTCGGGGAGACTAATTCAGTGGTAGATGTTTTGGCTAGGTTGGCTCAAGTTGAACATGTTTCTCAGTTTTACTCCTGGATGTCGCTTCCGAATAGGCCTAGAGCTTTGCTTATTCTTGATAAAAACAAGACTGCATATTTGAGGAAGCCTCGATGATTGATTTCAGCATTGTGATGTTAGAATTTTCAAGCAAAATGGTGCTATGTTGGTTCGTGTTTATCAAAAAATCAGAGGGGGATTTGTTTATTAGTTCGAACTGGGTCTGCCCCAAATACAAAATGGCTTATGTTGGCAAAACATACTATTTTTTTTATTTTGAAATGGAGCTACTATGCAGCTGGTGGAACTGTGGAGGAGTTTGGCTGCAGAATTGTATTGTGGAAGGGGGAGCAGGGGACTGAAAGCTCTTTTCTCAGTCGTTTGTTTCATCATTTGACAGATGGCAATCATCGTGAAGGTGTTGGGGAGGCAAGGTGTTGCTCAACTTTGTTCTCTAAGCAGGTAACATAGTTTTTGTGTAGCTGAGATGAGAAACAGAGCTATTGTTGATTCTGTTATAAAACAGAGCAGTCTAAAACTTAGTGAAATAGAGTTATCTGTTTTTTAAGCTTTGATTCTCTTTCGAGCTGATATATCTCTTCATTCAGCAAGGACGGTAGAGGATGGTGATCTTTTTGGAGCTTTTGAAGAGAAGTTTATCTAGTTCAGCTTTTAAGGTTTGTTTTTGTTTTGAACTTTTGGTATTCATAGGTAGTTTTAGACCCCCAAAGTTTTGTTTTCTTGAATTTTTTGGGTAAAGTCGTCATGTAGCCTCTACTGGTGTAAAATCTTTTTTATCAAGTAATAAAGGTCTGGTGGTAAGAGTGATAAAAGATTAGTTAACACATTAGATTAATTTGGGGGTTTGGAATCTGATCTGCTTTGTTTTCTCTCTGATCTTTCAAAATTAAAAGTAATCATTTGGGATTGGGGCGGTTGGAAAAACACGATGGTTGTAGGTCGATTCAGGTAAGATGTTGTTTGTCTGCTTCACCTGAGCTAGCCCAAAAGGAGAAAGTTGATCTCTCTATCTATACACAAATATATTTCCCTTCCGAGAAGACAAACAAGAATAAGAAGACAAAAGAGAGTGGGTTGGTTGTGTAAGTGTTATCCTCGGAGGCTCTGACTCAGGAGTGAGTTTCAAAGAATAAGAGACGGACGGACAGATAAAGCAGGAGGAGAAGAGGAAGGAGGATTCCAAAAATAAAATTGTTGTCCGACAAATTCGCTTGAATCCATCGAGTCCAGTCAAGCTACTGCTGCTACTACTCTTTGGACTTGGACCATACCGTCCTGCTACCTCAAAGCCAGAAAGAAGCTAGAGGTCTGCTCTTTTCCAACTCTCATCTTATATCACCTTACCTGCTTCTGTTTTCTTCAAGTAAAAAAGGGAAGCTCTTAATTAGCTAGCTACAATTGAATTAATCATGCCATGTATATTGTTTGTATGGTTGAATTAATCATCATTTTTTTCACGATCACGCCATGTCACCCTGATTGCAAAATATGGTTGTAAAAACCCAGTTTCTTAGTATTTTCGTAAATAGTTATGTACTGTTTGCCCCCTTTTATCTGCAATTCTAGCTCCGCCCCTGGATATAACTAATTAGAATATTTCTAAAAGAAACTCATTTACATCATATTATCTCTCAACATTACTTTATAAAGATGTGGAATTAGGTGAGTTTCTTTTTCCTTTTTTTAGTAAAGACCAAGGGTGATGTTAAGTAATTCTTAAATACTCTAATTGAATTCCTAACTTTTGGTTTTAATTAGAAGGATAAACATATGGTTGACTCATTTAGAAGCTAGAAAGAAATTGGTATAATTAAGCAGCGCTCCCAAGTAAAATAGAATCTTTACACTGATTTTTGTAGTCTCTTAAAAACCTTGCCTCTCATTTTGTTTACAAGATTATTAATACGGAAACCACTTATGAGTTGTTTAAAATTGAAGTTTATCTCATTGTTCTAATATGTATATATTATATATATTAGCTCAATGAAAAGATAAAAAAACATTAATTGGTGCATTACATTGCCTGTTAGTCATTAAACTTCACAATCAATATGATTGCATTCATTAACAAAACTTCAAGCCATTTCGGAACTCCTAGCCTAGCTTACCATGCACACTAGTTTATAGTAGGTATCGTTTATTTTCTTGCCAATTCATGTGAAAAATTGAGAAAGCTGATAGTGGGGAGCAAGACCCATGTACCAATCTCTTGATCTCTCAATCTCTTCAGAGAAGACTCTATCAATATCTACATCGATAAATCCGAGATAGATAGAGAGCGAAAATGGCGTCTAGGGCAAGCGATTCAGGCAAGAAAGAGAAGGTAAACATTTTTTGATCTCTCAATCTCTTGATTTCGAGTTGAACTTTGATTCTTGATTACTGAATCCGTGTAGTTGAGTAGTTGAATTACTGGTGTAGTTGAGTTGATGATTGAGTGATTTTGTTGGGGACATTTTTTGCGCTTAGTATTTGTTTGATGAATTTACTCGCTGAATAGAATCAGGGAGAATAGATTGAATTTGTCGATTACAGAAATCGATGATTGAATTTACTCGCTCGATCTAGCTGGTTTTTTCACATCCTCTCCGGTCTATTGAATGACAGGAACAAATGGTGGAGACGCAATCAGTGAGAAAGTGTTTCCACAGGAGGTATTCATGGCTTTTGAGGAGAAGTACAACATTCATGGTGATGGATTGCTACAGTTACTCACAAATGAATATCAAGTGGCTGTAAAAAATGGAGATAAACTAGGTGCAGAAGGACTGGAAATGATGTTAAACCCCAAAAATTGGGCAATGCTAACTGCAAGGGTGCCAGCCAGTCAAGAGCAGGCTGCAGCGCAAAGGAATGAAGAGGTTCTGCATAAAGCAGATGAATGTACAATGCCAACCAGTGTTGCATCCTCTGGCCCTAGCAAAATTCAAGAAGCAATGGCAAACCCTGCCGTTGCACCAGCGAGGATGAGTTGGGCATCAAAGCTTAAGCAAAGCCAGCATACGGGCTCTACAAAGCTAAGGTATGAACCTCCAGCTACTGTTGAAGGCAGGAAAATAGTACAAGTGCAAACTGCTGACTTTGCGAATAGGATAGAAGAATGTGAAAGGTTGGTTATTGGCAGCTTTGTGGGCAAGCGCTTGGCATATGGTTATGTCAAAGAGTGGCTGATAAGGACGTGGGGAATTCGAGAATTTGATATGAGCATACACGGAGATAAGAATTTTGTATTCAACTTCAAGAAGGAAGAAGATAGAAGTGAGGTATTGGAAATGGGACCTCTGCATATTGCAAGCAGGTTGTTCATCCTCAGAGCCTGGTCACCTTCTATGGACGAGGATGCTGAGGTGCTTACCTCGATACCTATTTGGGTTACACTGAAGAAAATTCATTTATTCCTATGAAATCCAGAGGGTATTCAAAGGATTGCTAGTTTTATTGGAGTGCCTATCATGCTTGACAAAGCTACTGAAGAAAAGACAAGATTAGCGTATGCGAGGGTGTGTGTGGAGGTGGATGTAAACAACCAACTACCCAAAGACATCCCTGTGGTTATCAATGGAGATAAGAAAAAAATAGTTGAAGTTGAGTATGCATGGATTCCTTTTAAATGCAATTCTTGTGCAGTTTTTTGCCATACAAAACAGCAGTGTTCAAAGAGCAAAGAAATTAATACTCCAGGCCATATGGTATGGCAGGCTACGGGTAGGACACAACCACTAGAAAGACAAAACTCCGATGGTTGGACGATCGCCAAGGGTAGACATACATTCAAGTCGAAGACTCAACTCAGTTTTGAGGGGAGTCCAGGGCCTATCACAGGAAAAGCAGGGAATGTAACCAGTATAGAGGCTGCCAATGTGGCAGAGCATAACATAAATGATGACTAGAGTGATGCCATAACGCAGAGTCCACAACCATTGATTCTTATCAACCCAATGCTCGAGCGTAGTGCTAATGTGGAGGCGAGTGACCACACACCGACTCAGGACAAAGAGAACACCACAACAGATGAGCAAAGTAGTAACGAGGAACATGAGCAAGATCCTTCTAGTGAAGAGGTTGCAAGCGATTTATTTTCAAAATCTTGTATTAAAGATTTTAGTCTCTGCCCTCGAAAATCCTCTAGGGCTAAGAAAGCAAACAAAAAGTACAAAGGTTGAATCCTTTCCTCCTTAACAAAGGAGACAGAGATAAAAAAAAAAAAAAAAAACAAGAGGTTTCCTCTTTGGCCGATGCTAGTTGAAGATTTTTATAGGCCTAGTAACCATGTTCACTCTCACTAGACTTCTCTTTCTTGTGAGAGTTTGCTTCTGTTTTTATTGTTTTTTTTACTTTTGTTTCATTTATATAAAGATTTTGAGTTCTTCAAATCCAGCTCACTTTCCAAAAAAAACCATGCACACTAATGTTCTCATCGGTACGGTAGCTGCTCCATCAAAGAAGCTATTGGTGAAAGACACGCTTGTGTGGGTCCCACTTGCGGCCCCACAAGACTTGCGAGGAATTTTTGATCCGCTGCCGGCTGCTGCTCTCAACAACGACACCACAAAAGACAACCTCTCACTGCCTCTCCTTTTATTCTTTTTTTCAGATTTCTACACAAAATGTGATTAGTTTATTAATTTATTCTTTTTCAATTACCAAATTTCCTGCTTTAATATAACAAAATTCAGAAAAATATCTGTTATTCACCTAACCCAATATCCCATGCTCGAATTTTATAATGTTATTTACATTCTAGCTACTAGAGTTTAGTTATATTATTATTCTGTCCAACAAGTCAATTTTGCTTTGGTTTTGTTCTGATTATGGGACTCTCAAATACCATCATTGCCTGGTCTTGGAGGCTATGAGTTGGAGTTCAGTCTCTAAAATGGTTACTTAGGGTGACAAGTATCTGCGAATGAATTATTTGTTGCTCTATAATGATTTTTCTACATTTGTCACTGACACACAAGCATAATTCACTATATCTCAATTTGTCTTAAATTTTTTTATTTTATATATTTTTATATCGAAAATGGGTTTTAACGATGATGATATATTTTCATGTTAAAATATTTGCCAGTTGATAGGTTCTCACTAGAGTAGTCCATCAGCTGATCTCAATATCAGATTTGCCCCAAGTACATCCTACACTTTTTACCTAACAATGTATTTTTTTTTCTTTTTTTGTTCTATAGTTTTTGCCTTTTGAAATACGAGTACAATAGTATTCAACTACAATCCTCAATATATACCTTCTTGTACTCTGAATTCATTTTTCTTTCTGTTTTCGTTTTTTGCCTTGTTTTTTCATAGTTCATGCAACATACATGCATTACACACTTTCCACACAAAAAAATCAAATAGGGAAATATCAACTACATATCTAAACACATCACCATGTGCATGGCCTGGCCTGTCTGATGCATGTGATTGATGGCGACGCTGGATCGATGCATAGGCAATGGGCCCAGCTAGATTTTCTTGGATAGCTAGAATAAAGTTGTGACACCATATTTTTCATTTTCACACTATCATAAATTCGGTTAGAAAGCCATGCAAAAATAACCAGAAGATTTGGTAATTTTCTTGCTGGTGACTCTTGGAGCTAAAGATGAAAAAGAAGACAAATAAGAAAGAAGTTCACGGGTCAAGATGACAGAGAGAAGAGAAGACAACAAAAGAAAGATTCCTCTCAAGACAGTAGAGAGAGTGTGATGGGGGGGTAGACTCACATCAAACTCAGGGCTAGTGGAGAGAGTGTTAAACCTTGAATTCATCCAGGAGAGGAGAGGGATTATTGTGAGGATTAATTTGCGTTTGGATTCTACAGTTTCTAACAATTTAAGTCCAAAGTTTGGTTAGCTTTGAGTCTGGATTGCAAGATCAAGCCTTTTTTTTGGTAAATTTGGTAAAAAAAAAAAAAAAAAACTACCAAAAATTAATTTTTTTTTTATGATTTTTTGTAATTTTAAATTATCATTTCTTATAATTATTTATTAATTTTTGAAATTACCTTCGCTATTTTGTTATTATCATTTCTTCTACTTATATATTGATTTTTTAAACCATCTCTTGATTTTTTAATTATATATTAATTTCATATTTATTTTATTTTTTGGTATTTAGGCTTTATTTAATGTGTTTAATAAATTTATTTTTCTGCATATATTTTTTTTAATATTTCATATACCCTCAAAATTCATTATATATATTTCAGGTATCCTAGAAATTTTTGCATTTTTTCTTAACATACCAAATATTTCTTAAAATCAGGAGACCAAAATTAATTGAAAAACAAAATCACAATCATTGTGCAAGACCACATTGATTCGTTGACCGTCAACTCTCCGTTACAAATATAAGATCCAAAACCAAAGCTAGTATAGATTGTGGGATCTAAAGTCTAAACTCATCTATAACAAAGTTAATATTTTAAAAATAAAAATTCATTCAATTAATGGATGGAAAGTTAACAACCAACGTGGTCTTATTGGGATCTAAACTCAAAACTAAAAAAACTTGAGACCCAAACTCAAAACTGATACAAATTATAAGATTCTAATACAAATTAACTATGCTAGCTTGGAATAGTGTATATTGGACAAAGGAAGAGTTCCTTATGTGAGGAAGATATGAGTTTAGATGCAGATTTTTGCCTTCGAAGCAGCAGTTTGCAACGAGAGCAGATTTCAGATGCAGGGACGAAAAAATTTCAGTTGTTGTCCGTGCACACTGCTGCTGTCGTGTTGGCAGCTGGACTATTGGTTCCTCAGCTCGCAGGTTGCAGGGACTGTTTTGGGCTGATTTGTTGGTGCAGGGATCAAATTCGGTCATGTTCCAGGCGCTTGGTATTTGGATGAGTATTGCAAGTCTTGGGCATAGAATGCAAGGTACTGGATTATGTTTTAGGAGTTGTTTTTGTTTTATTTTGTTGAGTAACATTCAGTCTAGCTAAGTAGTTTCCATTAGGCCTATTGGTGAATTAGGCTTTTGGTGTTCTAGGTCTAAGGCTAGATCTTTTTCCTAAGATGTTCTTGGTGATCTAGATCTAGACTTTAGGTTTTTTGTTTATCAATCAGGTAAAGTCGTAATATACCCCGGCCAATGTAAAATCTTTTGATTATTTAATAAAGGTTCGGCATCCCGTAGTTGTCCTTCCCTCCCGGAGGTTAATTTAAAAAAAAAAAAAAAGACATACCAGCTAACAACTTTTCTCACCTTGTCCCTTTGTTCTTTCATCATGAAATACAGCCTTCATCCATCATTCATCACCAATCTCATCCAGACATGTAAATGGTAAAATATAGTTGTGTTACTAACTGAACAAAACAAATAAAAACCAAGCCGCTCGAAGTCCAAATGATGTCTCGCCAAGAACATTCAAACAAACAATGATGCCCCGCATTACCAAATCACGACATAACTCCCAATCCTGCCTAGCAATCGATCATCACACTACACCAAATTGGCATTTTTATAACAACCTTTAAAACAGTAACATTTTTAAGCTATAACAATTCACAAAGCAATTTTACACATTTTCACAAACAAAGTGATACAATAATTGTATCACATAAATAGTATGGTCCTATAAGTGATACTATTCATGTTGATCTAATTTATTGTATCATTTTTTTTGTGTAACTATTTTTCAATTTTTTTTTACTAAATTTAGTTTTGACTTGAAATTGTTTGATGAATTGTTACTGCTCAAAAGTTTTATTGTTTTGGACGTTGTTACAAATATATCAATTTGATGTAGTGTCATCTCACCAAGATTTCTCATAATATGCAACTGAATTGCTGTATGTCTCCAATAGACCTGATCTTACTATGTAGAGAGGCTCTTAATACTGATCATGTAAATAACTCTTTAACATCAGAAACAAAACAACAAAACAGAGTTATTCCCCAAACTGTCTAGCCAGCAGCAACTCACCACATGACTGCGATTCATTACAAACAGGGAATCAACTACAAAGCCAGCATCTTCCTGGATTTTAGAAGATCTCCTAGAACACTAATTCACTAATTGAGACTCATGCTTCTAAATAGATCGCAAACAAACACCACCATTAATGTTTTCTTGTTACAATTCTTAAGCATTCAATAATGGACTGATTGTGCAGGATATTATTCAAACGGGCCCATTGGGAATGGAGAATATTTCTTTTTTCCTCATAACTCTACAAAATCACTAACCATTGATACATGGAATTTCCATATAATGTTCAAGGGATCGTCCAAGATTATTTCAAAGTAATTTTCTTTTGTGACAGGTTATCAAGAATGCTCTCTTTCATATGAAGAATTAGCTAGCCCTTGTTTTAAATGGAGCCCATAGTGATCTACGTTATGCATCTTCACTATATGAGCATACCAAGCATCAGCACAAATCTTTTAAGATTGGTACATGTATTGCGCAATGCAACATTATGTGTTGCATACACCAAATGCTAACGTCTTAAAGAATTTTGAGATACGGTTGATTATAAATTAGAAATAGGAACTCAAGTCTCCTCATTTGCATTAATATGTACTCTACAGGACATCCTATCAAATTTTCCAATTCAAGTCCTTGAAACTACCCAAGTTTTGCATTGCACAAAGCATGTTCTTAATTTTATAGGCTTCTACTATTCCGTTTGAGTTGAAATTTTGAGAAAATTAAATACCAACTTCAGAAACAATGTATCAATGTTTAACTCATTTTGACATGTGCCTCGAGATCTGCATTAAGTGGGATTAATGAAATTTCTCTATAAATATCATGAAGCAAGCGAGAGCCCACCTTGAGCGTGACTCAAGCCGGCGGATGAGCTGGCTAGCCACCTTTGTCCAAGACCACGCACTTGCGGTTGGTCCTTAAACACTCATAAAGACCGTTTATCAACATATTTAATAATGACGGGATCTAAATATGTATCTTGAGAAACGGTATCGAAACAGCTGAAAATTTGTCACGTTGTTCCTACTAGTAATGTGTAATTTGTCCTAAAAATTCCAAGTCTAACAAAGCTCAAACGCGTTAATTAAGAATGGACCCAAAATGTAAAATTATAAAAGGATCCTCTGCTGGGTATTACTTAGGAGTTTGAGAGACTCTGAGCCCAATCCCCCATTACAAATAGTTCAATTATAAGGGAGATACAGCCAATTGTTTCTTCATGTCTTGTGAAATAATCTATAGCAGACAACATTGTTTTCCATGTTGCTTGGTTTTTCCCAGAGATAAATAACAGAAATGTAACAGTTCACAGTCATTGCTTTTTTATTCCCTTCTCTTCTTGGGTTTCAGGTGTCTGGCTTCTTGCATGTGTTCAGATGATTGTCCAAAGCATGGACTTGATGGACAACCAGAAGATCTTTCAAGTTCTCAAAAGAACTCCAGAACAAAAACCAAATGAATAAAATAAAAGTTGACATCATCCATAAGTTTTCATGATTGGGCTAACAGCTAGTTTTTCTTCTTTTCATTGTTCATGAATAGAAGGTCATGGGATGTCGGTCTGTTTCAGAATCTACACTTCCCAGTCCTACATACCATGTCTTTCATGTGACTGAATAATTAATCAATCAAATGTTCTATATTAGTTGGAAGTACCCTCCTAAATGAATATTTTTATAAAAAGTTATGGAAGACCATACAAAAACTTTTTTGCTTTAGCAATAGTTTAGTACGGCCATTCTCCCATATAGCCAACATTTATTGGAGAATTATCATCTCGACTACCAAAGCTGACAATCTTAGCTTGGCAGTATATGAAGGCATAATCTATTTTAACCTCTCTGCAAGATCGAATGCAATATCCTTTGGTTCGAGATGCAATGTTGTTGCTCTTCTGTAGTTCAAACCAGAAGAGAAGAGAAGAGTCAAGACTTCTCTTCATGAAAACATGTCTGGCATAACAGTTTTGAACAACTCAATCAAGGAGATGAAGCACCCACAGGGTCCCTTTCAGAATAAATAAATATATAAATAAATAAATAAATAAATAAAGTGCATCTCAAAAAGAATTAATTATTGGTTTTAGAACTCCATCTCATAACAAAGGTCATTACTGCTATTCTAAAAAAATTATTAGTAAGATCAATGTCTTTTTGTACTTGCATACATTACCTAACTTGGATTCTTATTGTTTAAAAAAGAAAACAAACAAATAGCTTATATAAATAATGAAAAGAAAAAAACACGACAGGTTTCCTTCAACTGGAAGGATACATTTTTAAGGGAAACTCGTCTGTATCACAAACATCATGTTCGATACCCCGGGGTCCAGGAAACCTATATAAATCAAAAGCCTGCATCACTTCTGAAAATAATGAATACATGGATTTACCGAGATAATTATAAGATGTTTAAAGATCAGTTGTTCATTGCTAAAATATCACTTGAGATTAGGATACTATATACAACATGATTCATTGGTTTCACAAAACCAATTCCTATATTATCATAAGTTTCCTACTTGTTAGTGGAGTGTGTATAAATGGTAAAACACATATCATTATGAGATGATGATACTTTGAACTAATATTGATACAACAATGCGCCTTACATTGAGGGCAAAAATGATTGGACGGACTTTGATCTTCCTGATCTCCTCTAACATCAAGTGTTCTGGAAACTAAAATCACCTAATGAATCTCTCAGCCCATGTAGGATGCTGCTCAATTCATTTTCGCCAAAAGCTACAAATATATCCCCTAAAATCACTTTCTGCTGAACTTGAATGTAGCCAATATAAAGAGAGAAGTTGCTCTGATAACCTTAATCCTGTATTTATCTACCCCACCAACAACAGTGATGATAGTACCTCCCCCATGGTTTTCTCAGGGACGTCATTTGTACCATCTTCTTCAACACCAGACTCGAGCACTGCAGCATCCAAAACTAGTTTCCTCTTTGCAATCTCATAAATATTCTCATCAACGGTGCCCTTTGTCACAAGCCTGAAAGAAATAACAACCAGTGATAAGAATCTTGATAGATAACTACAAGTGAGCTAAACTTAAACATTACAGAAAGCACTTGTTTGATCCAGATTATATAATACCGGAATATGGTGACTGGCTTTGTTTGACCTATACGATGGCATCGGTCTTCTGCCTGTCGGTCAATCTGTGGATTGAAATCCATGTCATGTATGATCACAGTATCAGCTCCTGTCAAATTTAATCCCTGGCCTCCAGCTCTTGTCGATAGCAAGCATGCAAATATAGAAGTGTCATTGTTGAACGTGTCCACTATGTTTTGCCTTACTGTTACCTGAGTACTGTCATTTAGAGAGAGTCAATGATATCTCTATGCTACCAAAGACATGGGATACAAAATAAACATGGCATTTAAATGTCTGCCCCCTCTTGTTAGTTGAACACAGAATTCCAAACAGGAACAAAGACATTCAAAAAAATAAATAACAATAATAGTCATTCATCAAGAAAGTCCACCAAAATCAAGCAGATGATACCCATTACCATTCAATTTCATTGCGACATTTAGTAAAAACATAAGAGGTATTAATTAAAACTGGACTTGCAGAAGATCTGTAATAGCTGAGACCCATCAAATAAGGAAACCTTACTTCAGTCACCATAGGAGCTATGGGCCCATTCTATTAATTAAAACTCATAAAAATCATACGATAATAAATCCCAAGTCTTGCTCCAGGATCAAAGCTGCAAGGAGATTCTCGAAAAGTTTGGGGATTTTCTTTGCCCAATTTCCTGAAATTCTTTAGATAAATATCAGGGACGAATTAAGTTTCTGTTTTAACCTGATGTAATACTTATGTTCCTAATAAAATCCACTTTTGTCATTTTTGTTATAATAAAACCTATTGACTTTGACACTGACCAAATTTTTTTTTTTTCAAATTTTCAGTTTTCTATTTATTTAAATTGGAGAAAACCTAACACTAACGAAGTAACAAGATGGATTAAGGTCTTGATCTAGGTCCGTGCCAGTGGTTCTTGTCTACAATGTTGGGTTTTCTTATTTAATTATTTTCTATAATATTTTTGCTTTTTGTCACTTACTTAAAAACCCCCCTTTATCTGTGTGTATACAGTATGTGTGCGACCTCCTTAGTTGAAACCTTGCCCTAGTTCATTGAGAAATTTGTTAATATTTTCATAAAAGGACAAACAAAATATAGTATTTGGAAGGACCCACCCTTTATTGACTTTGGTTAAAAATGAATACTCTCACAAATGAGAAATGTGAGAAAGACGTTGGACAGGGGGATACTTTGGGGCTTTGACATAAGTTTTGAAAGAAATTTGATCAAATCAGTTTGGAGATCTTCTCTGATTGATTAGTTTGGTGAAGGAAATTCAACAATTAGGTAAGTCGTTGCTTCTTTTTCCTTCTTTTATTCTTACTGGATGACTCGTACGATTCTTCTAACAATCGCGATTTGCGATTTTGATTGAATTGTAAACAATTAAAGACGCATCAATTCAGACACCAGTTTAAAGCTATCCATGTTTAATTCATTTTGTATCGCAACATGAATAGGCCATTCATACCGAATTGAACAACACCAATGGCAAGCATAGAAAACACCACCATATAGGAAGTAAATCATGATTAGCACAAGCCTCCCACCAGCAACCCTTGGACAGGAGTTCCAAATTGCAAGTTTCTTTCATTTCTATCAGCAGATCCCAAATGTGTTTACATATATTCTTATCCCGATATGGAAGACCCAAGTAAATAGTTATGAGAACACTAGCAAGTCACCACTGGCAAGCAAATAAAACACCACCATATAAGAAGCAAATCATGATTAGCACAAGCCTCCCACCAGCAACCCTTGGACAGGAGTTCCAAATTGCAAGTTTCTTTCATTTCTATCAGCAGATCCCAAATGTGTTTACATATATTCTTATCCCGATATGGAAGACCCAAGTAAATAGTTATGAGAACACTAGCAAGTCACCAGTCATTCACATCTTCACCCATGCCATACACCTCATCTTGGAAATATTGACTTTCAACTCTAAACACAAGATCACATGAAACATCATCATCCATGAAAAATATGTCATCCGCAACTGGATGAGCGACTCTCATTCCCATCCGCAACTGAAATTGAAAACCAGCTAGAAGTCTAGTATCCATAGTTTTGGCAACCAGACCAAAAAGGGCTTCCACTACTATGGTAAATAAAAATGGAGACATCGGATAACCTTGACGTATAATTCTCCTCCCAATAGAATAGAGAATTGCACCGTCAGATATACACATATTGACTTTTGACCCATCTCATTCGCTCTTGCCAAAAATCCCATCTTCCTTGTGAACCATAATGTAAAGTCCCACTTCACATGGTCATAGGCCTTTCTCAACATCAATTTTACACGATAAATCCTAAGAACCAAATCTCAAACTCACTCAATGTTCATTTACGACTAATGTACCATTAAAAAAATTGTCTTTAACCAAATCTCTTTAGTAACAATGCAAGATTTCAATGTTCCATCCTTTGACTTGACAATAACCTTATACATGCCTCCCACAAGTTCACAAATCTAAAATCCTGAATGGCGCCAATGCTTCCTTTTGGGGAATCTAGGTAATGAAAGATGCATTCAACCTCCAACCCAAGAAATACGAGTTTTGCAGCTTCCTTGCCACCTCCAAAGCCTTTTCACCAATAAAGCACCAACATCTCTTGAAAAATCCCAAAGGACAGCCATCCAACTTGGCAATTTGTCACTTTCACAATTGCTTCAAGAACTTCCTCGCACTTGAAATCATTATCAAGCCTCAAAATAACACCAAAACCAAACCATCCAATTTTGTTCTCCAACACTCGAGGTCATGATAAAGCTAGTTGCTTAAAGGAAAGAATGAGATTGGGAATCAGAGTCTCATCATTCACCAAAACCTATCAATGATCGTCCTTGGAGTTCTTTTTCGGACAGTGAAGATTGGAAAAAGGTGTTATGCTTTCCGTTCAAAAAAATTTCGGAACTCAAATTCGTTTCCAATTATCATACAAAAATTTTAGAATCTAAAATTGGAAAATTCCTATCAAAATTTTCGGAAAACTTCGAAATTTCACTTTTCGGAATTTTGAAGGGTTTTTTAATTGGAATTAAATTTTGAAAAATGGGGGTTAGACTCAATTAATTTTTAAAATAGAGGTCAAACTCTCTTGGCAATAACTAATGGGGGCGAAAGTAAAAATATATTAAAAAAAAAAACTTTACGACAACTTACAAATGATTATATATGTGATCTTATTTTATTCATTTAATATGATGTATGCAAATGTTTAGTTATAACTTATAGTTTAATATATGAAATCTTATTTATTTAAGAAATTTTTCGATTTACTTAGATTTCATATTGGAATAATTTGGAATGCAATAACCGGAATATTTTTGGCATTCTAATATCATTCAAATTTTTTTTGAAATTATCTAAACTCAGTATTTTCGGGCCTAGATAGTTTCAAAATTATATTATTTCTTTTTGAAATTTTCGGCTCGGAATTGGTCGAAAACAGATTTTCCCATCCTACTTGCAGCCCTAATCGTCCTAGAAAGGTCATTCATCTTCCTTTTCAACGAAGCAATGGTGTGAAAGAACTCAGTGTTCTTGCCGCCTCGTCATTTTATCCTCGATCTGTTTCTCCATTTGGCCTAGGGATGGCAATGGGGTGGATTTTCACTGATATTCGCCCACTCGCCACGTTTGGGGCGATTTTGGATGTGTCTAAACGGATTTCAGGGCAGATACGAATATCCAAACAACATCCATCAAATATTTGGGGCGGATATGGATTTGGACAAATCCGCCTCACAAATATATGTTTCAGTATGAAAATTACTGAATTACCCTTGACCTTTAAAAAAAAAACCCTAACCCTACCTCTCACTTCTTTCTCACTCACTTTTCTCAATCAGTTCTCCTACTGATCATAATTTTGGCGAATAAGAGTTGGAAGTGTTGACTTCCATGGCTGCTGATTCGAGTGAAGAGCATGAACTTGCATGCTTGCTCACTCTCACTTTCTCCTCTCGTCTCTGCGTGACAAATCAAATATGTTATCTTTTCTCTTGAAATTTGTCCGTTATGCCTTTTCTGAATGACTCCAGCCCATGAACTTTTCCAAATCTCCTCTCTGGCAAAAGTAAATAAAGACTGCAATCAATGGTAGCATTTATCGTCTTTATTTCTTTCTACAAGGGGTCGGGAGAGACTGGGGAGTAAGATGCAACTTCACCATGTTCAATTCCATAAAATTATCATTCAGGTTACCCATGTAGGACAATGTAAAACATCTCAAGTCTCCCAGTCCAAACGTCTTGTCTTTATCGCTCTAAATCAATGGGAAACATCGAGGAGATGATTCTCTCCTTGTCTTGAGCCCTGGTACCACCGATGATGTTTTCTGTTGTGGCTGCGGTTGCAACTCACAGAATATCGCCACCACCCTTGTCTCGCAACAGTAGCCATTTACAGAGCACATATCAACGACTGGCAGAGAAAGAGAGAAATGGTGAAGCAATGAAAGAAGTGCTAGAGGAATCTTCTTCAGTTTATCTGCATGGGATGATGCAATAGCAAAAATCGAATGGATCTGGAAACCCTAATGGAGTCGAATCATCTGTTGAGAAGAATAAATTTTTTTTAAACGGATATTTAGAGCGGGGATGGTTTTTGAAAAATTGTATAAACGGATTCGGGGATCCGCGACCCCAGCGGGGTGGGGATGGATTTGCCCAAATCGGCCCCGTTGCCATCCCTAATTTGGCCTCCTCTTGGAGAAGTGTTTTATATACAACTATGAATATCCTTAACACCAACTCCCCCATTCCCACAATTTGATACCAACAGGACAATTTGATACCAACAGGCCCATCACAAACACAACCAACTACCAGTCTAATTTGTGGAAGTAACTCGTGGTCCTCCATCCATCCAACATTGAACCTAAATAGGGTTGTAAAACGATTGGATTCAAATCATCTACAAATTTTAGGTTGGATTTATATCCGAAATCCGATCAGATCAAATCAAGTCTAATTTAGGCATCTTTAGGATCCAAATCCAGTATGTTACAACCTACACCTAAACATAACTTTCCTAGGACAATTAATGCAGCCTACGAAAACATGGGCATATGACCAGAGATCTAACTGTTTGAACCACCTTACTGTCAGGCCACGTAAGAACCCTGTGAAGGAGAAAATCAATCAACCTGAATTCATCCACGGAATTGGAGAAATCAGATATAGCCTTGCTTACTGTCCATTGCTTTAGTGAAACCACATTCAAGTCCCCTCATATGCTGATTTTCCAACCTTTCCTCGAGTCCAAGACTCGTGTATGGGTGGGGAGAGGATAGGCCACTTATTTTTCCCCTGATCAAATTTTTTTATTGGTTTACATAAGTAAATATATCCGATGTTTGATGCCAAAGCGCATTAAGTACGATGGAAACAGAGTTAGTAAACATTCTAAGCTTGAACTGGCAATGTTTCTTCAATAAATTCAAAAAGTTGAATATAAGTTAAACTGTAGTAATCTATTTAAACAAAGCAAACCCTAACCAAATCCTATTCGAGCTTTAATATAGACAGAGTCCAATTATTGTAAGAATACAACCTAATTAAAATAAATAAAACAAATAATACATATTCCCATTAACTTGTCCTCAAGCCTAGAAGATAGAGTATCTAAAATTGCATAAATAATAGTCGATCCCTACCTTTTCCTTTGTACCTACCAAATGGCACCGCTAATAATACATATTTAACAAAATTTTCAAGTTGAATCGTGGCTCAGAAAGAAAAAAAACTCAACTTCATGATCCAAATTTTACAATGGGACTTTCTTTTTATGCAAAGTGAAGTGTTTAAGGCATTCATGGCGTTCAATGACGGTTTCATGACATTAGGAAAAAAAAAAGATGCTCAAGAAGAGTTTCACATTTCAACAAGGGTATCTCCCTCTTCTCATCAGCATGAATTAGATAATGGGGGACTGCGCAACCACGGAGTCAAAACAAGCTTTGCTTGATTCCAATTTGAGCTTATCGACCCATGGGGCAGGGATAGCTAATCCTTGTTCTGATTTAGAAAGGGAAGCCTTTAAACAGAGCTTACTTCACAAGTACAGAACTTGCAAATTAAAGCCCAAGCCCAAAAGCAAAGGCGTAAGCAGTTTTAAATGAAGCCACCTGGATCCAAATTCTTGCAAGGGTAAGGGGTCCATCTAAATTAGTTTCAAGCGCAAATCCAAGGGCCAGAAATTCATAGAAATAATCGAACTCAAAAATGAAAATGAAAATGTGAGAGCCAACAAACCTAAACCCATATGCCTCTCTCCTTCCCCTTCAGATGCTCAACTCTCCTCCAAAAAGAGTGTTGGTCACTAATCAGTCCACCTTCGAATACGCAGTGGGAGGAACAGCTGCTCAAGAGGCAGTAACTCGTTGAACGCGCACTTACAAGTGAGTGCCTTGGTGGAAGTGGAGATTGAGTCAAAATAAGTGGTGGAGATTCTCCAGAAAAAGCAGAAGCAAAGCTAAAGAGCAACCAGCCTCATCATCATCATCATCATCATCAAAGCCCATTCCCGAGATTTTCGGGGTCGGCTACATGAATTTTGGTTCTCCAAGCAATGCGATCTTCCCACATTTCCTCACCTAATCCAAGCTCAATGATATCTTCATTCACCGTCTTCATCCAAGTTTTCAACGGTCGTCCCCTCCGTCTACACCCTCCATTAACTTGCCAATCTAAACATTTTCTAATTGGCGCCGTGCTCGGTCTCCTCCGCACATGACCAAACCAAGTTAAACGTCTTTCTCTAATTTTTTCCTCTATGGGCGCTACACCTAAGTATCTCCTAATTCTTTCATTTCTAATCTTATCCTTACGAGTTTTACCACACATCCACCTTAACATACGCATTTCTGCTACTGCCATCCTATGCGTATGTTGTCCCGTAGTAGCCCAACATTCTGAACCATATAGCATGGCTGGTCGAACAATTGTCTTATAGCATTTCCCTTTTAGCCTTGCAGGCATCCTTCTATCGCACAATACTCCTGACGCCATTCGCCATTTCAACCAACCAGCTTTAATCCTGTGGTCTACATCTGCTCCAATAGCCCCATTCTTTTGAATTATAGACCCTAGATATCGAAAAGCCTCACACTCTGGGACCTCGACACCTTCGATCTCAATTGCATGACTTCTCCCTCTTGGTTCACACCCAAAGTTGCACACTAGATACTCCGTCTTCGAACGGCTAATTCTAAAACCTTTACTCTCTAAAGCCTCCTGCCACTTAACTAATTTCTGACCTAAACCTGCACTAGTCTCATCCATTAAGACAATATCATCTGCAAATAACATGCACCAAGGTACATCTTCTTGCAGATGTCTCGTCAACTCATCCATGACCAAAGCAAAGAGATATGGACTTAACGCCGACCCTTGATGTAGTCCTACTGTCACTGGAAATTCACTAGACATCCCACCTACTGAGCGAACACTTGTTACAACCCCTTCATACATATCCTTAATGATATCGACATAACATTGAGACACTTTCTTCCTTTCAAGCACCCACCAAATTAACTCCCTGGGGACCCTATCATATGCTTTCTCCAGATCAATAAAAACCATATGCAAACTCTTACGTGCCTCTCGATATTTTTCTACAGTTTGCCTAAGCAGGAAGATGGCCTCCGTAGTAGACCTACCTGGCATAAATCCAAATTGATTCTCCGAAATCGTGGTTAAACTCCTAAGTCTTTGTTCTATAACCCTCTCCCAAAGTTTCATCGTATGACTCATAAGCTTTATCCCTCTATAGTTCGAGCAATTCTGGATATCCCCTTTGTTCTTATAAATTGGTACCACAATGCTATGCCTCCATGAATCTGGCATTTTTCTAGTTTCCAAAATCCTATTAAATAGCTTATCAGAGAAACCAGCCTATCAGAGAAAAAAGGCTATGCAGGAGCACAATCACAGTTAAAATCTCTCTTATGCAAGAGGCATAGAGAAAGATGTTGGAGAGATTATATCTGTTTGGTAGTGGTAGACTATGACGTTATTAAGCCATGAGGAGGGGGGGGGGGGGGGGGGGGGATATTTTCAATTGGAGAAATATTCCTACTTTGGGAGATGTTGGAGAGATTATATCTGTTTGGAAGAAAGATCTTTTTGTGTGCAATGCATTCTCCCAGGTGCTTTCTCTCTCTCTCTCCTTTCTCTTTCAGAGTCTTTTAGATGATTTATGCTGGTTTATTCCAATATTTATGGGCATGCTTCAACTACGCATTAAGACCAATTTGATTTATGCTGGGTTATTCCAATATTTATGGGCCTACTTCAACTACGCATAAAGACCAATTTGGGGAGGAGATGCAAAATTTACAAGGTTACTGGGGTCAACCTTGGTGTTTAAGGGGAGAGTTTAATGTTATCAAGGAAGTGCAAGAGAAAAACAACAGAAGAAGAAGAAATGCTCACATCAAAAATTTCAACTCCTTCATTAGTAGCTTTGCCTTAGCAGATTTTGGATTGAGCGGGGGCAGTCACTTGGTCAAACAACATAAACTACCTATGCAGACTGGACAGATTTCTGGCCTCTTCAGAATGGATTAAACACTTTGGTCAATTGTCAATTCAGACCCATCAGGCTGATCAAGTTGGACAGATTTTTCCCCTTCTTTACGAATTGTTAACAGAACCAGACTCAAAGCTAGAAAACTTGGTATCCAAACTCAATATTGGTACAAACTATAGGACCAAACGCAAATTAACCCTAGACATAAAGAATCATAGCAGTGTGATGTTTATTCTTTACTAAGTACTATCTTAAACCAAGAAAAATGGTACAGTTTTTGTTGAAAAATTGTGGCTGGAGCCAGAAATGGGAAAAGGCGAGGTAATATAGAAATGGAAACAAGGTTCATGCCAGATTTTTAGACAAGATCAATAGGTAATGAAATGGAACGAAACCTTTCTCATCGTCTTCATTTTAACTTAGTTTATATATATACATATTTTAAGGAGGCGCCTAAGCGTTGCCTTCAAATACACAGGTTGGAACCTAATCAACCTAAAAGTCAACGAGAAGTTGCACCCTCTTGGATGCTCACAAACAAGGACCTAAAATCACGCCACCTTCAGTTTTGAAATCTCCACCTATTTTGTAGCCTCTTCCACACATCATCATCATCATCAAAGCCCATTCCCGATACTCTCGGAGTCGGCTACATGTATTTTGGTTTTTCAGGCATTGCGGCCTTCCCACATATTCTCGCCTAATCCAAGTTCAAGGATATCTTCCTTCATCGCCTTCATCCAAGTTTTCAACGGTCGTCCCCTCCACTACACCCTCCACCAACTTGCCAATCTAGACATTTTCTAATTGGCGCCGTGCTCGGTCTCCTCTGCACGTAACCAAACCACGGTAAACACATTTCTCTAATTTTGTCCTCTATGGGCGCTATCTCCTAATTCTTACATTCCTAATTTTATCCTTACGGGTTTTGTTACGCATCCATCTTAGCATACACATTTCTACTACCGCCATCCTATGTGTATGTTGTCCCATAGTAGCCCAACACTCTGAACCGTAGAGCATGGCTGGTCGAACAATTGTTTATAACATTTCCTTTTTAACCTTGCAAGCATCCTTCTATCGCATAATACTCCTGACATCATTCTCCATTTCATCCAATAATTGTCTTGTAGCCTCTCCCATACACGACTAAAAAAATCCATCCTTGAAACACGTCGATGGGAACAAAATATCTAGCATTAAACCCTAGAAAATGCTACCATAAACATCTTGGTTCTCTTCAGAGAGTCCTATCACTAAGAATATGGCACTAGATAAAAACGTCACCGAAACAAAAGAAGATTTTTTGCAATTTCATTTTGTTCTTTTACACCTCATGGGTTTAAGGAAAGTAGACAGCTTCAGTTCTATAATTTAGAGTCAAATAGAAGCTAATCAGCTAGATATAAAAGTAGATGACCAAGGGCTAACACATACAATAAGCTTAAAAGTACAACGATACCTTCCATCAAGACGTCTATAAGTAACTCCAATGACATCCAACGTCCACTCCAGAATATCAAGCATTGAAGTCCACTGGCTAAATATCAAAACTCGATGCCCACCTCTCTTTAGCAAAGGGAGAAGTTTCCCCAACGCCTGCAACATAAACAGAAAAACAGGCTTTTGAATATTAAAAATAAACACTGACGCCTTCTTCCTTTTAATAAGAAACCATAGTTTGTTGGCGTATGTTATGAAAGCACGGTGAGTAGCATCTCATCAAATACCTGACATTTTGCTGAAAGGAAAACATGTTCATCTTGAAGAGTTCCTTTTGCTTCAACGCCAATATACAAAGCCAAAAGCTGCAAAAGTACATGAGATAAATCAGCTTGTTATTACATACCATCAGCAAGTAGAAGCCATTGACATGAAAAGATTAAAAACTTAGTTTGAGTGCTAAGATTTAAAGTAAATTTTGGAAAAGCACAACTAATGATCGGCTCGCAAAGTCCTGGAATAGCATGTTTACACTGCTTGAGCAAACATGCTGCAATCAAACAAAATAGTCAGCATACTCTATATTGCTTGCCTACAGATGCCAATGGGGCATATGTGCTTTCAGAACTGTAGCATATAAAAGGATTACTTCCAATTCAATGAACCATAAGTTTGGCATAGACTTTCATCAAGTCAAATCTCATAGCAACAATCTCATAGAAGGGTCAGGATCCGATGACTTCATAGAAGGGTCAGGATCCGCTGACTTGTGTTTGCCTTACCCTTAACTTTGTTAAACCAATCTAGATATTCAAAAATTAACCGACTTTTTCTAAGGATGAGGAAAGAGACAACAATCCCTACGGAAAGACTAGTTCCCCTATAGTGAAACTGTGAAAGTCATTAGAAAAGGAAACCTCAAGGGTATAATGCCTTGGAAAGAGAATTTCGAGTCATTATTGATTCACATGTTGCAAAACATTGATATATCCCAGTTTTGATGCACCGACTCTCCGGAAAACCCCCGTATCACGTATCAAATACGTATCGGACACGGACACGCGCCCGACTCGCACCCGACATGTATTTGACACGTGGTCAACGGTCAAAATTCGTTGACAGACATCGACACGGCTTGGACACGATCCAGACTCAGTCCGGACACGGGGTTATATAATCCTCAGCTCCTCTTCGATTCAATTCAAAGCAAACCCTAAAAAAGCAAAATTGCAGAGAAGAAGGCTTATCGATCGACAGAGGGAGAGGTATCGACAGAGAGAGATCGGCTGAGAGATCGATCGACAGAGGGAGAGGGATCGGCTGAGAGATCGATCGACAGATAGAGAAGGATAGATCGATCGACAGGGAGAGGGAGGGAGATCGATCGACGGAAGGATGTCGTCCTCGGGTACCTTATATTTTTTTTTTTCTGTGATTTCTGCTCTCAGTGTTCACCTTCTGTCCAAGTGTGAATTTTTTTTTTTTTGTCGAATTCTGTTTCATCACCACCATCCATCCCCATTGGTAGAGTTCAAAGTTTCCACAACATTTCACTCTAGGAAGTTCACTTCAGGCAGCAAGTTAGCCAAGTAGGGTTGAATGTTGCATCTAGGACTTCTGTTGAAAACTGGAGTTGGTAGCTAGACCCTGATCTCCTTCAAATGTGCGTATTGTATTGCTCCTGTTTTGGACTACCTAGATGATGACCCTGTGGTGCAAATTTTTGAAATATTCACTTCCAAGGGTTAGCTAATTTATTGGAAATTTGCAGTAAAATTTAACAAGGGTTAGCTAATTTAACAAGTTCGTACTTTGTAGTAAAATGTCTATTTTGAGTATTTTCAATTTTTGTTATTCAGTGATGTGATGTATTTTCTCTTAATGTTTCTTTTAGGCCAAGTATCTGAAGAAAATGCGACAGTTGATCCGCCAGTTAATGAAGAAGAAGAGATGTAGCCGCCTCGCTGGTGAGTTTATGAAATTATCAATTTACATTTTACATTATCAAATTAATGAAATTATGTTGCTTATGCTTTATTTTATGAGTATGACTTGAGCTTGACTTTATAATGCATTTGTAATTTTGAATGAATGAATTTGAATGTTTTATTGATATGTTTGGATTGTTTAATAGTATTATTTATGATTTTATGTTTATATGAGTTACAAAAAAAATATATTAAAAAAATAAGTTTGACCGTGTCGCCGAGTCCTATTTTTTTGAAAATTGTCGAGTCGCCGTGTCGTATCCGTGTCCGACACGACACGCGTATCCGAGTCCGTGCATCATTGTATCCCAGGTGCTCATGTTCATTTCTACTTCTTCCAGTGAGATTGGGGATACTTCTCTAAGTACTAGTGCAAGAGAATGATGAAACGTAATTGGGGAATGGGGAGCCAACAAATACCCAGCCCCCGGATCATATTTGGCTCAGATCTTCTTTCCGAAGTTCACTCTGTTCTGAACCATATTTCCGCACCCATTTAGATTGGCAAAAGGACCAAATACCATCCCAACCCCTTATCCGAGCAGACAATCTACTAGTTCTAAGTTCCAACCATGAAATCACTAATCCTCTTCATCATCACACCACAATAAATCTCTAACCGGTCTCTCAAGATTAAGTGAGACCTCATTATTAACACACCGCAAGAAATATCCAACCATTTCCTGAAGAGAAAGTGCAACCATTATAGACATCTAACATACCGGCATATTATACAATGCAATTCTAATAAGAGTAAGTCTCCCGCTTTTCGACAACAATTTGCTTTTTTCTCCACCTAACCTCTGGCCTATAACTTCCACAACAGGAAACCCCAAATACAAAGATGGCAAGGAACCTCGTTCATACCAAACATGCTAGCATCCATTGAACAATCAGCATCTTTCAAAACAAAAAGGCCATGTTCGTTATAAGTTAATATTTCAATTGGAGTATACTATAAGGGACAGGAATTTGCTTTTGAATTTTCATAATGAGCAAATTTTTATGAGCAAATTTTATAGATAACATTGGCAATCAACACAATACCAAGAATATGTTTTTATAGTGTCAAACTTCAGTTTGTATCCCCAAATTCAAGCTGAAAATCACAGAAGTCCCAAACGACCAAATGTTGGCACTGACCAGCGTATCGACTATCCATCTCAAATTGTTTTCTAGTATCAAACATCAGTTTGTCACCATATGTTACTAGTATATACTCTAATACTCATCCCAAAGAAGGAAACACTATAAAAGCATTTGTGTATACTCCACAGAAATAAATTCTTACAGGGATCCAGTATCGTACTTACGCAGATGTCTATGGATCCACTTTCAACATTCGCGTACACAGAAATTAGAATAATTTTTAGGATAAAATCAACTAAAGTTTGTTGTGTGTATCTTGGGCATCACTTGCATTGTATCAGATCTATAACTACCCAGGTCAATGGCCTTGGAACATAAATGGTGGGATATGGGATCTAGGTCCAAGACACCACCAGGCTTTTATTTTTACTCATTCAAATATTTGGGAACAGCTACCAGTCGGATGCAGTATTCTGTTGCCCTTAAGTCGGTATCCTTGATCTACACTCTTCATCACTTTGTGGGTGGTTAATAGAAACTTTCTAACCCAATACAAACAATCACTACTAGAAACTCAAGTGTAACTATTCACAAAAACAGAGTGGCAGCAACGCTTGCAACAAGCGACATTTTGAAGTGTTTGCTATCAACTTCGAGAATCACTCAAAATAAATACAAAATTTTATACTATATAATACTGTACAAAGAATATATGTTTCCATTTTGAAAAAAATTATTGCAGTTTCAATTTCTAATGAATGAATGGTTTTAATAATAATAAAAAAAAAATCCTATGAATTATTATATGTAAATATAAAAATAAATCATCATCATCATCAAAGCCCATTCCCGATATTTTCGGGGTCGGCTACATGGATTTTGGTTCTCCAAGCAATGCGGTCTTCCCACATATCCTCGCCTAATCCAAGCTAAATATAAAAATAAATAAACAAAATAAAATAGTAAAAGTCTTACACGGTGAATAGAGAAATCATTGTAGCTTTTGAGTTCTTGAATTACTCTTTCCAAGGTACACTCAAAACCAAATGTGCCTTTTGGATACAAGATTCTAGCAAAATGGATAACATCCTCATCACTGTAGATCCGCCTCACTAGTAAAGGATGGTTTGCAATCTGACATCAGAATAACATACGATATCAGATGAATTTCAGATGAAGAGCATATTATAAAAGACTATAAATGATGCATATACGATGTTAGCACCTTGCGGAACTGCACAAAATAATTTGATATCTGACGCTGAGCAAGAACTCCAACAACACTATTAGATTTTTCAACTGATAACTTCTCCAAACAAACTCGAGAAGCTGCGCGATACTCCTCGATAGCTTCTTTATAAGCCCCGTCTTGTTGCTCTTCCATAATTACATATTCAACCTGAGGTAACTTTACTTAGACGATCCTGAACATAGTAAATGCTACGGAAAACCTTCAAAGAGTTCAATCTCAAGTGAAGGTCTCGGGACTAGGAGCGGGGTTATAATTATTGAAATATTTAAACTGAATAGTATCAAACTTAACACATAGTTCTCAGGCATACCCGTTGTATCTTTGGGACAAGTTGCTGCATTACATCAGATTTCAAACGTCTCAAAATAAATGGTCCCAAAATGGATTTTATGCGAGTTATCAACTCTCTGTCTTCTGCATTCAATAGCCTTTTTAAATCAACACCTCCAGTTGCAAATAGGTCTGGCATCATGAACTCCAACAATGACCATAGCTCCTGCAAAATATTACATTAGGTTGCCTGCAGTGGCATCTGAAGCTATTTATTCAGAGTTGTTGCTAGCTATTAGGGGCAACTGCAGTCACTTATTATAATATCTGCTAGAAAGTATTATAAACGACAAACATTGTCAGGCCCAGCTCAGTGCATATGGAACAGGTTTGACAGCACAGGGCCTCAGAATCCGAAGGCCCCCAAATTCATTTTTTAAGTAAGGATGTTTGAAATTTTGATTAAGAAAAACTATTGGTGCTCTTAATTCATTCAAAATTGCTATTGCTACAATGGTCATCTTACCCCCTTTTTACAAGGTCATTCAGAGGTTCAAGTCTTACTCCCAACCTATTAAAAAAAAATTAGTTATTAAGTTTTGCATTCAATTGTATCGATAATGTCTACCATTTGGTAAGTAATGTATATCCACATGGGGAACGTCATGTGTCATGACCAATACATAATATTAGATTTTGCACATATCACTGCTCCAAGATGTTCAAAAGTAAATGCTAGATTGTGTAATTATTTATTATTAAAGATTATACAACATGACCATCTTTTATCACCAAACAGATTGCAATGAAAGGATATAGTTTAATTAATGCTTCAGAACAATAAAATAGAAAAAACAAGATTTGCAGTAATATGAGAAGTGATAGTTTACATGTAGATCATTTTGAAGTGGTGTCCCTGTCAGCATAAGACGCTGGTTCGCATTTTGTGCGACGGACATTAAGTTTTTCCACCTATAGCTGTTCTTATCTTTCAAAGCATGGGCTTCGTCCATCAGCACACAACTCCATCGCCAGCGCTTCAGCACCTTACGATCATCTTTCTGCTGAGCACTACAGAAATGCATGCACAATATAACTTATTGATGCTTGACAAAAAGTTCCAGGCAAAAATAAGAAGGAAACCAACAAAGCAAACCTGTGTCGCTCAAAAAGGGAATAACAAACTAAAAGAACATTGAACGGAGGTGGCAGACCATTCTTGGATAAAGAGTTCAACTCCCTTGAATAAGCTGTTCGTCCAGCCCCATGATACTGTAGCACAGAAAAGGATGGGCACCACTTCTTCAACTCTCGTTCCCAGTTCTCCAAAAGGGAAGCTGGACAGACAATTAAATGGGGGCCTGGATCATTGTCCAAGTGTTTCAGCAGTGTTAGATATGTGATAGCCTGTGAGACAGAAAGTTGTATGATCTCATCAAGGCCTGATGCATGCAATGTATAGTTCCAAGGATGCACGGACTCGGACATGGATACAACACGGCGACTCGGCAATTTTCAAAAAAATAGGACTCGGTGACACGGTCAAACTTAATTTTTTAATATATTTTTTTTTAACTCATAAGAACATAAATCATAAATTAATTAATAATATTATTAAACAATCCAAACATATCAATAAAACATTCAAATTCATTCATTCAAAATTACAAATGCTTCATAAAGTCAAGCTCAACTGCTCAAGTCATACTCATAAAGGCTAAAGCATAAGTAATATAATTTTATTAACTTGATAATGTAAATAAAATGTAAATTGATAATTTCAAAAACTCACCAGCGATCCCGTATACTCTTTCTGACAAAAGTTACACAGCCATCTAAGGTTTCCCCCACCTTCACTTGGTCTTCTTATTATTGTCACATGCGTCCAAAGATCATCTCCAATTACTTGGCCTAAAACCAGTTTTAGTTTCTTCTTTAGTTTTCGGCCAATAGGTGCAAGCTCAAATATGAGGTATTTGAAGTATTTCATGCATGATTTCATATATATGCCAGTGCCAGCAAAAAACAGAGAAAGAAAAGAGAAAAAAACAGCAAAAAAAAGAAAAAAAACAGATAAAATATCAGAAATCAGAAAACAAAAAAAAAAAAAAACGAAATCGATCGATCCTGTCGATCGATCGAAGGTACCTGGTGTTGATGAGGACGCCATAGATCCTGTCGATCGATCTATCCCTCTCTGTCGAAATTGATCGAAATCGATCTCTTCGTGTCTGTCGAAATCGATCGAAATACCTCCGTCTCTGTGGTTCGATCGATCGATTCTCTGTTTTCTCCCCTCTTTTCTTTTTTCTCTGTTCTCTGTGTTGTCTCTGTTAGGGTTTGTGGGAGTTAGGGTTTGTGGGAGGAAGGATCGAAGGGAGAAAGAATTAGAAAATCTGATTTATTTGCAAAATTTACAAAAACCGTGTCCGGACCGTGTCCGAACCGTATCCAAGCCGTGTCCAAACCAGTCAACGAATTTTGACCGTTGACCCCGTGTCCAGCGCGTGTCGGGCGCGAATTCGTGTCCGACACGCATTTGACGCGTGATACGGAGGTTTTTCGGAGAGTCGGTGCATCCTTGTATAGTTCCATTCAGTTGAAGCAAAATTGAACTCCCACATACCTGAATAGTCTTACCAAGACCCATCTCATCCGCCAAGATAGCTGCACAGAATTAAAAAAAGTGAACATAGATATCAAAGACTTTAAAACTGCATCCTAACTGAACAAATCTGAATAACAGTCAACAATTTTCATGCAGACATATCAAGAATTTCATGCAAAATAAACAACCATCTTTGTAAAGATGCATAAGCAGAGACAATTCATCAGATTCAGCATATCACCTATAAGAAGTTATTGATCCATATCAACCACTAAACAAGAAAGAGAGATAGAAAAGAAGAAGAAAAAAATGTGTCCATTATGTGACAGGTTGTCTCTATTTAAATCAAGCTCCAGATTTGGTTAGCGCTTATGTAAAACTATATCTCTTACCACCTTGGTAGAGTAGAGCTTTTCTCAAGATATGTGCAGTCTAATTCCATAGACATCTAGTTCTATACCCGTTCAAAGTATAACTCAATTCGTGCTTTTGTGTAGTGAAACATTTGTGCTTCAATACAAACAATTCTTTCAAAGGTTAATTCCAACCAAACTGGTGAAGAAACGAGAAATTTGAGAATACAAAACTCAAGGACTCCCAACATCGCTACTTTTTGTGAAATTCATCAGATACATTTGCCCAACACTCAAACTTCCGAAAAGCTTGCCAAATGAATTTGGAAGGTTTGAAAAAGACTTTACTCTGTTTATGTGTTAGGCATACTGTAGCTTCAAAGGGGTTCCCTGTCAAGAGTTTATTGTCAATTGGAGAATCTTCTTTTGGTTCATAGCTTCTTGATATGATAATCAGGGGCATTAGGGCTATGCATCTTTTTCCTTTTCATTGGTGATATCTTTTACCTTCTTAAAAAATCAAAATTAAAAAAACAGTTTCCTGATTTATTTGTTTTTTAAAAGAAGTTACTTTTTTATTATAATAGGTTCACAGTTAAAAGGGTTCTAAAAATAAGGAGAAACATTTGCTAGTTTGAAAAACTTTATATGATGGTGACTGTTTAAGGAAAATAACCAAGGAAATCAACAACTTTTTGGTTTTTCTGAAGCCAAGTTACGAGAAGCTAATAATCTGCTCATTCTTTTGGAGACAAACTCTATGTGCCTTGGATAGCATAGTTTACTTGTCTCCTGCTCAAAGGCGCATATAATAAGATGTGCTACCTCATGCAACTCGTACTACAGTTGATCGTCTTGCCTTTGACCTAGAAGAACTTTTAAACAAACTTGGTGATAATCCTTTAAAGCATCAAGAAGAATACTAAATAGTACACAAATTGAATAAATAAACTCAGTCAATTGTGTTAAAAGAAAAGATCACGATAACTCCCAAGTCTTAACAATTAAGGCAAAAACTCCATCAATTTCTTTTAAAGGTAAAATTTTTATTAAAACTTAGATTGTAAAAAACTTACAATCCTGACCTTAAAAGGATTAAGGTCCTACAATAATGATGTCCAAGTTCACATAAAACGACTCAAAATACATCACTTTTTGAATAATAAATGATGACAAAACCCCCACTGGTGAGAAAGCTAAGAAAGGAGCAAACTAAGAAACTTTTTTCTCTATCCTCCTTCCACATCCATCTATCGCCCTCATCTCCCAAAAATAACTATCCAACATATCAAGAAATTCCAGCTCCAGGAATTCATTCACCTCCCCTACTAGATGGCCCTCAAAGATGAAGATCACAAACCATACTCCCATTAACCTTGTTACCAAACTCCGCCAACAACCCTTGCTTCCTATTGTATAGGGCATACGATCTTGGATACCTCACTACAAAGGTTTGATTACCAATCCAAAGATCACACCAAAGCTTAACCTTGTCGTCTTTGCTAAACACTACTTAAATGAATAAAATAATTCTTATGGTTTAAAATTGTCTTCCATGTACTATTCCCTAATAACACACCACCTTCATAACCAATTAGACCCCACAAGGTCATATTTTGCTTTAATTATATCTCTCCACACTGATTCGCCTTCAGTATCATACCTCCACGGCCACTTGCCCAATAAAGCTTTGTTCATCAATTGAAGGGGTCAAGTACCAAGCCCTCCTACCTCCTAAGGTAAAGAAACATCATCAAAATTCCCTCACCATCACTAATAAAGGTCAAAGCAAGGAGACTTTCCTGCATAATACAAATCAGAAAAAGCATGACTTGTATACAGGAGAGATAGGTGGACTAATACCAGAATGCACTGATATTTGGTGGCAAAAAAAAATTTCCAGTCCGACAAAGAGAAAAAAATGCCTAAAGTGAAAGGAAAAACTCACTAAGGTCGTCAACAACTATACTTAATTGAACTTGAAATCATCCAAAAGCAGGTTTTCACTACACTCACTATGGAGTCCCAACAGCAAGTAATGGATTTTGTTTGGAGGATGAGATGTTCGCAGTTTCGTCTCAGAACTCAATCCGCGCTATTCAAATGTCGGCATGTGGATCCTGTTCCAAAGCTGTACCACTATTTGATTAAACATTCTTGTATCGCAATGCCTGACCCAATGTTGTATTCACCACTTTGGCCACATTGAATTCACCCGAGAAATTAACCTATATCTTACTTATGCATGTACACTGAGAAACAAGTGTCATATATACTCGTTCATGGTGCTGCACATTACGCACACAGCATCATTTGTATACATCTCGCCAATAAATTGTTTCACGTCTGTAACTTGCCCTCAATTACCAACCACAGCCTATTTTGGGTGGCACTTTGCCCACCCACACCTTGTTACTGATGGTCTAGGTGTTTACATTTGCATTATGACAACTGTGAAGGTAATAATGAATTAATATGAATAACTTGAAGGCTTTTAATAGCAACGATTAAAATGGTAACTCATTCAGATCTTAAACAACACCAAATGAAATTTAAAATGATCATTCGGCAGCAGAGTAATGCTTTGCTCAAGTTTGGGGGTGAAGTTTTGGCATTAGCTTTAACACATGAACCATCCATGCAATTCTTGTTGTTGGTATAGAATTATGGATTATGCAAAAAGCAGAATTATTGGCACAAAAACAGAAACTGTGGAGGGTCCCTTAGAAGAAAAAACAAACAACAAAGTAAAACAGATACCTCCAGCTATGTTCTTTCTGTTCAGCAGAAGCAGAAAGTTGACACCAACAAGCTGGTAAGGTTTAAGAACCGGCTGAAAATCTGATTCTTCAGTCGCACACGCCTCGTTGATATCTTCCTGCCAAAAAAAATCACAAGCTCAATTATTAAATTAAAAACCAGCACCTAAAAGTCTTAATAACAAACAAATTCCACTCACCTGAGTCACAATTCTTACAGGAGAAGACTCAATTTCTGCATATCTATCACAAGGCAGCACTGAAGAACCATAAAGCTCCTTCCTTAACTCGGCCGATATCTTGGCGCACTTGTGCAGGGCATTACCAACAACATCCTCTTCTTCTTCTTCCTCCTCATCATCCTCCAAACCAACAAACTGAGTGTTGTCTTCTCTGGGAATCTCACACACGAAGTCCTCATCACTGTCTTCATCAAACACGAACTTCCGAGCTCGATTGACTTGCAAAGGAACCCCCGTGTCATCTACATCATCATCCTCTAAATTATCCGTGATTTTACTATCTACAGGATCTTCCTCCTCAAAACTATCACTGATTTCCACAACTTCTTCTCGAGCGCTTCCATTCGAAGTTGGGCTCTTCCACGATCGATTGTAAGCGAAGGATTCGATGGGAGGAGGGGTTGGTTCCGTCTTCAAGACCTTGGCAGTGGAGAAATTGTGATTGTCCCACTCGTCGTCTGAAATTTCTTCCACGAAATGCACTCGCTTCATGTTCGATTGGAGACAAGAGAGAGTTGCGAATTGTTAAACCCTAGAGAGAAGAGTAACAGGGATTTGTGGTTCGTTCTCTAGGGTTTAGTGGTGGAAAAGAGGTACGAAATGGGGGGGGGGGGGGGGGGCGCGCCACTTTTTTACCTGCCTTCGTGCTGCGTTTCTCTTCCTTTTCAACGTCTAGGGAGTCCGGCCAGTCGCGCCAGCCCCCTCTCTACCCTTCATCATCCTAGAGATGAGAAATTATGATCATCTCCAGGATGATAAAGGGTAGAGTGTTGGGCCTGACGCGCTTAGCCTGACTCTCTAGAATTTGGGCTTATTTTTTCTTTACGCGAGCCAAGGACAAGTGTGAAAGAAAACAAGTACCAATGCCGAGCAAGGAGGATAGATGGATACTTGTTGTAGTTGTGGCATTGGTACAGTACAAGTATGTGCTACTGGTATTCAAAATACCTGTCTATTCTATTTACTCTCTTCCATATAACATTATATGTACCACCTAAAAACTCAAAAGAGTAATCTTACTTGGGCTCCACTTGGTACACCATAAAAAAATGTATTATGCAAAAGTTTACAGCGGTTACATAAACTTAGGCGCTTGGTTGACTTTAAGGAAAACGGTTATTGGAATTTAAATTCAGGACCTCCCATCTCCTAATTATAAAATTCTACAAAACTTTCCGAGACAAAATTTTCTACATTACTTTGCAAAACGCTCATCATCTCTTCTTATTTGAATTATACTCCCAACTCTTTCATAAACACCCCAACCACCACCACCTTGACAATTACCATCGTCACCGCCATCATGACCACCATATCATAACCATCACAACCACCACCATCGGCACCGACTCCATAACCACCATTGCCACCATTGTCATTCCTAGTACCACCAACACTATGATATCATAATCACCACAACCAGCACCACCTTCACTACTACCACCATTACCGTCGCCGCACCATAACCATTATCGCCTCGTGCCACCACCACGACCACCATAACATAAGCATCAAAACCACCGCCGTCATCTGTACCACAACCACTATCATAACATAATCACCACAACCCCCACCATAACCACCACCGCAGCCACCACCACAACCACCATAATATAACCATCAAAACTACCAATGCCACCTCCATGATCACAACTGCCATAGTATGCTCACTGCAACCCCCACCAACTTCACTAGTGCCACCATAACCATCGTCACCACCACAACTACCATAGCATAACCATCACCTCCACCATTATATCCATCGAATCACCATAGCTTAACCACCGCCACCATCATCGCCCACATTCGCAAACACCATCACCACAACCACAATCACCGCCACAATGACCATTCCACAATTACAACCACTACCATCATTTTCACCACCCACAATCAGTACTTATCTCATTTGCATAGGTTTTCTTTAATTACTACCAAGCGTCAGTAGAGTAATGTATTACAAACCAATGCAATGCAAACTAATGCATTTGCATCAATTTGCAAAGCACATTATTTTACAGTGTATCAAGCGGAGCCTTGGAGCCCACTTTTTTCGCTTTAACCCTCCACTCCTCAACAAAAGAAAAGAAAAAAATAAACATCCAAAACCCCATTGATGAGCAAAGCATGAAAGGTGAAAGCTTTTTATCGGTTTAAGTGGTAGAAAATTTATCTAATCTGAGTAGTGGAAAACTCCTCTCCTCTACATAATGGATAAGGAAATGAATATTTGATTGAAAAGTTTATCAAAAAGGTGAAGAAGACAACATTTTCAGGACCTTGGTAGTTTCCATCTTCCGGCATTATAAGTTTCAAGAGATGTCAAGGTAGCCAAGGCTTATACCCCACGTCTTGGGTTCGATACCCACCAACAGCACGTTCACCTAGGGGTGGGCATCCCATCCCGCGATCCCGTTCCCGTCCCGATCCCGTCCCGTCCCGTCCCGATTTTTCCGGGTCTTAATGGGATTGAATAATTTCATCCCGATCCCGTCCCGTCCCGATCTAGAATGGGATGGGATGGGATGAAGATTTTCAATCCCGCCAATCCCGTCCCGTCCCGAACTAATTTTTTAATATTAATTATTAATATTTTTATTTACTTATTTATTTATTTTATGAACATTTGCATAAAATGTTCAGGTTTCCAGGCTTTGAGCAGCATACGGGTCCAACTATTTCCTCCATATAACCGCATCTCCCACCAGACTTGATTCATTTACGGCACTGCAATTAGTCCGCAACAGAATTTACATCGAAACCTTTCCTAATAACAGTCTCCACAGTTCTGTGATGAAGTGCAGAGTTCCCAACAGCTTCTTCAAGAACCGGAACTGCTGCACTGACATTGCACGATGCGAGTTCTTGACATACATCCGTTGGTACTGATCCAATTCAATAGTAGTCCTAACTATCTGCATGGTTTCTTGCATCACAACTAAATCTACTTGAAGGAGAAGTTAGATTAGGAGGACACCCATAGAAGAGAGACAGGCGCTGAGTAGTGTAAACTGAGAAATCGAACATGGTGAAATCAAGGGTAACTTGGTCTGTTAGCTCCCCAGAAAGGGTAACTGATGCCTCTAACGTCGCCACAGTTGTATTCCTGACCGCATTCAGTGTCCCTTGAAGAAAAATCATATGATGAGAGAGATGGGAAGATCAAACAAGCACACCAAGTAGGGGGAAAGGAAGACAAAGTAGAAGAATTTAGTGGGATGCATTGGACTATGATGATAAAACAAGTGGTTTCCTAAGCTAGCTACTTCATGTTAAGTTCTCTGTTTTGATTTTGCATGGATGTATGAACTTGGCTTTTGCAACAAATATGTTTTTGTCTACTTGGGCCTTAACGATCCCCACCTTGTGCTTGTTACCAAGTCAACACCATGTGCATTAAAATTGTGAATGGACATTCTATCTATTTTTTTATTAGTATTTTTGCTGCAAAGGTTTTGTTTGGACAATTTCCATTAGAGCTAACTTTCCCTTTCCATCGAATAAACACATTAAATATTTTCAGGATAACACCAAAATATATATAAAAAAAAAAATAGAGTATTTAGGAGCCAGAAGATATAATTCAAAGGTTTTGAGTTAGTTGAAACAATCCTCCGATGGATTACAAAACAAATTCCTTAAAACAAAAGAGGAGAGATCAGTTGAAACGTCTTTAGAAAAGAAAAGCTTTTGAGTCTTTAATTTTTGCAATATCATCTAAATGTAGAAAGAGAACAATTCCCCAAATATCTAAACTCTGAGAATACTACAACATATTACATTGGGAATATATTGGCGATTATCTCTTACGAAACTCAAATTGCTTGCAGACCAAAGCAACCAAGGCTATTGGTTAATACTCTGATGCAATGAGACAACGAGTTTGGGTTTCAAAGAGTGGAAACACCCTTTGTGAAGGTATTTACAAGTTGGACTTGAGTAAAAAAGAAAATACAACTCCATGACTACCAATGGAAACTTTTTCTCGAACAAATTAATGATAGTCCATGCCAATTTAATGTGCTTTGTATGGGCACAAAAGACTGAATTTATTGCTATGTAGGGTGCTAAAATTGTCACAAAACCTGATTCGGCGAAGCAAGAGGGACCCTAAGTCCATATTGTATCTGCACATGCATAGGCTAATGTTTAATATCATGCCTCCACACTGGAAAAAAAAAATATTGGTTGTTTCTTGGCTAATCTAGAAATGTCACGCGGCTGACTCATTTTTTATGAATCCCAACAGAGAATGGTATGAGGCATCCAAAGTCCAGTTCTAACGCCTTTCCGCTGAAACCAAAAACTCAAATTTTATTCTATAAAAAGTCGCACAACACAACCATTTCACAGAATGAGAAGAGCAGATGAATGTCTGTTGAATGAGAAAAAGGACTGGAATAACATGCACAAGGCATGCAGCAGCTTCACAATTAAACAAAGCCTATTCATCCATATATAGGCAGGCTTCCAGCAGCAGCAGCAGGCTTCCAGCAGTCCAGGCTTCCCGCTGATCCCGTCCCGTCCCGAACCCGTTTGGGATGGGACGAGGTCGGGATGAGGTTTTTCCCATCCCGTCCCGTCCCGATCCCGTATGAACGGGATGGGATAGGGATGGGCATATCTCGTCCCATCCCGTCCCGTGCCCACCCCTACGTTCACCTATTGTTTTAAAAAGCATTTGGGGTGTTTGCAGCTCATTTCAAAAATGAAAAAGGGGAAGAAGAAGAAGAAGAATAAGACTTGCGACTATCAATAGTCAACCATGCAATCATTTCATTGTTTCAGAGAATTGATAAACACATAAATGAGACATTCTATGCCCCTAAATGTACAATTGTTAAGCCCCACTATCTAATAAAAATATCTCATTATGTGTATTTTGTAAAAAATCAAGCATTAATCTCAAATCATAGACAAAGTGGCACAATAAGGCTAAGTTTAACAACTAAAAAGTTCATTAAAAGTTCACACATGCATTGTCAAAGACTAAAGATCTTCAAGCCCACAAAGCACTACCATATACGAATCTCAAGGAAATCAACATGAAGATTTCGACATCCATATGGCTAACTTTTACACTCCACCTTATTTCACTTTTACACTCTTCCTTATTTTTACTTCATCACTTTTACACTCCACTTTATTTCACTTTAACACTCCACCTTCCACCACTTTATTTCTATACATAAGTCTCACTCTTCTTCACCTATAAATACCCCACACATGAACACACTTGGGAGAGACTTTGAGATATTTTTGGAGGAGAGAAATTTGGAGTTAGAGATTGAGAGCTTAGGGTGTGAAAGAGGGCCATGTGAGGATGACCCCATTTAGGTCCACTTAGTTTGGTTGTTTTAATATCTCGTGTACTTAGAACTTGTGTAATGTTAACTTTGTTTAGTGACTTTAGTTTAATCTCATTTATGAAGTTGTTAGAAGTGTTGTCTTTCATTAATATGGCTACATCACTTGCTTTTATTTTCATCATTAAAAAATATAAACTATAGTTTTCATTACATATTGTTCTAACAAGCCCTTTATTTAATGATTAAGATCTTCTTTATCTAAGACTCACAAGCCACTTAACCTCTACTCTCATGGGTTTTGAGATTATTGACTTGTACGTCTATCAAGATGTTTGAATGTTAACATAAGGGAGATTAGATCCTTAGTATTTCATTTCAATGTGGATTATTTGGATGCTTAAATACCATGTTCATATGCTATATTAGAATATCTATATGGCGTGATGTTTAAGTGCTTAAAAGTTATATTTTTCACCTTAAGGTGAGATGAGAATCTAGCTTAGGGTGTGATCATGAGTATGTTTGAATACTAACTAGAAGTGTGGTCTAATGGCCTTATCAATCCATGGTGAAGATCCCTAAAATCCTAAGATTTCAATTCTCAAGTTTCATTTTAAGCTAGATTTACATTTGCTCTTGTTCTTTAAAGACATTATTCAAAACCTTTTTTTTTTTACTAGGTTAAGGATTTTAAGTTGATTTTCAAAGTTAGTTTTCCAAACTTTAGCCCTCTTTATGGGATTCAACTCGTACTTATCGTTATCTAACTCAATAGATAACCGAGTACTTGCGATAAGGTTTGATATCGATCAAGTTTTTTACGTCGTTGCTGGGGAAAGCAATGGAAAATGGGTTTTAAAATTAATTTTGAATGCTTATCATTAGTTTAGGTTCATTTTCACAATGTAAGTGCATTTGCATTGTTTGGATAACATCTTGTAGTCTGGAAATTTTGAACATCTTCATGTTTGCATTTTTTTAGTATCTAACGTTTTCTATTTTGTTTTTTTCAAATTTTTTGTTAAATGTTCATTATCTAAACTTTCATGGAAATCTTTCCATTTTTTCATTGGATCAAAGGTTAGTGAGGAATGAATTTTTGAAGTTTGACTGCCTATGCTGGAATTTGATTGTTGCAGATGACTACTTTTTGGACACATGTCTCTACTGATTGAAAATTAGTTTTGTGTGTGTTCAGATTCTAAATTGTTCTAAATCTTATATAGTTTCTAGATCATATTTTGGATTTCAATTTAGATAACTGGTCGAAACAAAATTTGAATTCTCGTAATAGATACACAATTTGGACAATGTACTGGGTTTTTTTTTCACTTCAACTTTCTGGCATCCAAATGATTTTTTTTAATTTTTTCTAAGAAAGCTTTGGTTTGTTAGCAATCCAGGGAAATTTTTAGATTTGAATTTCATCAAGTATTGAACTCTGCACGATTTTTCAAAATCAGTTTATCAGTTCTGAAAATTTTCAGCGATGCACTGATTTGCCAAACTTGAATGATTTTCAAAACTTTGGTTCTATACTTTGTTTTTCTAGTCATTAATCATTCTCCTATGTTATAATTTTCAGGGTTTGTGCGAAAAGGATACTTGGAGAAGAGCTTTGATGAACTTAGTGAATAATGGAGGACACTTGGATCATAATTAAGACATTTTTTTCTTTGAGTGATTGTGAGGACTTAAATTTGTACTATTAAGTTGCAATAAATAAAACAGGGTTCAAGATACAACCGAAAGCAAAGTATGGTATCTCTCTCAACCCACTTCGAATATCATGCAAGAAGTATTTCTAGAATGTTTTTTAATGTTTAAATTTTTACAAGATATCGAACTGTGCTAAACTACGTAAGAACAGACCTGGCTATTTTCAACTGAGTGAGACTTGATCACCCACCACATCACTCCAGTTCACGTTCAAACTTGGCCAAATTTAATAAAAAATAACTCAAATAACTAGAACCAATTAGAATGGTGTTAGTAAAACCTCAGAAAAATAATAGACTGTGATTGAACTATTTCGAAGTAAGGCTGCTCTATTGCCAGTTGGTCTGCGCCGGTAAAGACCACTGTGATTATAATGTCATTTCTGACCTTTTCGCATAGAGAGTGGTGTTTCGACAGGGTTTCTCATAAGTCTAATCTTATTTTGATTAGGAGCACAAAGGTTCTTGAAAGTATTTAAGTTGTAGCTAAAAATCGTAATAAATCTTTGGATCTTAAAGACGCCCTTCAAAGGCTTAGCATGTTCTAGCACACCAAACAGAGTAAAATCTGGCTAGAATGCATCTATGCCTAGTGTGGTAATCTAAGGAGTTTTTACGTAATAAAATACCCCTTACTTACAAGAAATATGGAAAGTTTTGGCTAGGGTGAGAATTGATATTGAGGTGCTCAAAATCATTCTCCACTTCAATTAGATTAGGTTTTAAAAATTAATTGTCCCTTGCACTTAATTGAAGATAATCAACTTGTTAATTGCTTCATGGATGAATAGGAATTGATTGAGCCTTGTTTGTGTGTCATGATTAGTGTCTCCTTTAGGTACATTCGCATATTGCATTTAGTTTAGGTCATATCATCTTAGGTTGCATAAGAGTTTAGTCATTTTTGAAAAAAAATACCTAAAAAAAAAAATCAATCCAGATTGATTCAAGTTAGTGTAAAGGAGTTTCTCTTGTGTTAGGAGTCATACAGTCATAAATTTGCGAAGATCATGACAATGCCGAGGTATATTACTTTACCTTAGTAAACCAAGGTCAACCCTTATAATCAAGTTTTGATTATACCAATCATTTTTCACAAAATTGATATGAAAACCAACCACCTTTGAACCAACACCAACCCAATTGGGGTTATGAACCTCTTAGGCCATACCATCCTTTGATCCCCAATATGTGCATAACAATTGTCATTACCTTAGTTGTCCTACAATGCCGTCAGTAGAGACCAACCCATACCACGTCATGCAAAATATGCAATCATCATCATCTTCATACCCAATTAGCTCATGGGAGAGAATTAACATTTTTCATTCCAAGAGAGCCTATATCAATATATGCAATCCTTAAGTCGGTCCATACGAAAGACATAACAACTTCAACAGGCCACTGATAAACTTTTGGTTGAGATTTGGGATTTAAAGCTTCAAAATGATGCATTGATGAATGTGAAGAAAATATATTAAAAGAGAGTGAGAGATGTGATGATTTGTGCCACATTGATATACCTATATCAACTCCTCACACTCCCCAAGTAGAACAAGATGAATGGATGAAGCATGTGAGACAATGTGATGGAGAATGATTGTGGATGAATAATGAGTTTTGTGCTCAAGTGGATAACATTGATGAACATGGTGAGCTTGTAGAATTGTCTAGTCACCCCTTAGCTCACTCCTTATTTACTGATGTTATTGTGTCACCCATTATTGGTCATACATACATTGTAGAGGTTAACACAAAAAAAATTTCAATTAAGCCACCATGTGGCGATATTCCTCTTTTGACCATTGTTGGAACATCCATGTCCAATACAAATGTGAAACCTGAGAAATTTGTTAACATTCTCCCCAGTATTAGGAAGTTCCCCAATTTTAGACTTGAATTGCATATCCAAAAATCTTGGAGGATTATTTTGGGAAATGTGAAATAAATTGTGATGAACTTAAAGAGGCTCAATTATTCTCTCTCCTTACTTTTCTCTGTTTCGTTTTAGGCTTTGCTTTCATTATTCTTCTGCCTAATTCTTTAATCTTCAGAGCATTTTAGAAACCCATTTTGATCTTTGTTTGTTACCCAAACCCTCAATTGAGATGGAAGTAGTGTGTTGTGTGCAGTGACGGAGCCAGGATTTTTGTTGAGGGGGGGGGGGGGGGGGCGGAGTGATGTCATAATTAATTAAATATAATATAAAAATTAGTTACTTTAACATGAATTTTTTTTTTAAATATAGCAAAAAGGGGAGTACAACAAAGACAGTCATTGAAGATGATTGCTACTATATTCATTGAAGATGATTACTACTTCTAGAAACACAACAGAAGAGAAGGGTTTGAATCGTTGATTACTACTACATGAAGAAAAGGAGGACGAGATTGGGTTGCTTATGATTTTTTTGTGGAGATGACCGACACAATGATTAATGAAGGCACCTGGTACCTAGAAGAAGAAGAATAAGGTGGTTGGGATCCTACTGGATCTTGTGAAGATGAGCTCAAATAACTCAATAGTTATAGTTCTTTGAAGATGATGAAATATGGGGGTTTCCCTCATCTTATCCAATCGATGGAGTGTGAAGAAGAAACTGTGGATTTTGGTTTCTTTGAGGAGCAATTCTAGCTGGCCTGAGAAACCAGCATGGTTTCCCTGCCTGGGGGCGAAAATACATTTTTGCCCCCTCTTTAAAACACCTTTTTGGAGTATGTGTTTAAAGAGGAAGGGGGCAAAAATGTATTTTTGCCCCCCCAGGCAGGGAAACCACGCTGGTTTCCCAGGCCCGCTAGAATTTCTGTTCTTTAAGAGATTTGAGGGATTTAACCTCTATCTCAAACTCTAAAAGTAGAGTTTGAATTTGATATGTACATTATTTGAAGGATGAAGTTCTGGTTGAAGTGAAAAGTGAGAATAGAGGGGCAAATAAAAAAACTAATTGGGGGACAAATAAATTAAAAAAAAAAAATCTCAAAAGTCAGTGGGGGCAAGTGCCCCCACTTGCCCCCACGTAAATCCGTGCCTGGTTGTGTGTTGAGATGTCAGTAAAGCTTTTTGCTTTAGTAGTTTTAAATGAAAAGTGGGTTTGGGTAAGTTGATCTCCTATTGGCATTATGAACTGAATCAGTGGTTTGCTCATGCCTAACACGTTTTCAGGTGCAAGGATTTGGACCTCATGACCTTTGGTGTTGTTAATCAAGTGTGTTGTTGGACTGTTGGTGTTGGTGGTGTGTAATATGTCTAGAGAAAAAAAAACATTCATTAGGGATGGAGGTTCATGTGGTCAAGTGGTGGTAGGCTGATAGCTACCTTAACATGAACATTTCATTGTGAATCTAAAAGATTATTGTTCCAAAATTAAGTATGTTGGGATCATATACATGAATGATTCAATATTGGTCATATACAACAAAATTGAACTCATTATTAATGAGCTAAACCTCACACTTTAATTTCTGTATAATTTTCATTTTCTAGAAACATATATTATGGTAATATAATTATCTCATAAAACAATAATTTTATTTTATGCTCGAAGGTTAGGAATTCTAATATATCAGATGGCTTAAATCAATTGTAATAAATTTAGGGTTTAAAACCCTTTAAGGTTAGAATTTGCTTATAAAAGCATCGCATTGTATTACTTTAAGCATAAAGTAACACCCTATATAGTTGCTTTTGTGTTTGTGTGGCCAACCAAGTGAACTCGCACAGTTTGTGATTATGTTTTGAGCTATTGATTTATATTGAAATGTTCAACGTGTGAAGCACATACTAAACTAGTATTTGCAAGAGAATGTTAGCACAAAACAATTACTTGGAGGGATAATAAAGACAAATGAAACAAGATCATTGTCTAAAGGGTTTAATTAGACAATATTAGCATTTAAGCTTGCAGAATATAAGCATTAAGGAAGTAATATTGTAGAAGTAGGTGAGAGCATTTATTTGATTTTGATCTCCAACCCAATATGACTATATCTTATATGATCTTATATGGGTAGTGATTTTCCATACAGTATGAGCATATCTTATATAGATGGTGACCAAGTACTCATCATTTTGGATAATGCTTTCATGTACATTGTTCTTATATGATCTTATATGGGTGGTGATTTTCCTTACAAATATGAGCACATCTTATACAATATGAACATATCTTATCTAGATGGTGATCAAGTAGTCATCAAGTACATATCATTTTGATAATGTTTTCATATACATTGTTCTTATATGATCTTATATGGGTGGCGATTTTCCATACAGTATGAGCATATCTTATATAATATGAACATATCTTATATAGAAGTTGATCAAGTACTTATCATTTTGTTAATGCTTTCATGTGCATTGTTTTGCTCATGGTGACAAGGTCAGTCATAACGAGTGATCAAATTATGTTCTTATGACCCTTGAGCTTTTGAAAAAGGTTGGAGATGAATGATTAAAAAAGGTTTTATCAATCAATGGATAGGCATATCTTCTTGATGGCAAAACAAATAGAAAGAGCTTCATATTTCATTACCATTTTGTACAAGGCTTTCAAAAAAAAAAAACAATAAGTAGCCCTTGTTTTTCACATCAATGAAGATTTTTTTTTTGAAAGGCAAGCAGGGTTTTTATAGGATCCCAGAACCCATAAAGATGCCGCAAGCTGGGTTTGAACCCATGACCTAGTGGTACCATCTGCCAAGCTCTAACCGTCGAGCTGTCTCAATGAAGATGTAAAGCTCTTTAATAGAAAAGAAATAGTTAAGCCAATCCATGAAGTTCAACACTTATAGAAGACCCCTGACCTCATTAAGAATACTTTTATTTGTCCTTAACCTTCATTGTGACCCTTTTTTAAGCCTCGTTACAACCTAGTCAAAATCTTATGTGATCCTTAGGAAAATATGACCAAAGTGCGGATGGTGAATTAAGAAATATTGTGGTGAATGAAGTCAACATTCTCAGTGGATGATATTCCTTTATGAAATAACATTTATTACATTCTCGAGTTCAAGTCTTTTTATATGTGAACTATCTCTTACTCATTATTTCATCTTACTCACGAACATTTGAGAGAAAATAGCCAAATCTCTTAGTGATTATATACCTTGTGAGATTTAAAGTTGAAACAAAATTTTTAGAGTGTGATCTAGAGATTTGTCCAATTTTAAATTGAAATTTGCAACAAAGAAGATGACCAAACTCTTAATATAAACTTGAATCAACCACAATATCCACTCTTCTTTTGGGAAACAAATAAAATCTTCATAAATAAATATTTCCATAATATAAAACATGGATCATACCCATTCAATAAAATGATACTCCTTAGCAAGACAATTTGCTTATCAATCAAATGCAGGTTTATCATATGATCACATACTAAGCATGTATTTCAAGTCATAACATAAAATTGCAAATACCAACTTACATAACACTACTAATACCCAAGTTTATTTACCGTGGTGAAACTCTAGCACACCCAATATGAGCCTAGTAGCTAAAGCCACCTAGCATGCTAATTAGCCCCATTAGTTTATAGGTGAAGAAGGGTGAGACTTATGTATAGGGATAATGGGGTGGAATGTGGAGTATTGGAGTGAAATAAGGAAAAGTATTGGAGTAAAATAAAATGGAGTGTAAAAGTGATGGAGTAAGATATGGTATAGTATAAAAGTGAAATAAGGTGGAGAGTAAGAGTGATAGAGTGAAAAATGTGAGAATGGATAATGGAGTTTGACTTAACACTTTTGGAGTTTGTAGAGAAAGCTTTTGGCTGCGATAAAGTTGATCATGTGGATATCCAAATCTTCATGTTATTTCCTCGAGATCCGTAGATGGTGGTGCTTTGTGGGCTTGAGTTCATGGTTCTTGGGCTTGAAAGTCTTTGATATTTGACAGTGCATATGTGAACTTCCAATGAGTTTTTTTTAGATGTTGACCATAACCTTATTGTGTCATTTTCTGTATGATTTGATATTAGTGCTTAAATTTCTACAAAATACATGTAATGAAATATTTTTGTTAGATAATTGGACTGAGCAATTATATATTTAGGGGCATAAAATGTCTTATTTATATGCTTATCAAATCTCCCAAACATACATTTTGCTAGTCCTCGAGCAAAAGAAAATAAATACTAAAACCTAACTCACTTTCGTAGGAATCACGATTACATTTAGCATATGCAACAAGCCTTTAAACCTCTAGGTTTTCCCTAGTAGACGAGTTATACTCTCTTGAGGGTTTCCAGAGATGATACCCCCAAACATCAGGGATACTTGGGACTTGGACTCAAAAAGATAACTCTTTCCTTATTTAACCTTAGAGAGTTCGTACTTGAATGCTTAAGCTTTAAGATGTGTATTCATGTAACTTATCGATCAGTACTAAGTTAATAAGTGACTTTAGTAAGCATTATTCAAAAGACATAGGAATTATACAAACTCCAAAAGTGTTAAGTCAAATTCCACTATCCATTCTCTCATATTTTTACTTCATCACTTTTACATTCCACCTTATTTAACTTTTACACTCTTTCTTATTTGTATTCCATCATTTTTATTCTTCACCTTATTTCACTCCAACATTCCACCTTGCACCCCATTATCTCGATACATAAGTCTCACCCTTCTTCACCAATAAATACCTCACGCGTGAACACACTTGGGAGAGACTTGGAGATATTTTTGGAGGAGAGAAATTTGGAGTTAGAGATTGAGAATTTTTGAGTTTATTGTAGTTTTTATTTATATTTATGTTTATCACCATGAGTCGCTTAGGGTCTATCATGTGTGGCTAAACTTCACCTTAGGGTGTGGGAAAACCCCATGGGAAGGTGACCCATTTAGGTCTACTTAGCTGGGTTGTTTTCATATCTCATGTACTTAGAACTTGTGTAATGTTAGCTTTGTTTAATGACTTTGGTTTAATCTCATTTATGAAGATGTTATAAGTGTTGTCTTTCATTAATATGGATACATCATTTGCTTTTATTTTCATCATTAAAAAGTCTAAACTATTGTCTTCATTCCATATTGTTCTAACAAGCCCTTTATTTCATGATTAAGATCTTCTTTATCTAAGACTCACAAGCCACTTAACCTCTACTCTCATGGGTTTTGAGGTTATTGATTTATAAGTCTAGCATGATGTTTGAATATTAACATATGAGAGATTTGATCCTTAGTATTTCATTTCAATATGGATTCTTTGGATGCTTTAATACCATCCTCTTATGCTAGACTAGAATATCCGTATGGCTTGATGTTTAAGTGCTGAAAAGTTATATTTTCCACCCAAAGGTGATATGAGAATCTAGCTTAGGGTGTGCTGATGAGTATGTTTGAATACCAACTAGAAGTGTGGTCTAATGGGCCTATCAATCCATGGTGATGATCCCTAAAACCCTAAGATTTCCTCTCTCAAATTTCATTTTAAGCTAGATCTACATTTTCTCTTGTTCTTTAGAGACATTATTCAAAACCTTTTTTTACTAGGTTAAGGATTTTAAGTTGATTTCAAAATTAGTTTTCCAAACTTTAGCCTTCCTTGTGGGATTTGATATGTACTTGTCATTATCTAACTCAATAAATAACTGTGCACTTGCGGTAAGGTTTGAGATCTATCAAGAATAAAGGGAAGAAGACTATTTCAGAGTAAGTCGATCGTTTCACTGTTTCTTCTCTTTTTTCTGTTTGATTTTCTTTGTTTGCATATGTTTATTTTCTACTATGTTTCTTACTTTCTTCTCTGCTATATTTTCTCCTCAATCAAGTTTCAACTCTACTTTGAAACCTTGCAGGTCCATTTCTCCATGGCTGCTTGACAAGATATTTGGATCAACAAGAGATTGCATATACTATTGTAAGTGTGGTAAATGATAAAAGTGGAGTTGGGGTAACTTCTTCATCAACATCTTCTGTTGTTGATGCTACAAGATCAAGTAGCTTCAAGTCTTCAATCTCCACTTCTTCTTATTCATTGCAATCCCTTCAAGTCTTCAACATTTATTTGGTTTTTGCATTTACAGAATTACAATAATAAGTTTAGTTTGATAGTCTCCACACATAATACTTGTAGTAGAAATGTTAAAATACAAAATGGGGTGATTTTAATTTCTTATAGTATAATGTTATTTCATTTGATTGGATATTTATTGACATCTTCGTAGTGACATCTTTTGCTTATTTTCATGTTTGTATTTGAAGATGAGACTGTGTAACTGTAAGACTACGAATGATGGAAGCAAGGACCCATGTTAAAAGCATGTCATTAAGGTCCTAGGGAAGGGATTACCCACGTGCAATGGAAGTATTATAGTCAACTGTTCAAGGGGAGTGCATAGATTGAAATATGAATATTGTCCTTCAGGTCTTAAGTTATCCAGCAGACAACAACATCGCCATGATGAGGTAATTTCACCGCCTCAACCATTTATATGATTGAATTCATGTTATCTCTTGCATTGATAATTGTTTTTTTTGTATTTTTTATACTTTTTCATCATTTTTTATGAAAAACGCCTCACTTCACCTCGAAAAAAGCTTGATCACCTCAAGGCTGAAAAATGTTTTTGAAAACATTACGCTTACCTTCCAAAATAAATTTTCAAGAGATGTCGGAGAGTAGACATGTCATGCATTTTCAAGCAAAATGATGAAAAATCTCGTTCACAAAATTTGTGACATGACTCCATGAAGAATAGTGACCACACAACATTTTGGTTGTTGCAATATTAGGATGATGAAAATTCTCAAACACAACTTTGTAATTTTCATAAATTTGTGATTTCAATTTATATTACAAAATGGTGGTTACGACAACATTGAAATCATAACGAATGTCATGGTTTTCACTATGCACGACACAATGGTTAACTTGTTATCAACATACACACTAGTACTATCAATAATATCATTGAAAACTACAATTCTCACATCTTTAACTAGTTTGAACTTATATGGTTACACAAATAATTTTTTATGAGATTTAAAAATAGAGAATAAAAAAATATTAAGCCAACCAAGTATGAAGTATTGGAAAATAAGGTGAAGAAGGGTTCGAGTTGGTGGCGTTCGATTTGTATTTAAAGAAAAAATGTGAGGGTTTGAGGTTTCAGAGTTGCCTTCTTCACATTTTTTTCTTTGCAACACATGTTTTATTGAAAGACTACTACACTCTATTCACAATTAAACACAATTCTACCCTACAAAATATATTATCAATAGATTTATTTATTTATTTATTTTAGAAAAAATTAAACTTATTTTTTTTTACTGAAAATATGAAAATTTCAAGATTGAAATCTTTAATTACCTAAAACAAGACCTTGGTGAAATATCCAGGTTTGAAGGAACAACTCATTAGTGCATAACTCTCGAGCACAATGTCGTAACCCATTTATCATAACATTCTGGTTACATATTTAGATAGCTGGATCAATTTATTATTCACCAACTCATAGCATTTTGTCAGGGTGTCATGACATTCGTTGGGTTATGAAGTAGTGATTATCAAAATCTTGTCATGATGTTTTCATTATTATGCCCCACATAACATGCTTAGTTGGCAATGCATGGTAGGAACTTTAGAGGCCTTTGTTTCTAATTCTAATTAAAACTTTGGTTGTTTGACTAGGTGTTTATTTTTACTTCTTCTAATCAGTAAGAGGTCAATTTGAAGTGAACATATTCGCTGTAAAGATACCCAAAATAATCCCTAGTGTCGTAATAAACAAAAAGAAACCCTAGTACTGAAATGATCAGGAATACATCTGGAGGAAACCATAAGGTGAACCCATGGCTTTATCGAGTAGTGATGGTTTTAAGCATGTCATCATTTTCCTAAAGAAATTAAGGTGAACCCATGACAAGGCATGTTGAGGACCCCACTACTTCATATTGTTTAAATGTATCCGAATGGTTTTACTGAAATAACATAAACTTGAAATTATGACCTTATGGAAGGTACCTGCTTTAAAATGTACAAGTCTAAGGCTCCGAGTGCATTGCTAGAAACAACCAATTTGAATTCAATGATGGATTCACATGGGTGAGAATAACATTTCATAGAATTGAATTCATCGTATTAGGGTATGGAAACTACATTATTCAAAGCATATTTGCCTTGAACAGACTCATATGACATTGATAAATCTACTACTTGTTAAGATGATTGAGTCCTTATATGACCAAGCTAGTAATTCACTACATTAAGCAAGATTATCAATGGTAGTCACTATTTGCAAGGGGAAATTCACTTGGTGCTCGGAGATACAATTTAAGATCATTGTCAACAAGGGTTTACCATAACAACCAACTAGAAGTCAATCATTCTAACCAACCTAGAAAAAAAAGGAATCTGTCAAACTCAAAACTAGACAGATCTATAAATTGTTCAACTTCTCACTGAACCTGCTCAATTGCAAATTAATCAATCACCCATGGAACCGACTTAACTGAGAATTTATTAATCTCGCACTGAACGTGCGAAAAGTCAATGCACTAATAACTAAGAAATTGAGATAAGTGTTGCAATCATAAATGAATCTCTTCTAAGATAAATAGATGATAACCATCAAGATAGTGGACGAACAACTAGCGGTCATATTGACATTAACTGGCTGTGATATTGACATTGTGACAAATAAACCCGAAAACCATGAAAAAAAATAATTTCAAATCACACAGACAATCTTTTTACTAGAGTTAATGGGCGGACTAGCACATCAACTATAGAGAAGACCCATGAAGATAGTGGACGAACTGGTGATAATGATATTACAACAGCGACAAATGAAACCTGGAAACCATTGAAGATGAAATAATTGCAAATTCTGCTAACAATCTTTCTATTGGAGTTAATGCGTTAACCTGCATGCCAGGTAGTAGTGCAACAACAAATGTAGTGAATAAAGAAGATGAAAAGCAAACCTCAACTTAAGAGAATTTGTTGGGAAGTGAACATTTGGTAGCACCTGGATCGATTTTATTGGAAAATCTAGATCAACATGATGATGTTCTTCATTTAGCACCACGAATGCTCGCAGTTGAATATTGTATACAGCCAAATCAAGCTGAATTAGGCAAAGGGGTCGCACTCATGAATCTAATGACAAAGATGATAAGGGATATGTGAACAACATAATAGAAGACTTCAAGATAAATGTGAATAAAAGAATGAATAAGATGATAGAAGATGTAGCAAGAGAAGTTGGAAACAATAAAAAAAAATTCACATTATACAATACCATTTGAACATCATGGACACAAATGTATAAACAACTACAAATTTTGGAGGCCATGAATACAAAGGTGCAGTTAGGTATTTTGTTTTTAAGATTGGGGTGTTTGTTTTAAATATGAAAATGATATTTGTTGATGGGATAGTGTTTTTTTTTTTTTTTTTTGATAAAACGTTGATGGGATATTTGTTTTACAATTGTATATGATGATGTTTGTTTCAATATTAAAAAAGTCATTTTCACCATAAGGAGAATTACAATTTTTCTCTTGAAAATGGAAAAATTACATTTGCTACCTTACCTTTTGAACACTGTTACATTTTCTACCATAGCTTTCTATAGTAACAACTTTGCTATATTGGTCTCAAGTTCTTTCACCATTATTCTATTTTTCTTATTGAGAGATAAATTTACATCTTGAAATTATATTTGTGAATTATGTCAAAACATTGTACAATATAAGGTGCAATTATCTACCGCATATCGACTGATTGAGATTAGGTCTATTGTCAAATGAGAAGAAGATTGAAGTCAACTCATGAAGACGAGTCAAAGCTATGAAAATCAAGATAAACTAGAAATAACTTAGGGATTGCCAAAATTCAAATGAAGTATCAAAAACTATTTGGAGGCAAAATATGTTAGAGCCAAAATTTAAAGTTTGAATTCAAGGTTTCGTCACATATGATGATGAATATTCCCTCTTGAGACATAACTATATGCATAAAGGAGAAATCAATGTCAAAGTACGAAGACATGGAACAAAATAGAATCTCTTTAATAGAAAAAAAGAACCGAGGACAACAAAGCCGATTTAACCCTTTGAGAAGTTTACTTCAGCAGGCGACCATTCTAAAAAAGGCATGGAGCCGCTCCAAAGTAGCCATTCTTAAAAGCAGGTGGTAAAGATAGTGAAGTCGACTTCACCCTCTCCAATCAAGCCTATAAATAGGACTCAAGGTCATTCACTTGGATCTGTCTCATGTTCTCAAAAGCTTAAAGCCATCATTCTATCCCCTTTTTGGCCTTCCCTTTGAGAGATCCATTCACCCACTCAACACCCTTATCCTTTGTGAGAGATCCATGGTGTTTTAGGAATAATCTTTTCCCCTATTCATGAGTTATTTGGTTATCTAAAGAGAAGAAAAAAGAGAAGTGACGAAGAAGAGTTGAAAGTTGTTTTGTATTGGTATATGCCTCATCTGGAGAGTTGTTAAGCCCCTCTATCATAAAACGAGCATCATTAGAAAATAAAAAATCCTTGAGTGTTCGCCTTGCCTAAACTCACCTTCACCCGTGTGGGTTCTTGAATTCGTGGACTATATTCATTTGAGTGTCCCTCAATGACCCTAAGCAAGTGGTAAGCTTTGCTTGTGTAGTATTCCATGATGGTGTGAACTTTGGCTATCGGTAAGTCTCACATTGTATGAACATAACACAAAGTTGTATCTACGGGATCCCAAGCATACGTCCATAAAACTTGGTTGTGATGCATCCCATTGATGATCACCAATGTGTTTATAAGACTTGTGGAGTGGAATACTTGGTTCGTGATGGTAAATCAAACAGGTGCAGAGGTTAGACCTTGCGAGGTTGTGGAACGTTGATTGCGAGTGGAGTTCTCATTTGATTAAGTATTAAAGATTTGAGGCTTGTGTCATTCCACGATTTTCGAAAAAAATCGGATAAATAAAAATCCAACATTTTATTTCACCCAACCCTCCTGAAAATCGAAGCGCGAACTTGTTACAACATTTTGTTCAATCTGATACAATAAATATTCAAAGTAACAAGACCAAGACTTACTAGGGAAAACCAACCATCATTAACTGAAAACTCAACAACAGTTCAACTATTACAATTGTCCAAAGTACCTCTTAACAAATAACTGTGTACACGTACGTCACCACTACTCAATAAAAAATAAATACAAACTAAAGGAGCAACTAAAAATCTCTCAAGTCTCACAAAAATGGAAGCTTTACCCAGAAATCACCCGCAAAAAATGTACATGCTAAGATACTTGCAAAGCACTACAACTACGCTTATAAGAGAACATACTCAAGCCATGCATGGCTACATTTACTTTCACTCTTCAAGATGAAAAGTTAGTTTTCAATCAAGTGAAAATATATCCTAAAATAAATACTATATAGATAATAATATCACAAAAAAAAAATATTAAGACCATATATAGTCTACCCCCTCAAACAAAGTTAGTTTCGCACAAAAATATACAAAATACTTCGGGTCTGTTCGTCAGAGTTTATCTCATAAAATAAATAGAATTTATAAAAATATTATTTCATAAAGAATGTGCAGAATAAAGTTTTCTACTAAGAGGAACAGACGGTGTCCTATCCTATTTAGAATTATGGATCATAAGATATTCTCATTTCATTCCCGACATGTCGAAATTATTTCGCTTAATTATGTTAGCTTTTATACCTCAATTATTGCCACAATAGTCATCCCTCCTATGGCTTGCATTCATACCAAATGTTTCACCCATATATTTAACGACCTCTTCGACTAGTAACAACCTATATGAGATATATGTCCCTATTTATCAATCTGATCGAAAGGTTAGACTATACGATGCACACATAATCAACAACTCTCACCTACACCAAAGGTCAAGGTAAATTACTCATCATTCATTTTTTTTCATGGGCTAAATAGAAATAATATTTTTTTTATTTAAATTCTTTTTCACGAGAATTCCTCACATGTAAACCTGAGCCCAAATTAATCAGTTTTTTTTTTCTCTCTGGAGTTGTGTCATTAACTAAGGCCTCGTTTGGTTTCTCAATGGAATGGGAATGGTAATGGGAATGGTAATGGTAATGGTAATGGTAATGGGAATGTTTATGTTTGGTGTACCAATGAATCACAATGGTAATAGCATATGACATTGTTTGGTATGTGAATATATGGTAGGAATGGAATGGAAATGAATTGTATCTTTACCGATATGCCCTTGGTTATTATAACAGTGGATTTTATGCCATCTACTATATTATATAAAGGAAATTATATACAAATTAAAATTTGGAGCACCATAAATAGAAACGCAATTGTATCACATAATAATTCCAACAAATAATAAAAACAATGGCATATATAGAAAAATATAACCATAAAATATATGCATTCAACTGGTATATAACCATCAAAGTACTCATATGGTTCATAAGACCTGATAATAGCAAAATAGATACAAGGTTACACAACCATAGACATTGTTTGGTTGGATTAAAAATTTCAACAAAATAGCCAAAAAAAGAACTACTCCTTCTAGTCCACATTTTGTCCCCTTAATCTCGAGAGATGATCCTTTTCACATACCCTGCCCTTGCATTTGGTGCAAGACAAAAGAAGTACTCAACTCGGGTAGTATAGGATCCCAATTTCAATGCAGATTTCTCTTTCTCCTCATCGGCCAGTCCTTCCAAGCTTTGTAATTATGTAAAGAACTGCTTCCTCCTCAACAATCCACTTGTCTGTCCCCATTGCATGACTTAGCTCATGAGTAGCCTTTTGAATTTCAATTCCAAATGTCTTTGCCACTTCACGTAGAACCAATATGACATGAGATTCGTCTGAACTTTTCTTTCTCTTCTTGCACCGAGAAGTCCCCTAAGTTGGAGTGCCTTTATCTTCCTTTCCACGGGTGACATCAGCAGTATCAAAGTGAGACATATTAGCATATGAACCAGCCATTTCAGCAGCCGAAGTAGACATTTCAGCATTAGAGAATACATGTATGTATGGTCCATGGGAAGATATCTCCATGTCACTGAACCATTCCACTGTTGGATTATTATAATCTGTAGTCTGATCATTCCTTTCATGAGTAGCTTCGTGTAACGCCCCTACTTTTCAAATAACAATAATTAATTTATGTTTCTAAAATTCAATTGAAATTGTGTTTCAAAATCTTCTTTTGTTTGACAACTAGTATTTTTTTTCGAAATTCAGTTAACTTTCTTACCTTCCGAATCTCGGGACGAGATTCCATTTAACGTGTGTATAATGTAACACCCCTAAATTTCATAAAGATAATTTATTTTATTTTTAATTAAATAAAATAGGGTTACATTTAATTGAATGTGAATTTCGAAATTTAGGGTTTTATTTGGTGAGTTAAAGGGTGAGTGTTCTCAGAATTTTAGTGGGGGCGAATAACCACCCATAGTATAAAAACAATACATTTCTTTCTTTCTTCTCTTTTGCAAAACCCTATTCTCTTTGTTTTTCTCCCTCTCTTCTTCACAATTTCTTCTTCAATGGCAACGATGGGTTTCTCGACGTGAGACTGCCTTGCAATGGCCTGATTCGGCCATAGATGATGAGTGTTTTAGAGAAAAGAGAGGAGAGGAGAGAAACGATGGTGGAGGTGGTGTGTTAATGTTGTCTGAATGGTGGTGATGGCTTGACGAGCAAGAGGAATGGGATGATGGCGTTGATTATGAAGGGTTGTTGCGTGGATCGTTGCGATTTTGACCAGTGAGTTTTCGCCTTCCTCAATCTAAATTTTTGTGTGTGTTTTTGATGATTGATTCATGATGGGGTTTGACTGTTTTGCTATTAGAGTTATTGGTTCAATGTTTTTGTTTGTTTCGAAAATTTTAGAACTAGCTTGCATTTTGGTATTTTTGGTTTATTATTGCAATGTTGAGAAATGTGACAGTTCATCATCGTTTTGTTTCTTAGTCAAATTTTTGTGCTTTTGTTTTTATGTGATCTGTTTTGTTTGCTTGATGATTGATTGGTGGTTGTTTTGAGTACAGTTTATGGGTTTGATTGAAATCTAGAAAAAAATAGGTAAGAGCTTAATTGGTGAAATGAAGATGGAAAGTTTTCTTGGTTCTGTGTATAGTTTGAATCAAATGCATACTGCTGTAAGTGCTTCTATCATTTAACTTCATTTAGCTTTCATTGAAGGCCAATCTTTTTTTGACCAAAAGAAAAAGTACAGTGCAAGGGCAGGGTTGATAGTAGAATAAAGAGATTTCATAACTACCTCCAAGGTTATCCCAGTTGTGATGAAAATTTTCCAATTCCATTCTTACAGAGTGGCGCCAATGCCATATGACCGAAACTTTCATAGCAAGTCTTCTACCTTCCATGGCTATTTAAATACTTGATTGCTCCTCTTAAGTAGGCATAAGGGATCACAAAAGTTCCTAACACCCTTGTGTAAACGCTGGGTTTCCATAAATAAGAAGTTCTAAACAATTTGTGTTAGATCTTTGGTTATTGTGAAGGGTGAGATATGCTCTTTTCTTTCCTCCACCAAAACTCTCACCCGTTATAAGTCCCATCGAGTTGAAATCTCTGTCCAGCGAACACTTCTTTGTGGCAATTCAATTCCATAAGTCATCCCATTAACATCACTAGTTATGTACTTATTATAGCGATATAAACTCTACCAATGTGTGGCATTTCAGATCTGCGATATGGTGTCAGTTGCTCGGCTTTTGAATCTCCCTCTTTCACCCATTTTTGCTATAAGATGATTGCTCCATCGAAAGCATACCTTAGGGAGTGTCATAGGCACAACTATCTTATGCAAGATTGTGTCTTTCTTCATGTTACTGATTGCAATATAGGATAGTGTAAGTGAGAAATTATTTTTCTTCTTGGGTATAAAATATAAATAAACCTTGAAGTAAATAAGTTATTGCTTCCAAATTTGAACATGTGTTTTCTTGTTGGTTGTGATGGTGTGGTCATCGAGTGGTCTCAGCTGGGGTGAGAGTGAACTATTTTCAGAATTCTTCCAGATTGTTACCAAGTAACATCTACTGTAGCACTACAAATTATATTCTTATAAACTAATCATGTTACAAATTTTATTGGAAATCATTTGTATTTGCAGTTGATTTTCTTTGAAACAAGTACGACCCAGCTGCCATTTACTTTCCATATTCCTTAGTCTCCGTAACAACTTTTTTTCTTCAAGGTCTTTTTATGCTAGATATTCAGTTTTCTTTTCATGCTAGTGTGTCTAATAGGGAGTTGTGTATGAATGATGAGATTCATACCATCTTCTATGTTTTTCCCAGTGGTTGATCTCCAACGTAGTTTAAGAGGAATTCTCACTCAAAAGTCAAGTCTAATGATATGAGGCTGAAGAATAACTTCTTGAAATATATGTTTTTGTTCAATTGCATATCAAAGTTGAAACCAGTGTGAGGGAGAAATGGTTGTTAACATTATGTTTAGATAGTATCTAGGATTAAATTCTATACCCAATGTCTTCAGGTACGAACTAAAAATAGGTGTGTGCTCCTAGTTTAAAAAACGGTATATGTTGGATGTCATCCATTTGCTGATATGCATGCTTCATTCCTTCTATTCAGTCATGTGGCTACATTTTGATTCAAATTTGTTCAATTATGATTAGTCTCAAGGGAGGTGTCTATATTAGCCAAGGCTATGGCTAAACCCCTTAAAATGTGTATGAGGAGTATTGTGGCTAGCATACTCTGAAGGGACGTTTGAGAGGGGAGGCAAATCTTAGATGGACATGGGCTTATGATGTCTGGGGTTGGCTTGTTGGACTGGTTCAAATCTGTCTAGTTTCATGTAGTTGTGTGCATTCTTTTAGTTTTCTTGTAGTTGGACTGATTTTGTGTAGGTTTCTACAAGGGTTTTGATTGCGGTTTTGAGTAAGAACAGTATCATGCTATATACCAAAAGTTTTCTGTTTGAGTCTAGTTTTCAAAGAATCTTACGGTATCATAATCTGAGTTTAGTACAGGAAGATATGCTCATTTTAGCGACCATAGGTAAATCAGCTGAAGGCTGACATATGGTCTGTTTTATTTGTAAAATATGTATTGTTATATAAATAATCATGTGTTATGCCTTATATGGTTAGAAACCTCTTGGTGTCTACTTTTCATTGCCCCAAACGGTATGCAATTTGGAGTTATAACGTGAGAGTTATGTATGTTTGAGTGATGATTGGTCAAGTTATCCGATTAGGACAGCTTGTTCATTTCGGTGTGGTTGGCAAGGTTATTTGTTTGACTATTTTGGGAGGGGGAACACAATTGTTTAGGGTTTGCCTTAGAGTGTCTTGAGTTGTATTTGATGTAAAGAAAAAATATTGTTTGGCTTGGTTAAACTACGGTTATTAGCTCAAAACTATGTTTTGCATACTCTAAGTTAATAGTGATGCTTGAGATGTGAATGGTTGATGAATATTAATGCATTGTGATAAATTTGGAGAATTGTATTATTATGCATATTGACTTGTTTATGCATTATGAAGAATTTGGATATTTGAATCAAGGAGTGACTTGATTGTCATGTTGTTATAAAGCATGATTGATGTATATGCTATGTTTTCCCCAAAAATGTGGGTGGATACGATTGTGAATCGATTGATGCATGACAAAATGTCATTGTGGAGAAATTCTGAATTATGAAAAATAAATGATATTGGTAAACCTTGATTTCTGAAAATATAAACCACTTGGGCTTGTATCACTTAGAACTACCACATCTCTTTTGTTTATTATTTCCCCTCTCTTACTAGAGAAACTAAATGACCTGCGGGTCGTCTTGCGGAGTTGGGGCACCCATTTCTTACTAGAGAAACTAAAATAACCTTCGGGTTAGTCTTGCGGAAATGTGGTGAGTTTGTATGCCTAAAATAGGCTTTGATATTTATCCGTCAAAAATGTGACGTGAGTTATGCGCATTGATAGCCCAAAGGTGGCTTTTGGTACTCATATAGTTAGGGGTATCCGCGATGCATGCCTGTATGTGATGTCCCCACTTAGGCATGGATGACGGAGTAGTCCTCCTTTATATGAGAGAGGCACACGGGCATGTATGTTCGGCACGGAGGTGGTGCGAATGTGGTATCGTCTAAGTGATCAATCCGTTAAAAAGATGAACTTAATTCAAATAAAAAGAATAAATGACGTTGCATTGTTTCTAATTCTTTTTATGCAGGATGGCAAGTCCACTAATATTTCTGCAGGTCCGACTTGCCATAGTCAACTCCTATAGGGTAAGTACAGGTAAATGCATATTTACATATTAGGATGATATGATTGCCTCGTTGAGGAACTAAATTCTTTGGACTGTGTTTTCTTGCATCACACCTTTGCCTCGTTGAGGAACTACCTATTGGTGTGATGGTTTGTTGTTTATGTTTCGCTTGATGTTTATCACGTGCGATTTTATTGATTTTTAGGATGAAGATTTCTCACACCAGCTCTATTGCTGACCCGAGTGAGCTTTTGCTTCTTGGGTACATTCCTTTGGGAATGTAGCCGATTAGCTTTTCAGGTTTAGAGACTTTTGAGCAGCGTTACGGGAGTTCCGCTAGTGGGGCTAGCGACGTCAGTTTTTCCTGGTTAGACTTTTGTATTAATTTTAGTTTGTTCCTATTTTCTAAAATATATTGTCTTTGCTGCTAAATGTCTCTGTTGTTATTGAATTTCACGTACCGAGTTTTGAGGAAACGGATAATCCTACGTGGATTTTAGGATTTCGTTTTTCTCGAAAATCGGGGCGTGACACTTCGTCTACTATTTCAGCGGGGTCTTGTGCATATCCTCCATTCGCACGATCCTTGCCAAATACAGTGCACAATGCATCAAAATGTTCCAACATTTTGTTTCTAAAGCTAGCAGCCCTCTTGTGACTCTGCATATCCATATCAGTGAAATTAATATAAGATAAATGCAAATTAAAAGTAACAGAAAACACCAAAACAACAAATCATACCTTCACATACTCATCCCACACAACATTTTCAGCAACCACACATTTACGCACAAAATCCCACCCAAATCCACTTGAACATGAACCATAAACCATATCGTACACAACGCAAAAGTCCTTTTTCATGGTCCTCAATCTGGAATCAATGTGTGGCTTACTCTTTATGCCAGCATCAGGGATTATAACATGAATTGCTTGCTCTAAAGCAGTCAAATATCCTAGTTTGAAGCCATTATCTGCATTCAGTGTGCCTTTGTTGTACAATTCCAGAAGAGCAACAACCAATACATTATCCTTTGCGTCAGTCCATTTATGCTTCTCATATTAAGACATCCCTACAACTTTTTGTATACAAAGGATACATAATCCAGATTGGTTCTGTAAACTGAAATTTTAATACACAATATTCATACACATAATTAAATATACAACACTCATACACAAAATACACACATATTTCAATATAATAAGTCAAAGTAAACTGAAATTTAAAATTAACAAGAGCATTTTCAAACTATGACGGAACACTCTTTTCATTCTCATACATCTCTTGCACCAACTGCAACCTTCAATAACTCCATGCGTCACTAACTTCTATTGTTGTAATTGGTTCATGAGCTTGCACATACTTGTTATCAACATCCTCACCTCCTACAACATTTTCTAAAGGATCATAACACATTTGTTTCCTTATGAGATTATGTAGAAGACAACATGCTATAATTATGCGATTATGTGTCCTAACCGGGTAAAATGATGGACTCCTCAATATACCCCACGGTATTTTCAGCAAACCAAAACATTGTTCAATGACATTTCTAGCAGATGAGTGCTTGTAATTGAATAACTCTTTTGGAGTGGTTGGTTGATGTCCTTCTTTCCAATCATTTAGATTATATCTCTGACCTCTAAAAGTTGTTAAGAACCCCTCACAGTTGGTGTACCCCTCATCAACAAGGTAATAACAACCTATATGACATATTCATAATTTTAGTAAAGGAAATATTATAACAATACGCTGAATTATTTCACTTTTGATGAAAAATAACACAAGCTCACCGTGTGGAACTCTCAAACCATGTGGTGTACTAATTGCATCACGAAGTATCCTTCCATCAGCAGCAGAACCCTCCTAACCAGGTAACACATAAATAAATTGCATATCTTGTGAACAAACACCCAATGTGTTTGTACTTGTCTCATTCTTTCGATTATGGAACTTAGCCTTGTCAGCTACCTGGATTCTTATCTTGATATGAGTGTCATCTAAAGCGCCAAGACAATTCTACAACATACATAACATTTATGTTTAAAATAGCTAAAACATATCTTACTTTTTTTTTTAGATATATGACATAAGTAAATTACCTTGAGCCATTTCCATCGCTCATCACAAGAGTCATTAGGCACAGGTTCAGGCCTTTTTAACAACTCTTCATGTAAGAACATGAGGCTTGTCAACACCTTGTTGAACGACCTACTAATAGTTTCTCCCGATCGCATGAACCTAAATATAATTACTCAGTTCTTCACATGATGGGCAAGGATGTGTAAACATATGGCAACTTGTTATGGGATACCCATATACTTGGTTGGTTTTAGCCCACCTATGGTTTCTATCATGGAACACAAATTTTCAAAGGTAGACCTATCCCTCCTTAGTTGTGCAATGCAAGTGTTATCACTTGCATACACCATCTGCGTAAGGGGTTGTCTTTGGAATGCAAAGTGTAAAACATATGACTTAACCCTGGGTCTAATACTATTCAAAGACACGACAATGCAAACATTGTAAAATAAGCCTGTCATGCTAAGTATATGAGTCCATAAAGATGAAATAATGACCTTCTTTCTCATCCGTTTCATTTTGATTGATGTTATACTCGATGAAGGCATGACTGCATAAAGGTAAGTTGGTAACTAATTAATACAACAAGTATAGAAGTTTAAAATGTGGCAGTTTCAATAGAGGAATATAACAGAATTCAAGACTTCAGATGAATTACAAGAGCATAAACAACAAATTAATTCATCCAATATTTAGTGATTATCAACTCAAATCCTAGGATTTCATATTAACCATTCACAAACTCATAACAAAAACATATATAAATCTTTTAATAGGCAAAGCATTTAATGCATTGAACATGCATGGCTTCAGATCCTTCAATCCAATCCCAAATAAATAAAATCCATTCCCACAATAGTTATACCAATAGACCATGACAATGAGATACAATTGAGACGGACTGAGAGGTAAAGTTTAGACTTTGGAGAATGAGTGGTGAGTTAGGTGAATAGAAAATACAGAGAGCATTTCATTTTCATAATCTCATAATGAAACCAAGGTACAAAGTCTTCTCTCTCATTATTAAGTTAAAGATAATTAATTATCTTCCTTGAATTCACATCTTTAAAGAAATCATTATCTTCCTTCAATTCACAGTACAAATTAGCTACAAATTGTCAACTCTATCTTCAATACACTCTTCCATTAGAAAGAAAGAGAGAGAAATCACCCATCCTCCAATTAAAGACAGAATACACAAATTGAATGTAAAGAGAGAGTGAATTGAAGAAAATGAATAGAGAGATAGTGTGAATTGAAACAATTTGTGGTGTTACTTCAACACAGACACCATAGTATCAAAATAGGTTGCAATCACAATCTTTTCTCCTAATCTAGTGGATGGTTTGAAGAGGAAGGAGATGGTTTTGAAGAGACTTACCTCGATCAATGGATGTAGATGTGCTTGTTCTTCCCTTTACACCACAATCGTAGCCGTTCAAGCTCAAGAGGTAAGTAAGAATATGAGGTCGAATGGGGTTTTTTTGAGCAAGGAGGGTAAAAAAATATTTTCGAGTTGCGTTGACCATTACAACGGGCAATGTAATCGCCATTCATAGGGGTTGGGGTCGGAATGGTTATTACAATGAAATCCGTAATACTCGTTCCCATTACATCACTTTTTTGCTCAACCAAACATTGGTTTGCATTGGACCATTGTATTGACCATTACGATTACAACGGTCAATGCCCAACCAAACATGCCCTAAGGATTTTTCCTATAAGTCAGTGCAATACTATCTAAATGTGTATCAGACCCACTATCCCAATTTTGTATCATCAATTTTGCATGTGGGTTTCAAATTTTACTCCACTTAATAATTGTCCAGTCAAATGATCTATAATCTTCTCTTTCAATAATACAACAACATCAATAATATTTCAATCGAAAATTACATCAATAACAATTACAAAGCTTAACCATACCAACAGATAATTTCAGAATGATTCAACGATTGTCATGCATTACAATAAAGTTTTAGGACGTGCCCATCTACCAAACACAACACAATCACCAATATCATATTTCAATAAAAATTCAGCAATTGGGTAATATATTCACCTTAATTTCAACAAATATTAATATGTTCATAATCTAGACTTATGTATAAAACATTTCATGTATAGGGATTTAGCATGTACAACAAAAACATTCAACCGTAACTAAATGCATAGGCCTGTAAATGAATCATGAGGATGAGTTCAAAATGAAAATGAATAACAATAAAAATAAAGTTCTTCAAATATATATTATACTAAGGGGATTGTTAGTAGCATCCATAATATGGAGGAAAGTCACTATGGTTAAGAGCCACCACACCCAATTGGTACCCACCCTAAGAGCCACCACTGTCTGGTCAAAACTGTTTGACCCGAGTTTCTTCTCCCGCCCTCCAAAATATATGGTTTAACAAATAATAGAAAAATGAGGAAGAATAGAGAAAGAAGGGAAGAGGAAGAAAAGGAAGAGGAAGAATGAAGGTTGCTCCTTTCAACTTGAAACCATCATACTTATAAGAGAGACTCGACTTCAACTTCAACTTGAAATCGTCGTCAATCAATCAATATTTCCTTCCATTTGTTGTTATTCAAGGAACTGGTTACAGATCAATCTTTGAATCGACAAAAAATTAGATATTTAGGTAAATCTAAGTTTGATTTTAGCCCACATCATTCAATTTTGATCCTACACTATCACTGTAAATATGGGGCTTTGTTTGTAGACACGATTTGTACCAATTTTTGTTAAATCTTAGTTTTCTAGAATTTTTATCTTTACTTTGTGGGTTAATTTGATTCAATGGGTTTATGCCTTTTGTGTCAACAAATTTCTTATAATCAAAAGTAAATCTACAACAAACATAACATACTAGAAATAGTTCTAATTGTGATTTGTTAAAATCGTCACGGATTTTGAATTCTTGTTTTTGTTATATTTCAGTTATGTAGTTTTTTTATATTTTGGTGAAGAGAAATGATACCATGAGCTAGAGCTTGTGATAATGTTCTAAAGCTCTTTTTCATAGCCATAGGATTATATTATAGGATTTACCTAAGAGAATTTTCCTAATTAATTTCTTCCATGATATTCTTTCAATAAAACGAATTAATATGTAACATGAAAGAATCCAAATCTGTAAACTTCTCTATCTTTTTGGCTAAAAAAATAAAAAAATGTGTGTTTTTTTCTACGAGCCATATTCTCCATGCAAATATCATTTTATCGCATCATGTGTTCGGAGTTTTCACTTAATTTGAAATATTTGAAGCTTATTATGTGCGGTTTCAATTTGTATGTATTTTTTCAACCAACAAATACATTCATTCTTATTTATAGGATATTGAATTATTAGAATGGGCTGAGACATTCTCAAATGCAACCTTGTTGGTTTTGGTGACTAAGACACATATACGGCTAGACTGGTTGTATGGTTGTTCTTTGATACTTCATCCTCAACCATATGTCTGACTAAACATATTTTTTGTCTACCGGATATAACGATGATGGTTTTGCTAACCAAGACACCAGTCACCAATCCCTACATACGACCAGGTTGGCCATATGGTTATTTTAGATACTTCCTCAGCCGTATGTTTGACTTAATATACTTTCGTCGTAGCCGAATGTAGCACATGTACTTCTGGTAATAGACATCAAGCACCAAGACACACATACGGCTAGGCTAGCCATATGGTTGTTTTGAGATGCTTTCGAACTAATCCGTAAGTGCGCTTACATACTCTTTGGCTGGTCGAATGGACTCGTTGCATACAGATCGGGCATCAATTTCTATGATTTCCTATACAAATTTGACTAGATACCTAATGAAAGAAAACTAAAAAAACAAAAACAAAAAAACAAAATACAAGACAATAACAAAGTTTGTATTGAACAATATGTGGTGCTTTCATCCACTTCGTCCATGAATATTGTGTTGGAGTCAAATTCCATCGAAGTGAATATTGTGGAAGGAGATAGTGTAGAAGAAGGAGATGGTTGGAGGAAGAGAGTTGAGTTTAGTTGAGTGAGTGAGAGTGAGTTTAGATGAGTGAATTTGACAAATCTTGACTTGGGCTAGGTGGGCCAATCAAATCAACCATTTGGTGGTGCCTTTTAAGAGCCCAACTTTTTTAACTTTTAGAAATGAATATGGTGAAATGGTGGTGGCTTTCATCAAACGGGTGCTACTAACAATCCCCTAAGAGATCTTCCACAAAACATATCACACACAGAGAACACACCAACCAACTATATAAAAAGTGAAATTATGCCTCCATATATATATGGAATGCCACCTTGTATATAACTAAAACACATAAATCATAAGTCTACCACTACACATTCACATGAGGAAAAATTAGCATAAAAGTGGATGCAACGTGCACTCGCACGACCGCACAACCACTTTATCTTCTATGTTTTTCTTATTCTTTCTCATTTTCTTGTCTCTTTTTTTTTTGGTTTTTTTGTTTTTGTTTTTGATTTTTTGTTTTTGTGTGGTGTGTTGGAAGAGAGAACAAATTTCTCTTCCTCATCTCTATTCCCCATTTTTCTCATTCTTTGTTTCTTCTTTTCTTGCTTCATATTCTTTTTCCTTCCTCTTCACTTTTTTCTCCTCCAATCAGCCGCCACCCAATTAAAACATTAAGATTAGGTTTTTAATCAAATTATATTTGCACCTATTCTTTTAACTATTAAACTAATCACAAAATAACTAATAAAAACAAGACATGAAATGATAAAAATGCAATGTTTAGCTAATAAAATTCTAGCTATCACTAGATTAATAATTTTGTAAACCCATGCATTTTTTTTTACAAATAAGTTTTCAGTTAAAACAAGTCATTACGATATTATTACAACATTAATAAAATATAAATTATATTGAACCTCAAACACGTAGTTATATAAAAATTTAGATATGTTTAGAAAATGGGGTCATTACAATGTAAAAAACTTTAAATGGAATCTTGTCCCATGATTTGGAAGGTAAGAAAATTAGGTGAGTTTAAAAAAAAATTCAACTTGGCAAACAAAATAAGTTTTTAAAATACAATTCCAAATGAAAAATTATTCATGTCTTATATTCACAGATAAATCCATATCATATAAACCAACTCACCAATCATGGATAGACATGAGGTTACTGCATGGGTATATCTATATTATTTTAACATGAGCACAAAAATATAAATTCAGAACTTTATGTACAATTTTTTTCTTATTAAGGTCATTAAAAAATTAAGGGTGTTACAGCTTGCAAACCTTTTCTAGCTAGGAAGTAAATGGTCGGAGCCAATCAACCTCCGGCTTACGTGAACCTCGTTATAATGATGTTCTTTGTCTGGTTTGTTTTCTTTTCTCCTCACTACAACATATTTATTTTAAGCGGCGCTTCGAAAAGCGCCGGTATAGGGAAAAATGTGCCGGTTTAGATCATTGACGACATTTTATAAAGCGCCGAAAAAAGTATGTGTCACCAAAAGATTAACGACGCTTTATGTGAAGCGCCGGTTAAAATCTACATTTACGACACTTTTTAAACCGCCGTAATAGCTTATATAAGTGCCGCTAAAGAAATGGATATGTCAATTCCCATTTGGATACAAACGCCGTATTTATAACCTTTTAATAAAGCGCCAATAAAGATATTTTGCGACGCTTTGCAAGCACCGGTTATGTTAACAAACCTGTAAAAAATTAGTATTTACAACCTTTTAATGGCGCTTTAAAGCGCCGATAAACATGTTTTGCGACACTTGTAAAGTGTCGGTTGTGTTAACAAACCTGTACAAAAATCGTATTTACAACCTTTTAATGGTGCTTTAAAGCACGGATAAATATGTTTTGCGACGCTTTTAAAGAGCCAGTTGTGTTAACAAACATGTAAAAAACCGTATTTACAACCTTTTAATGGCGCTTAATAGCGCCGATAAAGATATTTTGCGACGCTTTGAAAGCGTTGGTTATGTTAACATACCTGTAAAAAAAATCAATTTCTAGGCACCTCAACCTGCATCAATAAAAATAAAAACCTGTCATTGGGAAGGAAAAACAAACAGTGAATGTAAGAAACAGTTCATTAAGCAATATCAATCATTAGAATTCGCAGAACCTGCTTTGCTTACGGGTAAATTAACCACTTATCAACGTAATATCTACTTTTTTGCCCCTGCCACTAAACAAGATGTTTGAGCTGGCTAAGATGCTCTAATATCCCGTAACATCAAGAGATTCAAATGATATAATGTCAATGAATTTCACTTACCTGAATATGTGCTAATTGTGCAGGACAAGTAAATTTTGCACTAAAGGTACATTCCAAATTCTTAAACAAAACTTACCTAATTTGTTGTAGCTATTATTATACCAATGGGCAGGGTGAAGACAAAAGCCAAGGCAATTGCTAGTAAGACTCCCCAGTAGGGAAGTTGCAATTGCCTTACTAGCAATTGCCCACCGAATCCTTCGCAAGTGAAAATTGAGAGCGCAATGACCAAAACCATAAGTGAGTAAAATCACCATTAAGGAACGTGATCATAATTCTTCTTCATCAACCTAGTATGGACATCGCCAAACTGATCTCGGAACGTCTCCCTTGTTTTGTTCCAAATTGTCCTATCAAGCATTGAATCATAATGTTCAATGTTAGCACAAATAAAATGCCTACATGCAAATACTAGGCAACAGTGTCTATAAGTACGACTTCATGTTATCAAAGTTTATGCATAAAACCAAGTACAAATTCATGGAAAAGAACTACCTTCCACGGAAGAGCCACATGCGAGAGGGTAGCAGCCATTACACGTAATCAAGGGCTTCTTCCATGGCTATGCAACATTCTTCAAGAATTTGGGACCTCATTGGACTTATCACCCCATTTGCATGGTAGTGTACAATCTCCCAAAACAGTATGTAGTGGCCTGGTACTGATGATGTATCTGCATAACTGGTGTATTCTACGAGTAATGCCTTGTAGGGTTCCAAGAGTTTCTTCGTTGTGATGACACTCTTATGGAGGTCTTCTTCATTTGTTTTTTCATTGTCAATGCTCAAAATGACGTTCCTCCTGCAGATGAAATGGAGTTGTGGGGCTTGGTTATGGAATCCGACCACTTGGACAACATCTCCAATGCAGTACCTGTATAGTCCTGGTACCAAAACACAATAAAATCCTTTAGATGAATTTTATCTAACTTGAATATCAGATTGCATTGTAGAATAAGATAATTCCACGATCTATCCATAAGGGCTTGGTCCAGCACTGACGATAATTCCGTACTGACCATTATAATGGAAAACTACTTGGAATCTAACATGCATTTTAGTCAGTTTTTCACTACTGATTGTTGCATTATGACCATTGTAACAGAGGATCGTAACTTACCAGCATAAGTCGTAATGACGAGTTCATAATGGCAGCCAAGTCCAACATGGGCCATGTCGACAGGCTTGTCCTTGGGCACTTCTGGATCAGGTGATTTAAGTATGTCCAACATAGCTTATCTGCACTCAGAGTCTGTAATCATGGGGCCTAGCTGGCCTACTCGGATGTCATCACATAATTAGGGATGGCAACGGGGCGGATTGGGGCGAATTTGAGCAAACCCATCCACGCCCCGCATATCCGTTTATCATTTTTTTTAAACCATCCCCGCCCTGGACGGATAGGCGGATATCCGCCCCGCCCCGCCCCATTTAACCCGAAAAAAAAAACAGATCTAAGATTTGAGAAAAAAAAATGAAGGAACCCCCAATCAATGGTGCTTGATGATCGAGCAGGAAGCATGGTGGTGATGCTTGAAGTCGGCAAGAGGATCTCTTCGATGCGTCCTCTTTGCAGCCAATATGAGATTTGTACTGTTCAGAGGCTCAATTGTTGCGTTCTCTTCAGCCATAGACCTTCTCATCCTCCCCATTACCACCCCATCAACCACTAACCCTATCCACAAAAAGAAGATCAAAACCTTCATACCCAGAAACAAACAAGATAAATAGAGCAAAACCCATTTCTCCAAAAGTCATTTTAAGTGGAAATAGGGAAGTTGGAGTACTTGATTCGAGTTGCATTTTGAAGTTGTGAGTCTGAAAAGCTCCATGGGTGAAGAGAAACAGAGTTGATGAAATCAGGAGAAAAGCAAGCCATCTGAAACAGAGCATGTTTGGGTGTCTATCTGAGAAACTCTACAAATCTCTCTCTCTTAGTTTTGCTTGAGTGGTTGTTAAAGAAGAGAGAGTTTTATCGAATGAAGGAAGGAAAGCAAGGGGTGTGATCGAGAAGATTGGAATCCTGTGGTGCCGACACCAGAAATTGCTGCTGTTGTTGTGGTGAGAGTCTGGGACTTTGAGAGATGTGAGATATGAGAGATGTAGATTTTTTTTTTCCTTTTAAAGGGTCAGTGGTATTTATGTAAATTTTTATACTTAAACGGATATCCGTGGGGCGGATATGGACAAATCCGTATCTGCCCCGAATATTTGACGGATGTTATTTGGATATCCGTATCCGCCCGAAACCCGTTTAGCCATATCCAAATCCTCCCCATACGGATTGGGTGTGGCGGATATCCGTGAAAATCTGCCCCACTGCCATCCCTACACATAATTGGGCCCAATTGTGCTCAAGAAAGCTAATAGCTCTGAGGAATACAGAAGCGAAAACTGCACCAAGGCGAAGAACTTGGCGTCGATATATTAGACCGGGTAAGAGTTGGCAATACATACTTTGATCATTGTTAATGCACAGGATGGTTTGATCAGGACTTGTGTGGTCATTGAATGGGTCTCGAGGTCGACATTTGAAGTGCTTGCTTTTGTAGTAACTTGTCAGAACCGGCCTAGCTGGTAAGCCTGATGGTGTCGACATTTTTGCCTTGACAAAGTAGAGGTACATGGCTTTGCCCTTGTCGAGCCCAGGGACAAATCTGAAGAAGTACATTCAGGTGAAAGGGTATAAAAAGAATTAGAAAAATAATATTTCCAGTATGAGACAATTATTTAAAACTTTCATATAAAAACTGCACTAAGGAAATCCAAACCAAAATTGGCAACTTAAGAAACCAAAAGAGTCCATTTTATTCTGCAGTAATGGATATCCTAATATCGCTAAATTATATAAGACTATATTAGTCACACACCATAATAATATCTATTCTATCATGCGCGACACACCAACTCCACCTATTAATGCCCCTTTTCAGTCATTTCACATAAGAATCAAATTATCATTTAAATATTATACGACATTTAGGTATCACCATCAAAAGCAAAAATCCGGAAATGGATTTATCACATCATCAGGTTTTTGTTTTACCATCCTATTGAAGAGAAATGCAGATAGAAACAAGGTCTTACTGATTCATAATTGGCATGATGAGGTTGTAAAGAAATGTTCGGCAATCAAGATCTTCAGCGATTGATGGCATCAACTTTGGTTCTCCGACTGAATCCTTCCATATCCAACAAACAAAGGACATGGCAGTAATGGATTGGAACATATAGTTGGGAACTATAGTATGCGAAACTTGCTGTCATGACTAGGTAAAAGAACTAGAGCTGGTTTGTCTTCTCTTTGGCCTCACCTCTTCTTCATGAAGTGCCCTGTAAGATCACAGTTTCATCATCAGAGACATGTAACAAAAGAGAAATGAACAACGAAGATAAAGAGTTTGAGATGATACCTAAAGAACGATACTTGAACTAGGTTAGATGGCCACCACATGTAAGGAGAATCAACAAGGGACTTTATGAATAGGCCAGCCCATCCATAACCAAGCATCTATTCTCCATCAAGAATCGACAAAAGACTACTTTCAAAATGAATACATAATTTGATCTTTTCATCTAGTTAACATGGGTGAAAATGAAGCGTCAGAGTTGCAGTGAAATTCATAGTTCGAATCTCAACATTTACATGCAGGGACATGTCTAAAGATGTAAGAATTTCGATGAGATGGTAATCGATCAATTGATCAAGTTCATGAGAATCAGGCTGTCAACGAACCTGCTCAATTGGGCAATCATTCACTTCTTCATCAGTATACAAAGATTACAACTTTGGTTAAAATGACATTTACAACAAATAGTTGAAGCAAGTTTGGCAAGTGAAGTGAACTGACCTGAAATTTCAGCTTTCGGAGTCACTATATCCAGCTTCTCCACACCATTCATCCTTCAAAAATTTCGGACTCAATGAAGCTATTTTGATGAGTCTGCAATCATGTCTGATAGTAATGTTATCAAACCTGCATTAAAAAAAATCATTTTCAGGCAAATAACCCTATCAACCTGCAAATCTGCCATGAACTCAGCTCAACCTGCAACCTGAAAGCGTCGTTTCAGCATTGCAAGAAGCGTGCAAGTCATTCACAAACAATACCAGTATGGGTGACAAGTCATTCACAATTCATTAAACCTACAAGTTGGGCAAATTTTGATGTTCTGCGTTGCAATAAGTGTGCAAGTTGCTGAGTCGCTTCACATTAAAATGATGACGTATTAGAATGATCTTCAAGCTGGATCGAAAGGATATATAGCATTGTCATATGAATATTCACAAACTATGCAGGGTCCAATTAAGGTCGTCTTCATTGGGAGAAAACTGGTCCAATTAAGTAACATAAAATTCTTAGTTTCGTACCAAGAGAGCTTTTTCCATAGAGGAGATCGATTCAAACTCAACAAATCCAAAGCAGAAACCCTGTTGATGTGCAGATAGTAACACAAAATAAATGCCACTATAGGGAAATGTAAGCCCGGGGAGAATATTATGGAGCTAAAAGTAAATCATACCTTGTTACTTCTGACTTGTACACCATTTGGCTTGATATCCCCGAATTTTTTGAACTCCTCCTCAACTTGTGCAACAGTTATAGTAAGAGGCAAACTCCGGATATAGATTGAATGACCTTCAACGGTTTGAAATGTGAAACAACTTATTAGAATATAGTAAGTCAAAGTACTAGAAAAACAAAGTTGTATACTAATAACACATTTATGAAAATGCCAACTGGATCCACACTTGAAATACCAATTAGCATACACATATAAAGGTAATATGAAAAGAAAACTACCTTCTTTTGGATGGGAGCTCTCAGAAGCATTGTTATTACTGGAAGCATGTGCTTCAGGTGCAGGAGTAGTGGCAGGGCCAACAGGCTTCTGTTAAGTCACAGCTGCTGCCACATTTGCAGCATTAGCAAGTGCTACTTTTCCACCATTAATAGGCACATAGACAGAAGCTGGGGTCTTATTCCCCTTCATCACTTTAACATGAATTCCAAATTCCAACAGTATAAGGTGTGAAGATCAGAAAGCAGGCCAAACATTCAATTCAACAAAAAGATAAAAATTACAATCTAGGAGGAAATATTAAATTTCTACTGATCAAACTTACAATTGAAACATATGACTTCTTAACCAGCATGTAAGAAAAATATAACAATTGAAGCATAAGCTTCACAGAAAATATAACAAATAAAATAGCAACGCAAGGAACATAACCCTTTAATATATTTATAGGTAAAACAGTTACAAAGAACTTATACCACATTCTCCTATAACAACATGACTAATCCAAAAAAGTTAGAAACAAAATAGGATCCTCTGTCTTAACCAGCATGTAGGAAAAACCAACATAAGTGAGCTCTGTATTCAGATATATATACATCCAAGTATAGCACATCGACAACCACTTCAAACCTGTAGACAAGGATTAAATAAGGAAACAACTATTATCACTGATGGCATACAAAACACATCCTAGTTATTATCACTTTAAAAAACTCACCGCTAATGTGCCTCAGATCCACCATTGTTTTGATCAGTTAGTCTCCTCAATGCTTGCATCATCATGGCCATATCATCTTTCATTTTATTCATTTCATCGCTGGCCACTTTCTTGTAGTCTGCCAACTCTTGTTTTGCTTTCGCAGCCTCTTTCCTTGCAATCTCAATCTCTCGCCTTGCTTCTTCTATAGCTTGAGATCCAAAGCGACTACTCGTGCCGTTTTTCAGATGTTGGCGACGTCCAGGTTTGTCTGGCCCGAATACTTGAGCAAAAAATGTGGTCGTCATCTAAGGAGTTTAATCCCTCCTCTCGTTGCACGGTAAGATTTCGTATCTCTTCCTACATTTAGAGGCACATTTAGTTAGTGAATATGAAATATAAATGGTAATGGATACCAACAATTTAAATTGAAAATCAAACTGACCGCCTTTCTTTGAGTGAATACATCTGAATATGATCCATCTTTGCCTGTATAAGCAAGCTCAAACATCCTAATATGAGATGGGCGAACTTATGTCCTTTTCATCTGGCAACAATAGAAAACGAACACAAATGAGTAACTATATTTCTACCAAGTTGATATTCAAACCCAAAATCTCAAACATTTTGTACTTAACCTCTTCATCCTCAATTATGGCGAAGGATTTTCTGCCTGCATGATGAAGCATTTGTTGTATGTCACGCCTGTCTTTATTCTTATCACACAATTTCTGAATTTATTAAAAATGGATTTGAAAAACTATGTCATCAAGAATGAAGTATGCATATATAATGTAAAAACTGTTGAATAATAACAGTATGAAAGGATACTCCATCATCTACAAAGTTACATCATCTACAAAGTCAAGTCTCCTGATGAATGGAGCCAAAGAGAAAAAAGAAGAAAAGTAAAACTAGTCTTATACATGTTTGCCGCCATAACTTAAGGTACCATCAATTTATAGTTAATCTAGGAGAGTATTATCCATGCATCCTTGCTTAAAAACAAATAGGGCAAAAAGTAATCATGTCGGCGTGTCGTGTCCATATCCGACACGACACGGGTGTCCGTATCCATGCATCCTTACTTAAAACTAGGGTTTTTTCAGTTTGGCTAGTATATTCTAATCAAGTGTGATATTATCTCAAGGTTTAGGTACATACCTTAACCTTTGACGTTCCCCAATGTTCTTTTATCAACCATTTCCAATCTTCTTCTTTTACAAATGGTGGTCGATTTTGAAGTCGTTCCTCATCTATCTCATGTATATCGTAATAGTCCTTCTTCAATTCAGATCGGTAGTCCCTCCATTTTTTCCCATTTCCTTCGTTAACAACTTCTTTCTTTCTGGATCATCCCCTATGTCGAACTTCTCCTGAATAAAAGAGCAAATTTGATCAAATCTAGCATATGTGACCAATATATATATACACATATATTATAATGATAAGATACGTACCAATATTGACTCAAGCATTTTGGCCTTTACATCTTTGTCAAGTTTTCTCCATGACGGAGCAGCAACAGATGTAACTTGCATGTTTCGAACGACAATTCCCTGTTGAGACGCAAATAATGGCCTGTGCTCTCCTATTACACGATGTCTGTCATCAAATTCCAGACTCAGTTTTGTTCCTTTTGGTAGACTTGCTACCTTCTGTCCCAATGTTCGTCCACGTGCTTTCCTATTCCTCGTGCTACCTATGTAAAGGAAATTATTAATGTTAAAAAATTTAAAATTTAAGTACAATTTCTATTAGAAATATGGAGCTTATATTGTTTAGAGTGAGTAAAAATACCAGAAGAACTTGACTCAATATTAGGGGAAGACTCCTCCGAATGGAATGGGGGTGACCTATCAATTCTCGGTGGTTATGGCGCCATACCTGAAAAAATGCACAAAAAGTGAGCTAGTGCCATAACATAATAATAATAATACATTATAACATTTGATGACTATTCAATTACCATAATTCAAACATCAACTCTCTTATTTTCTTTTCCTCTTTTTTTTTGGTGTTGTTTTCTGACAATGGAATTGTTTCCATTGGCAAATTAGCTCTATTCCATACAACAACGTGATCAACATCATCACTTGGTGCACAAGTGATTGATGTATCCCTGGTACTAGGGGTTGCAATGCCACTGTTTCATCGACGGTTGCCTCATCTTCATGTTCTGGCATGACATAATATTCACATGGTGCAGCTTTTGTCACAACTAGCCATCCCGATCTTGCATTGTCTCTAACATAGAAAACTTGTTCGCACTGACTTGCTAAGACGAATGGTTCATTTGTTTGAAGTATTCGTTGGGAATTAACACTTACAAAACCATGTCTATCCTTTTCAATACCTCGTCCAGGGTTGTGGATATCTCTCCAATCACACTTGAACAAAACAACACGATTTCCTCCTAAATATTGCAATTCAACAACATCAATAAGAACTCCATAATAATTCAATCTATCGGCTCCATTATCTCCATTAACAACCACATCACTATTTTGTGTTTTTAATCGAGCTTCCCGGCTTTTCGTGTGGAACTTAAATCCATTGACAACATAACCATTCCATGACAATACTACTTTGTCAGGACCACAAGCTAATGGGCGCAACTGTTCGACTGATTCATCACTAGTTGTTCGACATAATTCAATCACCTATGCAATGAAAAGTACCAATTATGTTATGAAAAATATTCTTAGTATGATTGTTGACGATGAATAAGGTCTAAGTTCCTTACATGAGCCTCAAACCACTTTGGAAATTGTCGACGATAAATAAGGTCTAAGTTCCTTGAATGTGTATGTTTTAAGATTTCTCTATGTTCCCTGCAAATAAGTAACATATGTTAGATAATTTGGTGACTTAAAAACACACGAGTAGTATAGATGGTTATTTCTTACTCAATAAAAGGTGTCACATCTTCACAATTTTGCAAGATGTACCAGTGTGCTTGGGTCCATTCTTCCATAGTTAACTCTTTTACAACTGATTTTCCCAAAACACGTCCCTTTGTTGAAAATATAGAAAGTCCACCTTGATGTTGGTCACCAGAGCCATCAAAGTTCCTAGGAAACTTGATTAAACTTTGTTTCTATATCATGCAAGTACCTTGAACAAAAATTCATACACTCTTCTAAAATGTAACCTTCAGCAATTGATCCCTCCGGTCGACTTTTGTTTCGGACATATGACTTCAAGGTGTGCAAGTACCTACATTTGGAATTATAAGTATAGTTCTCAAACAGGGCATAATTGTGGGTACTTGCAACAACGAAAATATATGTACCTCTCAATGGGATACATCCAATGGTATTGAACATGACCAGCAATCTTGACTTCATTTGTCAAGTGGATCGGTAAGTGTACCATCACATCAAAAAATGATGGTGGAAATAACATCTCTAAATGACACAACGTAATTGCAGCATTCCTTTCTATTCTCTTTAGTTCCTCAACTCGAAGAGTTTTTGAGCATAAATCAACAAATAAACTACTCAAACCGATCAAAGCATCACACACATCATCTGGCAATATGCCTCGAATAGCAAGTGGAAGTAGTCGTTGGAGAAGAACATGACAATCATGACTTTTTAGGCCAATTAACCTTTTTTCTTTTAAGTTAACACATCTGGATATGTTTGAAGAAAAACCATCTGGAACCTTGATATCTTTCAAGATTTGTAGCACGACTCTTCTCATCGGATGACAAAGTATAACGAGCGGGAGGGAGTAAATAAGTGTTTTCATCTTTCTTAATTGGATGTAACTCTTCTCTAAGCTTTAAATGTTACAAATCCAAACATGAATTGAGATTATCCTTTGTTTTTGTCAAAACTCCTGGCAATGTCGCAATCACATTACCGCACACATTTTTTTCAATATGTATAACATCTAGATTGTGACGAATGAGCAAATTTTTCCAGTACGGAAGATCAAATAATATACTCTTTTTTTTTCCAATTATGATGCCCGCTTCCCTCAGCTTGTTTCTTCCCCTTACCAAATGTTATTTTTTCTACGTTGAACCACGGTGGAGGTCTTGGTTCTTTATTGCCATCAAAGTTGCGTTTGTTATCATGCCATTTATGATCCAGTGGTAAGAATCTTCGATGACACATATAACATTGTTTCTTTCCATACATTAATCTCTTCGAACATGTCTCCACGTTACAAACTGGGCATGCTAAACGTTCTTTAGTGCTCCATCCAGAGAGAACTGCATAACCTGGAAAGTCACTAATAGTCCATAACAAGGTTGTCCTCATTTGGAAGGTTGTCTTATTGGATGCATCAAATGTATCCACGCCTTCTTCCCCATAATTCTTTTAACTCATCAATTAATGGTTGTAAGTAAACATCGATGTCATTTCCAGGAGCTCTCTCTCCTGGAATAAGCAGAGACAAAATCATATTTGTTTGTTTCACGCATATCCATGGGGGCAAATTATATGGTATTAGAACAACGGGCCACATGCTATATGATAGACTCATGTTGCTGAACAGATTGAAGCCATCACTTGCCAATCCAAGTCTCACATTTCTCGGTTCAACACTAAAGTCAGGATACAATTGATCAAAATGTTTTCAAGCCTCTGAATCTGCAGGATGTGCTAGATTGTCATATCTAATACAGTTATCATAGTGCCATTTCATTTCAGAAGCAATTTTGGAAGACATGAACATTTTCTGAAGCCTTGGTTTTAAAGGAAAGTGGGGCAAAATCTTTCGTGTGACTCGTTTCCTCCTATTAGAATATCCAGTAGACTCCTCATCATCATCATTATCTCCACAATCAATTCTTTTCCATCTCGATTCTCCACAAGTTGGGCAATACTTTGCGTAAGCATGTTCTTTGGGAAATAAAACACAATCATTGATGCATGCATCTATCTTATCATATGAATGCCCAAGATCTTGAAAAAAAAAATTTGCCTCGAAGTATGACTTTGGTAGCATCTCACCTTTAGGAAAAGCCTTCTTTAACTCCTTAAGCAACATGGTAAAGCCTCTGTTATTCATTCCCCTAACACATTTAATATGTAAAAGTTTTAAGATGAAAGACAATAAAGAAATCTCACACCCAGGATATATGCTAGTCTTGGCATTTTGAATGACCCTCAAAATTCTTTCAACCTCATTTTGTGGTACACTACTGCTAGTAGTCTCCATCTCATATATTTGGTATCTGACATTCTCATGATTAAACCCTGGTAAAGTATCTGCTATCAACTCGTCTATTTCATCACATTCAACCACATTATCAAGCTCTAACTCGTCATCCTCACTGCCTGTGGTAGCATGTCTATCTTCACCATGATAGTCCTAATATGTGTAACCACGAAGTATGCCACTTATGATCAAATCTTCTCTAACTTCATCCTTTGTCTTAAGACGACCATTGAAGCACTTTCGACATGGGCAATATATGAGGTTCCCAGATTTTGTGTGCTGAAACGCAAAATCAATAAATGTTTCCACTCCTCTTATATAGTTGGGGTCCAAACGATTCCCAATATCCATATAGCTTTTGTCCAACGTGGCCATTAAATCCCTATCATGTTTTTACATATCAAAGTGAAAGCAAAAAAATGAAGTAAAATAATAAGGAGATAAATGTATAGAAAGGATTACTCAAATTTGAAACAATCAAGGATGAATATACCCGATTTCAATAGAAAATCCAGATAATTGTCCTATTGGATAACGGAGAACGACTTTTGCTTTAACAAATAACCTAATTGACAAATCTCCTTCATGCTAAGAGAGACAAATCTCTTTCATGAACTGCCAATCTTAGATATCAAGTTCAAAATCATGTATATTTTTTATTGATAGTTTCATCATGTTGGTTTTGCAGCTGGGAAATTACCAATGAGCAACAACATATCATGGCGAGGAGACTCTGGCCTAAATGATGGGTTGCCTAATGTGAACCTAGTTGGAGGATACTATGATGCTTGAGATAACATCAAGTTTCATTTCCCCATGGCTTTCTCAATGACGATGTTAAGTTGGAGTGTGATTAAGTACAGTAAAAAGTACAAGACTTTGGACATGTATGATGAAGTGAGGGATCTCATCAAATGGGGAAAAAATTATTTACTTTTGACCTTCAGTATCTCTGACACAAAAGTCAACAAAATTTATGCCCAGGTAAAATAACATTTTATTCAATGGTTTATTGTTTGGCTAGTATAACACAATTCAATTCAGTGTACATAATTGCATGAAACGATGACAAAGTTTATTACTCACACATTTAAGTTGGGCAATGATTACCATAAACCAAATTGCCTCTTAAGGCAGAAAAACAACATCATGTGTTTGGATGTGATCAGAGATCCTAGGTGGGGTGGTAAAGTGAACTGCCTTGAGCTTTGAAGATCCTTGCTTGAGAAGCCAGAGCATCCGCAATAGAATATGTATCACCTAATCACCTCAATATCTTTTCTAGTAAAAATTTTGACCTCGCCAAGGTTTTAGAACTCGAGGGATGTTGAAATCGCCATGAAACCATTTCACAACCAGCATCGAATCTGACTGGACTTTAATTTTCATCATACCCAGGTCTGGCTACTATATTTTAGCCATCTAATTCTAGATTTTTGTTTCCAAAAAATTTCTTTTTTGCTTTAGATGTTCCTAAATGTGCCTTAAATTTTAGATTACCTTTGAGACTCTAGACCTTTTGAAGAGCAGTCTATGTTTCCAACTTTTGAAGTAGTTATAGTCTATTGGAGTAATGTCGACTTCTATAGGTTTAGATTGATTGATTACCAAAGCAAACAACAGAGGTCGTGTAGCTCTGCTAAACTCATCCAAGATCTAGAGGTGCGAAACAAGGGTCACTTTTTCAAATTGGATGTTACCAATGCTTTCCCACATTGTGTTGCTTCTCAAGAGTTCCAAAGTCTCCTGGAAAATTCCAGTTCCAGGTAATAAAACTCTCTGATATCAGAGAGAAGAGGTTGAACAAATGTGAACTTTATGACGAACCTAAATTTCATGTATTCCTTTTCGCAGTTAAGGAACCAAAAGATATTGTAGCGGAGCCTCCTCATTTGGAGTAGTTATGGTCTGTTGGAGTACTTCGATTTCTATAGGTTTAGATTTATTGATTACCAAAGCAAATAAGAGAGGTTGCGTAGCTCTGCAGAGTTCCTCCAAGATCTAGAGCTGCGAAACAATGGTCACTTTTTCAAATTGGATGTTACCAATGCTTTCCCACAGAGATCTGCATGAGGAAGTTTATTTGACACCACCTGATGAACAAGTGACTCTATGCTCTCAAACAAGTAACTTGAACATGGCTTGGACTTTTAACATGTTATTACAATTCTTTTAATGCAACACATTTAGCCTATACATTGTTTACCAGATCTTCTGTGTTTGGTAAGATATTTCTCTCTTGCCCCCTTATGCTTTCATTAATTTTTTCAAAAAAAAAGAGAAAAAAGAAAGAAAAAGACCCACCATGAGGAAATATTGAACATAACTAGTTGAATGTGAACCTTAGGCAAAATATCTATTGAAAAGAGAGACTTCAACGGGACCAATCTATGGTGTGAAGTAAAATAACTCAAAATGTGACCATCAGGTGGGTGATGCTGAAGGCGATCACTTTTGTTGGCAGAGGCTAGAAAGGGTGAACTATTCACGGCTTGTACAAAAGATACAAGCAGAGGTAGACCTAGCAGGTGAGACGGCATCAGCCTCACTCGTGTTCCGGGACAATGACAAATACCATGCCAAATTGGTATAAGGGGCTATATCTCTCTTTGATTTTGCTGCAGATCCGGCAAAGAAAAGTCGTTATAGTAGTGATAATGCGAATATTGAACCATATTACAACTCCACGAACTATTCTGATGAGTACATATGGGGTGCAGCCTAGATGTACTATGCCACTGGTAACAAGAGTTACCTAGAAATTGCAACTGATCCAAGCAATTCCAGGAATGCTCATACCTTTGATGGTGGTTCAGATATGAGTGTGTTGAGTTGGGACAACAAGTTTCCAGCAATAGAGTTCTTGTTATCAAGGCTGAGGATCTTTTTAAATCCCGGTTATACTTATGAGGACATGTTGAGGAGTTATCACAATGTCATAGGTCTAAATATGTGTTCTTATCTTAGAGAATTCCATGTCTTTAATTGGACTAAAGGTGAGAAACATATCTCTGAGTTTTATTTCTTTAATACATATAAAAGAAGTCATTTTTTGTATTTTTTGCACAAAAAAACTAATGAAGTCTACATGTTTAACATCTGCAAGTGGCATGATCCAACTGAATCATGGAAATGCACAACATTTACAATATGTGGCAAATGTTGCCTTCCTAGTGCTCAATTTGCCTCTAAATCAGATCCTAGATACTAATATCTCCCAACTCAACTGATAGGTATTTTAATATTTTCATGAAAATTCTCTAGAATTGGATCTAGTTTAATTTATTAGCTTTTTTTTTTTTATGTTGCCAGCGAAGCACCCATTGCATGGGGAGACATAATACTTCTTCACAATAAGAACACGCAAGTATCCTAACAGGAGACATTTGAAGTGCTAGCACCGGATACTGGAACAGATAAACCGATTCAAAATGGAGGCAAAATCATTGGGTACAACGGGAAAACCCCCCAAGGAGGAGAAAACTGATTGGATCTTGCACGAGTATACATTACATCAAGAGGAGACTCATCAAAGTGTCATCAAAGAAGACATGAAAATATACTTGTTTATATCATCGACAAATACATTCTTTACAAAGTAATTTGGGCAATCAACTTATTTTCATACTGATCTTTATTAAGTCAGCCAAACATGAACAAATAAATATGATGTGGAGAAATAATTCACTAATTTGTAGAAACATCTAAAAACGTTAAACCAAAAAGTGTCTAACATCATAATTTGTGAGCCTTTCCAAGTCAAGGAACTAGCTAATAGAAGTTATTACTACTTGAGAATTGTCTATAGGAGCATTTGCAAATTAAGAATCGGTAAAAAAAAAAAAAAAAAAAAAAAACTAAATATTGATTAGGAGAAAATAGAGTGAACTGAAAAGAAACATACATGTTTGCATAAGTATAAATCCATTATTTGGGCAGGCTTAGGAAGATTTTTTTTAAGTCAAGACACATCAAAATTTTATTGATCAATAAAAAAGACAAAGGTGAGTAACTCACCATACAACAGAAAACAGGTAGTGAATCTCAGTTCTTAGGGTTTTAGCTTTGAGTTTCTTCGACAACGTTTCCAATTGTCCAAATTTCTCTGCAACGAATGGAAAGTTTTGTTAGTGAAATCAAGAAATGAGATAAGATAAACCCTAAACTCTGGATAATAAAAAAAACGAAGAAGAACCTGTAAGGGAGGGAGCTGTGCAGAAGGTGCAGCTTGTTCGAGAAGCTTAGTGGATGAATGGAGAAGATCGGTCGAGCTGCTCAAGCCGGAGAAGTAATCGTTCAAGCCGTTTGAAGCGAAGCCAAATTTGATGAGAAGGCAGATATGAGAGCGAATCGGGAAGGAGGGGAGAGCAAATCGGAAAGGAGGGAAGAGCAGGGAAGGATGGGAGGAGGGAAGTCGAGAAGGCTTTGTTATAAGTAACCTCTAATATGGCGTTGATAACTCTAATACGGCGTTTTGTTAAAACTCAATTTTTTTCATTAGTGGGAAGCGGGCATGGGTTTTTTTTTGTTCTTTACCGACGCTTTATAACAGAAACGCCATTATTGCGTAAGGTTTTACCGGCGTTATTTGATAATGCCGTTATAATGTTTAACTAAGAGGCGTTTTGGTTTTAAGCGCCGGTAATGTATGAATCGGCGGAACTTTTCTTAAAATGCCGCCTTGAAAGTGTCATTTTAGACTTTGTTTTTTGTAGTGCCTTGACTCTATTTACTTTGCCATGCATGTTTAACTAAGTTGTCTTTTATTTCCATTGTGTACATTGCTTGAATGTTCAACTAGCATGCTTAAGATTTCCTTAGTGGATTTTTGCAAAAGGGTTTTAACTTGTTGTTTACTTTCAAGTAAATCAACTAAACTTGTGAACCTTATAAAGTTGACCCTCCTTGAGTCACAACATAAGCCTTCAATAAGTTTAGGCAAAGAACTTCGAAGTCAAATACTTTCGCTTGTTTTTCAAAACAAATTTGATTTTTGAAAAGTGACTATTCACCCCATCTAGTTGATATTAGCCCAGTGTCAGCGCACTCTCAGTGAGTATCATAGCATACCTCACATTTTCACATCTCTGCACACTTTTGTGATATTATGCATCGTACTGTTATCTCAGTTTGCCTTCTTGCGTTAACTATGAAATCCATCAGTGCCCATAAGTACTACCATATCTTCCTCATACCAATAAACCATTATAGCTTGGTTCTGCTATGGTCTTACACCTTTATACCCTTACCTATGGTTTGTGTGGTGGCTTACCCATAAAAGCCACCACAAGAACCATGATTTGATCATCGAATTGCATAAGATTGAGTTCTTTCACTACAATTCACTTACTAAATAACCTCATTAAGGAGATAAGCCCCTACATTTCTTTCCTAATGGAAACCAAGTAGTCGAGAAACCATATAAACAATGTTAAAAATTCTATTGGTTTGCACATTGCCATGTAGTTAATGTGGAGGGTAAGTTAGGAGGCCTCACTCTCATGTGGAAACAGGGTATTGATACTTTTGTCCTTGCATCATCTTCACAATTCTTCCGTACCTCTATTTGTAATTTTTACTCTAATTTTCATTGGGCCTATACTTTTGTGTACAGTAAGCCTAATACTAGACTCTGTAGAATGTTTTGGCTTGCCCTTGATAGCATTGGAGGCAATACTCTCACTCCTTGGCTTCTTATTGGAAATTTACACGCCATAGCTGTTGGAAAAATCCAACATGTGTGGGCACACAAATGTATTTAATGTGTATTGCTATCTTAAAGTATAGCCTAATGGATTGTGATCTAATATGGTTAATTGGGCTAGGGTATTAAAATGTCATGGGCTTAATGTGTAGATACACTTAAGCAATTTCTAATTTGATGAGGGACCAATTAGAAATTGGTAAGAATAACTGATAACCCAATCAGTTATAAATACAGGGTTATGGTCCCCAGTTGAGGGTATGTTTTGTTTCTTCTAGAATTCCCTTCTACAAAAAGATATACAGAAAATATACGTTATCAACTGGAAGATCAAGACTCATCCCTTTCTTGAAGTGCTATTATGGATCAAGGTACGCTTCCGCTTTATTCTTGATTATTTTTCTTCTCATTGAATCAATATGGAGCATAACTGTATCTCTAGAATAAAGATCTAATAAGTGGTATCAGAGCCAGGTTCCGATCCTGGGACCTGTGGGTTATGGGCCCACCATGCTTCCGCTGCGCCACTCTGATACCACTTATTAGATCTTTATTCTAGAAATACAGAGCCTACTCCATGATTGATTTTTTGAGAGATTATGAAGTTTAGGATGAACTTTTGGCATAAAATCAAGATTTTTTTTTAAAGTTTAAGAATAAAAGGTTTGGGGGTTTTCGTTTAGATCAGATCTGGTTCGTTCAGATCTGCATGTAAAATCCAGATCTTGATCTGGTTCATTATCTTCTTCCCCAAATTATGTCCGTCTTGTTCGCCGTGTCAGCTGAAGAAGCTTCTTCAAAGCAAAGGCAGGGCAGGATTGGTTGGTTAAAAGAGGGGAGTGAGTCGATGTTTGGTTGATTGGCAAACCAAACAATGTTTGGATTCTCATATGGAGAGGTTTTCCTCTTGTTAGGAGCAACTGTTGCACTAATTGGTAAACACTTTTTTTAATTGTTATCTCAACAGTAGGCCTGATAGGGGTTATCAGAACTTCAGATGGCAACCCAGTGGTTGCAATATCCCAAGGTTGGAAGGGAAGAAGATGCTAGAATTGTTGAGAGGAAAAAGATTAGTTTTTTTGTAAAGTCTTGTTTGTGTTCTTAGGAATTCTAGTGGAAGATAAAAGTAAAGTCTTTGAAGCTTCTGGTCGACGAAAATTTCGCACTGAGGGTTCTATTCATTTGTTTTCAAGAGAGCTAAACCCTAGACAATTAGATTATCTATGAAACTTATTAGATTATTAAATTGATTGGTTAAATTGTATAGGGTTTAGCTTGTTGGACCCTTCAGTTTTATTTGAAAATTTTCATTGGGCCACATTGAAAGGCATTTGAGCTGTTGGGTCTGGATCTAATGGGTTACTGGGACAGGGTCAGATCCTGTTGGGTCAAATGGATCACCCACCCTGGTCCAGTTCAGATAACCGGTCCATCCAGTTTTGGCTAATTGCACTCAGCAGAATCTGTCTGAGCTACCCTGATAATAATAATAAAAAATTCAGGAAATTAATAATGGACCTTAAATCAAATAAATCAGGTACATTACTTAGGTCCGTTATTTATTTATTATTTTTCTCAAGGCAATTTATTTGAAAATTTAAATTTAAATATTTTTGGGATGCATCTAATGACTTATTTAGTTTGTCTAACATTTGATTGAACTAATTGAAATAAGATGTCACTTATGTAGATTAATTTATTGAGAATGTTAATATGTTTGTGTTTGTGCGTTCACGCGGATATTACCCGGCCCAAAGGAAGGATAATATTTGGCCGAATTGCATACACACCTGTAGTGATAAATATGTGAAAATTATAAGGATTTCATGTGAATAATAAGCTGATCCAAATATAGACTTATTGTTTGTTAGGATTTATTGTCAATATTTGATCACCACACCAAGAGTACCACTTACAAGTTAATATTATTGTCCAAAGACTTGATATTAATGTTGTGTTAGGTATCTTGAGATGTATTCCATAATTGTTTGAATTTAAAGATTGTTTATTAAGATTATGATGTGAACATGCATGCTCATTAGGTTTATTCTCTGTACAGTTATTATGTCTGCTACTACAATATCTGCTCATGCAAACAATATTCCCATGCTTAATGGGATAAACTTCAAGAATTGAAAAGAGAACGTCTTAATCGTTATTGGTTGCATGGATCTAGACCTTGCACTAAGGATAGAGCAACCCGCTACTCTCACGGCTGAAAGTTCTTCTGAAGAAAAGGATGAACTTTGAGAAATGGGAACGCTCTAATCGCATTAGTCTAAAGATCATTAAGCGATGCATTCCGAAAGCCTTTAGAGGCGCAATATCTGAAGGGGTAACTAAGGCCAGTGATTTCCTTGCTGAAATTGAAAAACATTTTGCAAAAAACGATAAGGCTGAAACAAGCACGCTTTTAGCTAGCTTGATTTCAATGAAGTACAAAGGCAAGGGAAACATAAGGGGGTACATCATAGAGATGTCTCACATTGCTTCCAAATTTAAGGCACTAAAGCTCGAGTTGTCTGACGACTTGCTCGTCCATTTAGTATTGATATCTCTTCCTGCACATTTCAGTCAGTTTAAGGTCAGTTATAACTGTCAAAAGGAGAAATGGACTCTTAACGAGCTCATTTCATATTGTGTGCAAGAAGAGGAAAGGTTGAAGCAAGAGAGATTTGAAAGTATTCATCTGGCAAGTACCTCTAAGGATAAGGGCAAGAAAAGAAAGAAAAATGAAGCTGCTAAGGGTCCAGAGCAAAAGAAACCTAAGGAAAATCAAGGATGTTTCTTTTGTGGAAAGCTAGGACATGGAAAGAAAGAATGTAGTAAGTATCATGCTTGGCGTGCCAACAAAGGTACATTCTTTACTTTGGTCTGTTCTGAGGTTAATTTAGCTTTAGTATCTAGAAGCACTTGGTGGTTAGATTCTGGTGCTACCACTCACATAAGTGTTTCTATGCAGGGTTGCCTGAGCTACCGAAAGCCAAATGATATTGAAAGATACATCTTTGTGGGCGATGGAAAGTCGGTGGATGTTGAGGCAATAAGGCATTTTAGGTTATTGTTGAGAACTGGTTTTTATTTGGATTTGAAAGACACTTTTGTTGTAACGTCTTTTAGACGGAATTTGGTTTCTGTTTCTTTATTGGACAAATCTGGTTATAATTGTTCATTTGGAAACAATCAGTTTAGTCTTTCATTGAATTCAAATATTGTTGGTACTGGTTCATTAAGTATGTTTGATAACCTATATTTGCTTGATACTATTGCATCATATAAGGAAACCTTGCATGTGGATTCACGGGGTACTAAACGCAAGCTAAACAAAGAAAATTCAGCGAAATTATGGCACAGTCGTTTGGGTCATATATCCAAATCTAGAATTGAACGACTTGTGTCAGAAGGCATTTTGGATTCACTTGACATTTCAGACTTAGATGTCTGTGTTGAGTGCATCAAGGGAAAACAGACCAAGCAAAAGAGATTAGGTGCTAATAGATCTTCAGACGTCTTAGAATTGATACATACGGATATCTGTGGACCATTCCCTACCGCTTCTTGGAATGGTCAACGATACTTTATATCATTCATAGACGACTAATCACGTTATGGGTACCTTTATCTCATTCACGAGAAATCAGCGGCACTGGATGTATTCAAGTCTTTCAAAACTGAAGTTGAAAACCAACTCAGTAAGAAAATTAAGTGCGTTAGATCTGATCGTGCTGGAGAGTACTACGGCAGATATGTCGGTTCAGGAGAACAACATCCAGGGCCATTTGCTAAATTCCTAGAGGAATGTGGAATCGTCCCACAGTACACCATGCCAGGTTCACCTAGCATGAATGGTGTCGCTGAAAGACGAAACAGAACTCTTAAGGATATGGTGAGGAGTGTGATTAGTCATTCTACTTTACCATAATCACTCTGGGGAGAAGCAATAAAGACATCAGCTTATATCCTAAATAGAGTACCAACTAAAGCAGCTGCCAAGACTCCTTATGAACTTTGGACAGGCCGAAAGCCTAATTTAAATCATTTTCACATTTGGGGATGTCCATCTGAGGCTAGGCCTTATAGGCCAAATGAAAACAAATTGGACTCCAAGACAGTAAGCAGCTACTTTATTGGTTATTTAGAGCAATCTAGAAGCTACAAATTTATGATCCCGCAATTAGGTCTATTTTTTAAACGGGAACTGTGACATTTTTTGAGGATGTACAGTTTGGGGAGAGAAATAAGGTAAGAGACATTGTCTTTGAGGAGGAATCGGTTTTGACTCCTACTACTATTTTTGACAATGTACATGTTTCTGTATCTGTCATTGATCAAGAAACAGATCTGGAACCTCAACAAGACAATGTTGAACAACTCCCTGTTCAAATTGAAGTAAATGTTCCAGAGGAACAAACTCAACAACCTCAAGGACAAATGTCATTAAGGAGATTCACGAGAGAAAGGAGAAATGCTATTCCGGATGATTACATAGTTTTTCTCCAAGAACATGAGGCAAATGATGGATTGATGGAAAATGATCCAATCAACTTCCATCAAGCCATGCAAGATTCTAACTCTCAACAGTAGATAGATGCTATGAATGAGGAGTACAAGTCTAAGCTAGACAATCAAGTTTGGGATCTTGTCCCATTACCTAAAAATACAAAGCCCATTGGTTGTAAATGGATATTCAAAACCAAGAGGGATTCAAAAGGTAATGTGGAGAGATATAAGGCTCGTCTTGTAGCTAAAGGCTTCACTCCAAGGGAAGGCATCGACTATAAAAAGACTTTCTCTCCGGTTTCAAAGAAAGTCTCATTTAGGACAATGATGGCACTTGTTGCGCACTTTGACCTTGAGCTACATCAGATAGATGTTAAGACAACAATGGCGATATTTATGAAACAATTTATATGGTGCAACCAGAAAACTTTGTGTCTGAAGACCCAAAGAATATGGTTTGCAAACTAAAGAAATCCATCTATGGGCTCAAGCAAGCTTCCCATCAATGGTACCACAAATTTCATCAAGTAATTGTCTCATTTGGTTTCGAGACAAATGCAGTTGATAATTGTGTGTATCATAAGTTCAGTGAGAGTAAGCATATCTTCTTGGTTTTGTATGTTGATGACATACTGCTTGCCACTAATAACAAAGACATGTTGCACGAAACTAAGAGATTTCTATCAAAGAAATTTGATATGAAAGATCTTGGTGAAACTTCTTTTGTTTTAGGGATTCAGATACACCGATATCACTCTCGGGGTATTATTGGATTATCGCAAAAGAGCTATATAGAAAATGTGCTTAAAAGATTTGGCATGCAAAATTGTAAACCAGGAGACACCCCTGTAGCTAAAGGAGACAAATTCAGTCTTAAACAATGCCCTAAGAATAAACTTGAAGTTAAATAAATACAAGAGATTCCCTATGCATCAGTTGTTGGGAGTCTAATGTACGCTCTGGTTTGTACATGTCCAGATATAGCATTCATTGTTGGAATGCTAGGCAGATATTTAGACAACCCTGGGATGGATCACTGGAAAGCAACCAAACGGGTTATGAGATATTTACAGATAATTAAGGATTACATGCTCACATATAAGAAATCAAAACAGTTGGAGATCATAGAGTATTCTGATTCTGATTTTGCTGGATGCCAAGATAGTAGGAAATCCACATCAGGCTACATTTATCTGTTAGCTGGAGGAACTATTTCTTGGAGGAGTGCCAAACAAACTCTCATAGCTTCTTCCACTATGGAAGCAGAATATGTAGCATGTTTTGTGGCATCCAATCATGGTTATCGCTGCGAAATTTTGTCATCGGGCTGCGCATTCTGAGGAGTATTGAAAGACCGCTAAAGTTATATTGTGATAATAACTCAGCAGTTCTATATGTCAACAACAACAGGAGCTCATCTAGGTCAGATCATATTGACATAAAGTTCCTGGTTGTGAAAGAGAGAGTACAGAATAAACAGATTTCCATAGAGCAGATTGGGACAAACTTCATGATTGCAGATCCGCTTACTAAGGGATTACCACCCAAGGTCTTTTATGAGCACACTGCTCATATGGGTGTTATATCATTTGAGGATATTTTGGTTTAGTGGGAGTTTGTATATTTGATTGCTCTATATTGGTTTTTTGGACACATTTTGTGTATTTGGGTATTTTCTGCAGAAATAAAGTATTTAGTTTATTCACACTCTTGTTTATTGTGTTAAAGTTTGATCTCAATAAAGTTTAAAGTAGGATCAGTTGGAAATAGGCATGTTTAGATCACGTTACATGTAATTTCCATGCTACGCATCAATGATTGATCTATGTCATTTGATTGTATGGGTATACGTGACTATTGATGAATTTAGTTGCGCTAAATGTGACGAAAGTTCCTTTAGTCCTATATCTGTATAGTCAATGGATGAGATTGTTTGGAAATGCCTTTATATGTGATAGCAAATTTTGAGCTCATTAGGTTATACACATTTTTAAGGTAACATATGTGGCCCAAGTGGGAGATTGTTGGAAAAATCCAACATGTGTTGGCACACATATGTATTTAATGTGTATTGCTATCTTAAAGTATAGCCCAATGGATTGTGATCTAATATGGTTAATTGGGCTAGGGTATTAAAATGTCATGGGCTTAATGTGTAGATACACTTAAGCAATTTCTAATTTGATGAGGGACCAAATTAGAAATTGGTAAGAATAATTGATAACCCAATTAGTTATAAATACAAGGTTATGGTCCCCAGTTGAGGGTATGTTTTGTTTCTTCTGGAATTCCCTTCTACAGAGAGATATACAGAAAACATACGTTATCAACTGGAAGATCAAGACTTATCCATTTCTTGAAGTGCTATTATGGATCAAGGTACGCTTCCGCTTTATTCTTGATTATTTTTCTTCTCATTGAATCAATATGGAGCATAACTGTATCTCTAGAATAAAGATCTAATAATAGCATCATCCGATGAGAAAATTGGGGGAAATAGTCACCCATAGACCAACCATGTCTTTTTACAACTTTGACCGCCTTTCATGACCTTAGATTTTGTGTTGATTGGAACCAAATTTTCCCGCTAGTCCTTATCACCTCTGTTCATACATCTAGATTTGACCACAGGGTTTTATCTTAATCTAGCACACATTCACTTCAATCATAGAAGACCATTTAGGTTATTGATATGTTAACTAGAAACTCTTATGGCGTGGATATAATTAAAGATATTGAGCAAGACAACTAGTTTTATTCCTCCTGCCATTTTGACTAAGAAACTCTATATTCTTAGACACAAACTCAGTGCCTGGACCAAAGATTGTTTTGGAAATACAACCAAATGAGGGGCGTGAAATCACAAATTGATAAGATTTTATAACTCCTTCATTCAGCAGAGAACAATAACATGGCTTATCAGCTTGAATTTGTTTTTGGAAGAACTTCGATAATTTAAGAGAATAATCTTATTTGAAACAAAATGTTTGTAATTCTTCTAGCCTTCTAGGAGAATAAGAAGTATTTTCATAATTCTACCATTCTTAAGGGTAAACAAAATCAGATTATTAGAATTAACAATGGCCAGGATGAATGGGTATCTGACCAACCAATAATGCCTTCTCTTTTTAATAACTTCTTCCAAAATCTTGTAGCAACCCAACTTTTCAAAACTACTTAAATTTGTATTTTTCTTAGTATTTAGACTTCAACCAATTAATACTTTATTAGTGTTTGAATAATATGGCATGTGTCATAATTACGTACAGGTAAAAAAATAATTAAACTAATACCTTGTGATGAAACATCAAATAGACCGTCATCACAGCCATACACATGGTAGAAAACATCCATCACGAGGGTTAGGTCTCCTTCACAAAAGCCCAAACCGGGCCCATCAAAAGAAGACACAATTAAGGCCCAAATACGAGCCCCCACAAGTTCTCTCATAAAGAAGAAGAACGTTACATAAGAAAAGAGTCCTGGAGGGAGTTACGCCTCCACGGACACATCCCCATTAAAGAGAAGACTGTTATGAAGATCAACTCCTTCTGTTGCATCTCACATGCTTAAGTCACGCAGAGAATTAACAACAATCATTATATAAGGTAAAGGGAGCATTCGACAAAGGTATGCAACTTTAATTGAATTTTGTCCATATTTACTCCCTTCTTTAAACAGAGTTGCTGACTTAAGAATCGGAGTGCCTTCGGCCACCAAAAAGGTAGTATTTGGTAGTCTAACATCTGTTTTGCATGTCAAACTCAAAGGAGGACGAGATTTGGACGCATCAGTTTTGCGCCGTCCGTGGGGAACGCCAAGTTTCCTTTCTGAAAAGAAGATCCACAACAACGAAACTCACCGAGATCTGATTAACGATCAAAAAATGTATCAGAACCAATGGAAGCTTTATAGACCCTCAATCTGGCGATGATCGACGCGATTTGTCTCATGATATCAACTCAGCGACAACCATCGAACCAACCGCTCCGGAGAGAAGGGAGCCTTAACATATAATGATGTAGACGTCTCTGACATCTTGGGGAATCCCCTTGGACCCTCATGTAGAGATGCTCATGACCCAGATGAACATATGATCAAAATGGTGGATAAACTCACCCAAAACTTGGAGGGAAACTAGCCTCGAGAAGAAAACACCAAACTTAAGACACATTAGATTAATAACAGTCCCGAATTCGGTCAACGAAAGCTTGGAAGACTACAAACGAAGAAGCCCAAAACGTGAACGACCAGCAAAGAAATTGTTCAACCTTAATAACAAGTCGAGATGAGGTTCTTAAAGCTATAGCAAAATGGGAAAACGTCAAGTGGCCACCAAAAATGAGAGGAGATCCTGAAAGGCGGAACAAAAGCAAATATTTCTCTTTCCCAGACGACTACAGTCGTGATACCGAAAACTATCACAACTTGAGAGACGAGATCGAACGCCATGTCAAAGAAGGACAAAACTTAGAGAATTCGTTAAGCTGAGAGAGTCCGAAGATGAAATAATCACATCAGGAGGGCAAACAAAGCAGCTAATATACGTCTTGCATGGTGCAGTTGGAAAAAATGAGCAATCCAACCGACCCCGAAAGCGAATAGTCAGAGATTTACGAGCAAAGATTAGATACCAAGAACCGTCAGCACAACGCTCAAGAACGATGCAAAGGACTCAGACCTTCTCCAACGAAGATGTAGACGGAGTTAACTTCCTGCATAATGATGCCTTAGTAATTTCGGTGCTGATAGCCAGGGGAAATCAAGAGAGTGTTGGTCGACACAAGTAGTTCAACCAACCTCTTGTACCTAACAGCGTTCCGAAGGATGCGATTCACTAACGATATGTTCTCACCTAGAACCAATGGTGGATTTCAACGGGGAACAATGTCGCCCGCTAGGGATGATTCAACTACCAGTCGAAGCAGGAGAACCAAGAAAGCAACTAGTGTTATTGACGGACTTCCTTGTCGTCGATGCTCATTCTGCGTACAACATGCTACTCAAAAGGCCTTGGATACAAAAAATGGGCGCGAGCTCTTCAACTATGCACCAATGCTTGAAGTACCACACCGACAATGGTGTCGGAAAGATCAAAGGAAATCAACCAGTGACTCGTGAGTGTCATTACATGATGATAAAAACTCCCCACAAATAGCAATTACTGCAATGATCGAATGAGCTTTCACAACAACCTGGTCAGACTAATCCCAACCTCCCAGATGATAACACGGCTCCAACCATCCCACGGGATCAACCGAACAACAGACGGTCAGAAGAAGAAACGATCGTGGTCTACCTAAACAATGAATTGGAAAAAGTAGTACGAATTGCACAAAGATTCACCCAGAGCTCGCCTAAGAACTAATTCAAATGGTAAAAGATAATCAAGATGTTTTTGCATGGACGATGAAGGACATGGTGGGAATAGACATGTATGTCATTTCTCATAAATTACAAGTAAACCCAAACAAGAAGTCGGTTCCGAAAAAAAGGTCGGTGGTTTCAGAACGTAATCAGGCAATAAAAGAGGAAGTACACCGCCTACTTAATGCAGGGATGATCAGAGAAGCTCACTACCTGGACTGGTGTGCCAACATGGTACTAGTAAGGAAAAAAATGGCAAATGGAGAGTATGCGTGGACTACACTGATCTGAATAAGGCTCGCCCAAAATACAATTTCCCACTTTCATGAATATACCAGATAGTGGATGCAACCGTCGGACATGAGCTACTGAGCTTTGTGGATGTGTACTCTGAGTATAATCAGATACAGATGTACCCTCCCGACAAAGAAAAAACATCTTTTATAACGGAAGGGGCACATACTGATATCGGGTAATGCCCTTCGGATTGAAGAGCGTTGCAGTAACGTACCAACGGCTGGTGAACAGAATGTTCAAAGATCAAATTGATAAAACGATGGAGGTTTACATTGATGATATGCTTGTCAAAAGCTCACGTTAAACATACCACATCACAGATCTCGAACAAGCCTTTTCCCAGCTGCGAAAGTATAAAATGAAACTGAATCCGAATAAGTGCACATTTGGAGTAGAATCAGGAAAATTCCTCGGGTACATGGTCAATCTAAAAGGAATCGAGGCCGACCCAAAATAGATACAAGTGTTTCTCAACATGCAGTCGCCAACAAACATAAAAGTTGTACAATGTCTTAATGGAAGAATAGCGGCCTTGAACAGATTCATCTCCAAATCCTCATACAAATGTCTACCATTCTTCAAAATTTTGAAAGGAAACAAGATATTCGAATGGAATGCAAAGTGCAAGATAGCTTTTCAAAGCCTAAAAGCATATATGGGGAGCACAAAGCTACTGATGAAACCAAACATGGGAGAAACATTGTATTTATATTTATCTGTGTCCGACCACGCGGTAAGCTCAGCACTATTGCGAAGGGGGAAATGCACACAAAAGCCAGTATACTACATCAGCAAAACACTTGCGGATGCAAAGATCAACTATCTGGCTCTAGAGAAATTGGCGCTCGCCCTGATCGTGTCTTCAAGAAAACTACGACAATACTTCCAAGCTCATCCAATCACAATCATAACCGAGCAGCCACTTCGGTCGGTGTTGCACAAACCAGATCTATCGGGAAGGATGGTGAAATGGGCAGTTCGATATTAGCTACTCCCTAAAGATTGCTATCAAAGCCCAGACATTGGCAGATTTTATCGCCAAATTTATAGGGAGCAACAATCAACAGGCAGAAAGCAAGACTGAAGAAGGACAAAACAAACCAACCACCCATGGATGGATCCTCCGTTGTGACAGAGCATCCAACGAGGCAGAAAATGGAACAGCATTAGTCCTATACAACTCAGAAGGCGTCGTGTTGGAGAAGACAATAAAATTCCACTTTAAAGCCTCAAACAACGAAGCTGAGTACGAAGTTGTGATAGTCATGCTACAGTTGGCAAAACACTTGGGAATAAAAGACATCAGTGTCTTTACTGATTCCAAATTAGTGGTCAATCAATTGAACAGTGAATTCCAAGTCAAAGACGCCCTAATGAGGGCCTACCACCAAAAAACTATTGAACTGATAGAAGGCTTCCAAACTGAGATCATTCAATGATGCGCAAGGATGGAGAACAAAAGAGCAAAAAAACTGGCAACGAAAGCATCACACGCTAAAGAGAATGATAATCCACTCGTCACAATACAAGGAAGCTCCATATTTGAAAACCAGGTGGAAGAAATATGCGCCACAAATCAAGATAACAACTGGACAACTCCAATCCTGGCGTATATATCAAAAGGAAAACTACAAAATCGGGCGGCACGATACACAATGATTAACAGCAGACTCTACAGAAGACCCGCCATGAGTCTATTACTAAGGTGCCTTTCACCAGAAAATGTTGAATATGTCCTACAAGAAATCCACCAAAGTACAAGCAGAAATCACCCAAGGGGAAGAACGTTGGCCCATAAAGCACTCACACTAGGATACTTCTGGCCAACGATGCAAACAGAAGCTCAAAAACTCGTTCGCGCATGCGACAAGTGCTAGAGATTTGCCCCTTATACTCACATTCTGGGACAGTACCTGATCGTAATGAGCAGCCCCTGGTCATTTGCACAATGGGGAATGGACATCGTAGGACCACTCCCCATGTCCGACAAAAAAATGTTTCTCCTCGTGGCAGTAGATTACTTCACTAAGTGGGTAAAAGTAGAAACCCTAGCAAATATAGGAGAAATCCAACTCGAAAAGTTTCTTTGGAAAGACATAATATGCAGATTCGAGATCCTAAGGGTAATTGTTACAGACTACGGGAAACAATTCGAAGACAAGAATATCAAGGAGCTATGTGAAAACCTGAACATCCAACAACACTTCTCAGCACCCGCCCATCCACAGGCAAATGGGCAAGCCGAGGTCACCAACAGGTTAATCTTATAAGCGAGAAAAAGAAGGCACGAGGCAGCGAAAGGATTGTGGACATCCGAGTTACTTGGTGTCCTTTGGGCATACAGAATAACAAAAGGAACTCCGACAAAGGAAACCCCTTTCGCCCTCGCATACGAATCTGAAGTAATGATACCCATGGAAATCGGTGTACCAACGTTCGAGATCGAAGAATTTTTCGCTGAAGATGACATCAAGGCACCGAGAGCCAGACAAGACCTCCTCGAGGAAAAGCGAGAGTGGCTTCTACCAAAATAGTGGCCTACCAACAACGTATGGCTGGATATTACAATAAGAAGGTAAGAATCTGCACTTTTGACATCGGCGATTGGGTACTCTGAAAAGTCCAGCTCAACACAAAGGAACCTGGTGTGGGGCAAGCTAAAGCCAAATTGGGAAGGACAATAGAGAGTAATAAATATCAACAAACTAGGAACATACTGGTTGGAAAACAAGGAGGGTGAAAAGCTACCACGACCGTGGAATGTAGAACACTTAAAAAGATATTATCAATAAACTTCTTCGCTCAATCCTACATCTCGAGTTCAAAATGACGAAAGCTCAGTCAGGACAAGAATGTTAGATTGAAAATCTCACTCGTAAAAATACTCAACACGACTAGAGTATCGAGCAACAAATAAATATATGTACCGGATGAACGAGTCAGACATAAACATGAAACTTCTGTCCAGATCAACCACGAAGTAATAAAGACCTGGACATACGAGCTGGACTTTGTCTCGTCGACTATAATGTACAACATTGTAATCTAGATATAGAATTAGATTCCGTAAAAAAAAGCTTCTACACGACTAGTATGTCGAACATTAAAGCCATTCACAAAAATTCAGACAGACGAGTCAGAATTCTGCCAGGAATGTTGAAAGTAAAAAGCTAATAAGCTAGACATACTGGACACAACAAATTCAAAATATAAAGTTTCCATTGATTTTTTAAAAAAAGAAAAGATTAAAAGGGAATCAAAAGAGATGATTGAGGAGGAACATCATTGTTAGTAGCAGCTAGTAGCATCAATAGGTGGTGCAAGCTCAGATAAAAGCTGAGGAGGTTCTTCCAATAGGATCACTCAGCGAACCCGGAACGATTTCCTCCACATCGTCAAATTCCTGCTCGACGAAGCAACGATATTCGAATAAATCTAAGCCTTGCATCTCGGGGAAATCCAAGAAGTCATGACAACCATCGACCACTATCTTCCAATCCACTGCCTCTACAGTCTTTAGTCTTTCAGTAACATATGATAGCTCGGCTCGAGTCAACGCCAATTCATAAACAATGACTGTACGTCTAGCGAAAATCGCAGACTTGGCTGCAATAAACTTAGAATTCAGCTGAGCAATTTGCGTCATAGAAGTCTTGAGACTGGTAGAAAATTTTTTGGCACAACGATTGGCCTCATCACGCTCAGCCTTTCGGTCGAACAACTCCTTCTCAACAACATTCAGACGGGACTGCAACCTATCCAGCTCAACTTCAGATGTTTCAAGATCAAAAGCGAACTTGTCCTGAATAGCCTCAAGCTCCCTCAATGAATTCCATACATTATACGCAACCCTTGCATGCTCTATGCACTGCGTTTTCAATGAATCAAGTTGGCAAAAAATGGGAGAAATAACCAAGACATATCCTGCCAGCTTCCGCTTTATGAGTGCCACTTGATCACGGGCAACCTTACAATCCGATCCCATTTCAGCCGCAAAAGTTAGATGGGTCATTCCATTCATAAGGTGTTGGAGAACCCTCGTCGATATGACGACGTGGTGGACGTACAGGCATGAGATCCCTATTAGCCAATCGCCCATGACAACCGCTAATGAGGTTGCAAGCGTTGTCCTGCACATTAATTTTAATGAGGTTGCAAGCGTTGGCCGAGATAGGATGAGAAGTGGAGGGAGTAGCAGGCGGTCCCGAGGTCCCAGTAACTGCAGGAGACGCAGGGAGTTTGATGCCCTGAGCTCGAGTAACGACTCGATCTTCCAGTGTTGGATCGTACTCGAAGTCATCCAAGGTCTTAGTATTCTTCGGATTCTCAAACTGGTCAAGACCAAGCTGAAGCACTTTTTATTTTCAATGATGCGAGAGTCATCAATCATCAGGTCAGCAGAAACGGGCAAACTGTATGATGCGATAAGACTCATTTCACGGTCGTCCAAAGGACGAGAAACCTCTTTTTTGCTCCTTTCATGAACTTGATTTATTTCCTCATCTTCTCAGTTAGCAGAGTCATCCTCCAAACCACAACCTCCTTTTCGAGGGAAAGTAGGAGGGGAGGGAGCCCTAATGGCATCACGAACCGATGTGGCGAGCTTTTTCTTTTACGAGACGCGACCATGACTAATTGCCAACATTTTAGAAGGGTTGAGAAGCCTAGGAACTTTCATCTTTCTAACAATCGAGCTAACACTCCCAGAGCCTCTGACAACAACAGAAGTAATTCGGCCTACAAGGTTATTTAACTGAACTCTCCCCGCGGCTGACATCCACATAACCAGCATGTGCAACAGTCACCTTTGAAGCACGACCTATAGTAGGCTTCGCACGACCTGCCTCACTCTACGAATACAAGCCACTATGGATAATGGCATCCGTAGTAAGGAAATCTTCCAACGAGACTCGAGGAAGTTTGTCAAACAGATTACAGAACTCGTGTTCCTCCATCGACAGTGACAACTCGACCTTTTTAGGCTCTTAGAATGATCATAGAATCTGATTTTCGCGCAACTTAAAATAGTTGGAGGGAAGGGTCGCATAAAACCAAGGCCTCGGCCAACCTCCATACTCCTCTCGCAGACTCTTGAAACAAAACGGAGAATGAAGATAATGGGTGCGGTTAGCATTTACACTAAACCCCACCAAGGAATGCAAGACCCTAATATTCATAGGGATACCAGATGCGACAACCCTTGCTAAGGTCACAATCATCACCTTCCAACCGTTAGGAACCAATTAGGCGGGAGCGATACCCACGAAATCTAGGTACTCCTAGACGATCTCAGGAATCGAAAGCCTAAATCCAGAATGGAACATACCGGGGTACAGAGTGATATAGCCATGCTTTGGATGACAGGGACTATTGCCCTCTTCAAGGAGAATGATTTCTGGATCCGCCGACAACAAATAATCGTGATGAATGCTATCCAAATTCGCATGAGCATACTCACTAACTAAGGGGGAGTAGCTGATGATACATCAAAATAGACCGACATCACAACCATAAACATGGCAGGAAACATCCATAATGAGGGTTAGGTGTCCTTTACAAAAGCCCAAACAGGGCCCATAAGAAGAAGACATAATTAAGGCCCAAATCCGAGCCCGCACGAGTTCTCTCATAAAGAATAGGAACATTACATAAGAAAATAGTCGTAAAGGGAGTTACGCCTCCCCGAACACATCCTCATTAAAGAGGAGATTGTTACAAAGAAGAGCTCATTCCGTTGCACCTCACATGCTTAAGTCATGCAGAGGAATATTACAACGACCATTATATAAGGTACAGGAATATTCGACGAATGTATGCAACTTTAACTGAGTTTTGTCCAAATTTACTTCCTTCTTCAAATAGAGTTGCTGACTAAAGCATCGGAGTGCCTTTGGCTACCAAAAAGGTGATCTTTGGCAGTCTAACATCTATTTTGCAGGTCAAACTCACAGGATAACAAGATTTGGCCGATTCACCTTGGATGATAATTTAGTTGGTATTTGATTTATTAGCTGTTACATTTTTGTTAATTGTGATTGGTTTAAATAGTAAAAAAATTAGTGCAAATAGTATTTATGAATGCAAATAATTTTAATGGGTGCAAGTTACATTAGGTGAAAACCTAATGTTATCTTTAACCTAATTTTTGGGTTAAAATTGGTGAGTTGGGTGACGGCTTGGAGTTAAAGAAAGTGGTGATTCTCTGGTCGTACAGTGCTTGTAAAAAATGAAGATAAAGATGAAGGAATAAGAGATACGAAAAAGAGTGAAGGAAACAGAGGACATAGATAGAATAAGGAGGAGGAGAAGAAAAAGAGCTGGTAAGTTCTTCTATTCTCAATATGGGTTTCTTTTCATATCTTTTATTGTTCTATATGGATGTTGTGGTTGTTCTCTGTTTAGTTTAGTTTAGTTTTTTTTTTTTTTTTTTTTACTGTTGGGTTAGCTTTAAAAATTTTGTAGATTAAATTTATTTCAATAGTAACATACACTTGCACACACAAACGGTGAAGTATGCAAGGATTCATTCATACCCTTCTATCTGTTTCTTATGTTTTTGCTTGTTTGAAATAAATTGCTTAATTGGTGTTGTTATTGATGAGTTTGGGTTAATGGGGTTTTATGGTTTGGATGGTTGAAGTGGGAATTTGATGATTTTGAGTAAGATCTTATCTATATTCCTTTCTTCGAATTACTTTGGATAACATTTTAGCATGTTATAGATTTGGTTTGTTTTGGGATGTTGAAATGGGTATGTTTAGAATAGTGTACCTACTATGAATATATCTATTTCGCCTTATGGATGGAACCATTAGATATGTTACATTCCTTAGTCCTTGCTATCTGATGATTAAGAAATCTCTTTATTTTGTTAAGAATTGAGTTGATTATACGTGTTTGAAAATAGGTAGTTTGATTGTTAGAATCGGGTTAACAAGTGAATTAATATAGTTTCGCATGAAATTACTTATGGTCTAGTTAGAATTTCTTGAAATTGATTATATCACAGATAGATGAAAGTTTAAAGTTTCTACCAGTGTTTAGATTGTATTTTTTTGGTGAAGAATCAAAGTAGTAATGATAGATCAAACATTGCCTTGTTGCAGCAAAAACTAGCTAGTTCTGTTGGTCTGTTTAGAAGATGTTGATGTCCTCTGTATGACTATAAAATTTACTCTTTGACTAAGCTTTGACTGAGTCTAAAAAATAGTTTGTTGCTTTGTTTTGACTCTGTTTCACTGTTGGAATCCTTGTCTTGAGGATCTATTTTATGAAAGTAGAATTTTCTAAAGAATAATTACATGTTTACCCATAAATGCATGTTTTTTCGATTTATGATTGTGCTTTGAAGTATGAGGATTGTGGTTTCATAGTTGATGATACACCAAAATGGTTACATCCCTAAGCCATACATGTGCCATGATGATCTTGAAGAATTACGAGCCCCAGCATCAGCCCTACAATGATTCGGCCCAAGCGGTTCTAAGCCTGCCTAATGCAGTCCGCCAAATGGACCTGAACTCTCACAGCTTGCTTAGCCCATACCTCTCATAGCTATCCTCAATACCCGTAAGCCCTGTTAAGGAAAGTATCTCGAAGATCAGTTTCGGACAGGCAACTACAACAATTCTTCGCTTCCAACTAGGAAGCAAATACCAGAGTACATATCACATAGGGAAACATCCTCTTACTGATTACCCTGAGATTGGAAACTATCTCCCGCGTATCTAGGAGCACACGGCTAATAGGGGAATTCCCTTCTACAACACGACTTCTAATTAGAGAAAGATCTCCTTCCTAAACTACGCCATCGATGGCCTGGTCGAACTAGGACTCCTACACTATAAATAAGACATGAGGTTGGTAAGCTAAGGTACGCTAAAATTCCTTGTTTACGACATTACACCTTCCTCAGATCCCTGTCTGACTTTAGCATTGGAGTGCCATCGGCCACCACAACGGTGGTCCATGGCTCACGTGCGTTCTTTGTGCAGGTCAGCAGGACTAGGTCAAAGTAGGAAGCGAAAAATGACTACATCAGTTTGGCGACGTCCGTGGGGACGAAAAAGTTCCTAACCTTTCACTTGCATCATCTCCCTTCGATATATGGAGAAATGGTCACCACTAGATCACGCAACAACGGAGAACAAGGGGACGCATCAAACGCTTCGACTAGTATTATACCCTCGCTCTCTGCGGTGCTTGTTATGCACGGGCAACAAACGCACGCCCCCGCACCAGCAACAACAACGACGGACCCCAGGATAGATATGATGTCATCTCAAATACAACAAATCGTCAAAACGGTGGAGGCTCTCGCTCGGCAAAACCCTCCACCCATTATAGGAGATCAAGAGTAGCACAGGCCCCTGTTTCCCAAAGACGACAGAGAGGTGACACAGGAGAGTCAAACCCCTACTAGTTCCCACTGGACCAGAGACGGTAGAGTAATTAACGCGGAACTGACTGCCAAGGCAGAGAGGCTCGGTCCTTAGAATCCCCTTCGCAGGGGCACACGACCCAGATGTACTATACCGTTTCTCAGTCCCACCTTTCATGGACTGTATTATGAATGAGGCCCTTCCAAAAAAGTTCACGCCTCCGAAGCTCGACTTCTAAGATGGGACCATCGACCCATTCGGCCACCTGAACCATTACCAACATGTAATGGCACTCAAGGAAGGATCTGAGTTGGCGATGTGTCAAACTTTTCCTAGTAGCTAGCCTTTAGAAGACAGCACTAACGTGGTTTCATGGCCACCCACCGAGGTCGATCGACTCCTTCGAGATGCTGGCGAAGGATTTCCTAACGCGTTTCGTCGAAAGTCAGCGTTTTCAAAAAGACCCATACTACATACTCTCTCTGAAATAGAGATCCAATGAGACGCTCAGAGAGTATGTCACATGCTTCAACAATGAACTGACACTTATTGACGGTTGTAGTGACGACAATGCCCTGACAACTTTCACTGCTGCCTAAAGGAAGGAAAGCTCTATGAAGACCTCACCTTGGAACTCTCTTTAGACATGACGAAACTCCTCAAGAGCACCCAGAAGCACATTACCTTAGAGGAGTTGAGGACCGTTAAGAGGGAAACCGAATGTGAGAAGAAGCCATTCGCTCTTAAGGACAAAAAAAAGGGAAAGAGACGTGAGGATGAAAAAGGGAGCAAGAGGAAGCGTAGTAACAATAGGTCAGACCCTGGCCGGGACAGAGAAAGCATCCAACTACGTTGGATCCAGAGCCGTAACACCCCTCAATTCTAGCCTGTCGGACGTACTAAACTCCATGAAAAACTGGGAAGATCTGAAGTGGCCCCCAAAACATCACGGAGACCCCTCCAAGTGTGGAGACAACAAGTATTGCTCGTACCACAAGGAAGGTGGCCTTGATACCAACGACTGCAAGAGTCTGAGGTATGAGATTGAGTACTGGATCCGTAGGGGCAAGCTAAAAGAATTTCTGAACTCTAAAAAGCGACCAGAAAAATCCAAGAACCGAGGGAGTTAGTCAAAGAAATAGAGAAGAAGACTTCGAGCATAATCTATGTCCTTCATGGAGTCAGACCGAATGAAGACCAGTCACACAGGTCCCGCAAGTGGGCTATACTGGAGATGCAAACATAACTCGCGGCCGAGGACAGACACATTTGATACTCAAGGGTTCAGAGCCCCATTCCCACCTTGATCTTTAAAGACAAGGACCTCGAAGGAGTTCGAGCGCCGTACAATGATGCCCTAGTCATCTCGGTCCCCATTGCAAGGTGGAAAGTTAATAGAGCCCTGGTGGACACAGGGAGCTCACTCAACGTCATGTTCTACAACGCGTTCCGCAATATGGACCTCAAGGAGGAGAACCCGATGCCTTCAGACTACCCGTTGATTGGATTCTGGGGAGAGAAATGCTTTCCAATCGGGAAGTAAGGGTTAGCAATAATGGCAGGAGAACCACAACTGAGAAAAGTCATGTTTCTGGACTTCATGGTAGTAGACGCACTGTCTCCCTACAACCTTATCTTGGAAAGACCATGGCTCCATCAGATGGAGGCAATGGTCTCCACCTTTCAGTAGTGCATTAAGTACACTGCTAACCACTCTGAAGGAACAATACGTGGAGACCAACCTACGACACGAAGCTGCCATTATGATGCGCTGAAGCATAAAAAGCATAAAGTTCCCAAATCCAGCTGGATCCCACATTGCACTCTGAACCAGAGTCAGGCCTAGTGACTACAGCCGCATCACTCCACTCGCCCGAGATCCCAAGAATAGTGGCTCGCTTTAGAAAGGCAGGACAGTCAAGCGATACAAGAGCGATCGGCTCCAACAGAATGGAGAGATTGATGCAAGCAGGAGTACAACCCCCCGACATTTCGTCGGAGCGGAGATTAACTCCCCCACAAGGCTTACTCTTCAGTAGCCTCTGTGACATCAGTGAAGTTCAACAATCCGCTGAAAACACAAACGATCTACAAGAGCCATACGAATTCACTTAAGAGCCAGGATTAATTCCTCTCCGCCAACAGTTAGTCTATTTCAGTTGTTTATTTCCCTTTCCATAGTCAATGTAGAGCTTTAGTTCTTAAAAAACTTATGTGATTTGCAAACATTCAAGAAAGAAAGAATTACGGGCGCCCAGGGCGGATACAAAAGACTACATACTACAAGCATCTGAATCCAATGCAACATGGAGTAAGGATTCGCTTAAACAGTCAGACTACATAAAGAGAGCAGAAGTACCAAAGTAGGAAAAGCAAACTCTCCGAAGCACACTATCTGCAAACAACGGCATAGCTCTGGTGGATGCAACCCTCAAATGTGGTCTGCAATGGCACAAAATCGACAACCGGAAGCCCCGCGACAAGCCACAACCAGATACGACCAACTCACACACTCGATCTGGTGGACCGGGTGAACTTGGGACAAGTATCAGGTTGGCACTGAAAGTGCACCTTCCGCTGCAGAGATGAGAGAGGAGTCCAAAAGTCAATGGCCCAATCCAATGGACCACGTCCAACTCCTCTCCGTTTCGAGATCCCAAATTCCAGCACTAAGCGAGACAACAAGGTTAATCGAGAAGTGGTGGAGGCAACCACTACGGAGTTGGGGTTTGGTATTAACTTTGAGATTAAATGCTATAGAGCAGTGGCAAGGCACCAGTGCGTAAACGAAAGACTCTTCCCTGGGAAGAGAATCCTTACTTCTTCTCTGCAATATGAGAATAAATTACGAGATCTCAGCAAATCAATTACGTGCCCACCCAGAACAGTTGACCACGCACAACAACGATTATCATCATGCCCGATTGGTGCAAATGTCAGAACATTCGAAGACTCCAATGATAGAGATCTCCCTTCAGCCTTTGGAAAATCCAAAGCATTCTCTTCAAGCAAGAACATTACAGGATATACGCTCTGTAGTTGATAGTACCTACAATGATTGAGAGAAACCATCATATAGACAAAAGGGTTCACCAAACGGGGGCTTCAATATTAACTGTCAGCATTGAATACAATATGGAAAATGAGGAGACTACGGTTCCCAAGGAAACTGTGCAAACCACGTTAATCCAATTAATGGTGTTGCACGCAACCCCATCAATTGAGGAGTGTCCGATACTCAATTGTCTCACAGTCTACGTTGTACACGTGTTACCATGCGATCTATGTCGTACGTGTAGTGTAATTCGTGCAAGAAACCCTAGCTCTCCCTCTGTGGGTCTGGCCCACTATTCAGACAATATCCTACCACATACCTGATATGAACACTAGAAATCCTAGTCAATTCTGACACTCAGATCATACCTGCGGATCACCAGCTGATTTAAGGTAATTTTATATGCACAGTGCATGACGCTCGCTGACACAGGTTCGCACGCCCTTGAGCAGGCGGAACCTTTCCCCCAACCAGGTAAGCTTAGTCGGCCTAGGCTGATGACGACGGCTTCTGGTTCATCTCGACACCTAGTCCGTCTAGCGTGGATCTCGATGGTTTAGGAAGTGGGAGTCTAATCAGCGCTATCACGCCTGGTGACGACGACTTTCCAGGGATCATTGCCCCCTTTGCGGTCAATGGTAACCGAACCTGACCAGGTAAGCCTAGCTGGTGATGACTGGCAACAGAAGCTTCTGATCAAAGCCCAGACTTGTAACCCCACAGCGCGGGCGTAGATGGTTTGGAAGGCGGGAGCCTAGTCAGTCCCAAGCTGATTTCGACGGCTCGCCGCAGAACCACTGATTTTTAGCCTGGCCGCCGAATTACCAACCCTGAACTTGTAGCCCCCACTGCGCGGGTGTAAATGGTTTAGAAGGTGGGAGCCTAGTCAGTCCCGAACTAATTCTGACGGCTTGCCATGGGACCACTGCACTTTAACATGGCCGCCGAAAATCCCCAAATTTGTAGCTTGATGCACACGAGTGTAGATGATTTGGAAGGTAGGAGCCTAGTCAGTCCCGAACTGATTCTGACAGCTTGCCATGGGGCCACTGCTTTTCAGCTTGATCGTCGAACCCCTTCGTCTCGAACTTGTAGCCCCTACTGCGCGGGTATAGATGGTTCGAAAGATGGGAGACTAGTTAGTCCCTGAGTGATGTCGACGACTCGCCATGGGACCACTGCTATTCAGCATGGCCACCAAATCCTTATTCCCTAAACCTGTAGTTTACTCTTTTTGGACATAAATTGTTCAGAAGGTGGGAGCCCTAAGCATTTCGCTACGTGATCACCGCTCTCTTTCGAAACAGCGGCTGCAAAGATAAATCGCAACTCAGTCAGTGTCCTCATGCTCAAATGATCTAGCATTCTATTATCAGCAGAGGCCACTCATGCCAACACATAAATTGTCCAGCCAACACGTGGATAGGTGCTACATAGAATGCCAACCCAAGCTTATTACGCCTGGCTCGGTACAAACGCTCTGACGCGTACACTCGGCTATCGCAACTCGCTTATAACTGCGATTGCAACCGACAAATCAGACAAGTGAGATAAGCCCCAAGCAGCTTATTTTAAGGACGAGATACAGCCCGGGTAATACAACCCACGGCTAAACTGTCCACGACATGCCCACGTTTGGACATGACTATGCAATAATGATTCTGATTCACCCGCAATGCAAATGGTCAAACTCTCGACTACAAATAGACCATTCGACTTCCTATTAATCCAACCAGCCTATGCCAAAATAAGACGACAAGGTGAAACGAAAAACACACAATAGGGACAACGAGCACAAAACGGATACAGAAAGTATACAAAGCTTAATGAAGAGCTAAGCTTAAACAGTCGAAGCAAAACGAGTACAAGTATACAAAGTTTACTCCTTATCAGGAGTGGGTACAGAAACAGAAGAGCTAAGCTTAATGAAGGAAGGAGCTGGAGTCGTGTCCATACGCGCCACAGCCTGAGCATCTGGGTCTGAACCCCCCTCTTCGTTTGATGATGCAAAGGCAATGGACAAGTTTACATATGACATCTTCTTATAACGAGCTAGATCCCATTTCGGGTGCTTCTTCTTCATCAGCGCCAGCAGCTCTAGCATACCATGTACAACCCAACGGAACTCGCACTTTCCTTGTTCCTGTAGAAGTTCTTCCTCGCGCCTTCACATCAGCAAGTTCACGCTCCAACAGCTCCAACTTGCCAGTCAGCGCATCAATCTGAGACTACTCTGTATCCAAATTGCTCTTTGCAGCACTGAGCTCATGCTTCTCTAATTTGAGCTAGTCCTCAGCCTTCCTCACCTCCCGAGCATTAAACTCCATGTCGTCCTTTAATTGCTACTTCTGAGCAGCCCAATCAGCCTCCTTTAAAGCATTCTCTTCATCGAGAGACCATAGTGCATAACGGGTCTCAGCCGCAGCTTCTTGCGCAACCTCCATGTCTCGGTAGGTCCGATCCAACTTCTGTTTGAATCTTTCCCTCGTAGACACCGCCCTTGCTAGATCACACTCAAAGGCTTCCAGACGAACCCTCTAACTCTCAGCAACCATGGCTGACTACTCTAACCTTTTCTCCTCAGCTTGCTTCTTCAGCCACTCAATTTCATAAAGCGCGTCGAAATACAACGTTTGCATGTGCGAGAAGACACGCACCATGGTGTACACCCTCTTACGAGCCGCCTTGACTTCTATTCCAGCAACGACCACCTGGCTCAAATGAGACATACCTAGCATAAGGTATTTTAAGCCCTTATCCATACGCCCTTCGAGCGTATCCTCCGCGGGTTTTGGAGCGAAGCCATCAGCCAGCTATGACACCTGCTTATATGCTTCCTCGAAGCATACTCCATGTCGACCTCCTGGTGCCAGACCTGAGTGCTCATCCTCACTAAGTCTGGGGCAAACAAACATATTCGCCCATCCGGATAAAGCTCTCCTAGATTAGGAATTACACCGGCACCACCCTTTGCAGTCGCCATTGTTCCCAGGCTCTCCTACACAGTCTTTCCTTTATCACCAACAGCTGACCCTTTAGTGCGAGACGACTTAACAGGATCTGGAGGAACCGGAGGAAGCGAGTTGTCTAGCGAACCTTCCAACACCTCGAGACGTGGCCTGGAACGAGACTTTGAACAATGCGAACTATGATAAATTTGGCATGTGCCACCACGGCCACTACCAGACAGGCCACCAATGGGAGGATCTAATTCCAGAATCAGACGGATCCTTGCAGGAACCTTCTATCGGAACGGTCCCGTGCGAATAGGCACCAGCAAAAGCCTCCATTGTAACCCGCATCAACTGCTCACTCAAATCTTTCGCCTGTGCAGCACTAAGGTTCGACATGTCTTCAACCCCCTGCAAATCGCAGGTGGTCCTTCTCCAAGCCAGATACATCGACATTCGCCCTGACGGGCCGATCAGACTTGTACTCTTCAGTTACAGGAGTAGGTCATTTTGGAGTCAACTCAGTTCTAATGCGGGACCTCTTCGAACTCACAAAGGAGGCAAACATCTCAGACGGTTCTTGCGTATCAGACAAAACAAGAGCTCTGGCCCCAGCGACCTTCCTATTTCTAAAAGTAGACCCATCTTTAGACTTAACTCGAGACGTTCGGTAAAGAATGGGGGCAACGTGCCAGTCGTCCCACAGCTTACTGCGAACAAAGGGGAACACATATGACATCCACTACGTTCCTCGTTGACAAGCTGTGAAACGTCTCCATGGTGTTTTGTTTCTTTAGAGTAAGAGGAGTAATGGAAAATTGTCCTGCAAAGAAAAACAAGCAACGATTAGCATGCAATCAAGCACAACAAAATCAGAAGAAAAAGTTATAGTTATGAAGTGGCTTGACCTCCCGCTCGAGCGGACGACCCTCGAACTGGAAGTATTTTGAGTCTGCAAGGGATAAGAAGCAATACTTCTACCAGAACTTGAAGTCATCAGGCATGATGCATACGTTTTTCGCTCCCTGCATTGACCTAGTACCATTGACCTGCACAAGTAACGCACGTGAGCCATGAACCACCGTTGTGGTGGCCGATGGCACTCCGATGCTAAAGTTAGACAGGGATCTGAGGAAGGTGTAATGTTGTAAACAAGGAATTTGTAGCGTACCTTAGCTTACCAACCTCTTGTCTTATTTATAGTGAATGATCTTGGTTCAACTGGCCATTGAGGGCACAGTTTAGGAAGGAGATCTTCATGGAGATCCTTATCTAATTAGGAGTTGTGTTGTAGGATAGAACTTCCCTATTAACCCTGTGCTCCTATATATACGGGAGATAGTTCCTTATCTGAGGGTATTCCGTAAGAAGGAGTTTCCCTGTGTGATTTGTATTCTGGTATTTGCTTCCTAGTTGGAAGCATAGACTTGTTGTAGTTGCATGTCCGAAGCTGATCCTTGAGATACTTGCCTTAGTAGAGCTTACGGGTATTGAGAATAGTTGTGAGACATATGGGCCTAGCAGGCTGTATGAATTTGGATCCGTTTGGCATACTGCAATGGGCGGGCTTGGAACCACTTGGGTCGGATCAGTGTTGGGCGACGCTGGGGCCCGTAATTCCTCGAGATCATCATGACACGTGTATGGCTCAAGGATGTGACCGTTTTGGTGTATCATCAGCTACTCCCCCGAGTTAGCGGGCCGTCACATCGGTTCGCTAAGTCATATCTTGAAAAGGTACGCCGCTCATAATGATTGAGTCTGACTCGTTTGCTTGAGCCGCACACTACATTTATTGAACGTGCGTCGGTTCAGCGAAAAAGAGGCGGGAAACCAATCCTTATTTAGGTCATTGATAGGGGCATAATTAGGCTATTTTTAGTACCATATTTCTATATAAATTTTTAGCTATTACTTGTTAATTATGATACTAATTGCTATTTTCATGTTTGTGTAGGTTTCCAATTACAAGATCCTAAAATAGAAGCTAAGTGAAGCAAATTGGCAACTAATTGCACAAGGAAACCACACAAACAAGGAAACCAAGCAAAGAAGGAAACAAAACAATTATAAAAGGGATGATACCTTGCTTTGGAGAGATCATCCAGCAACGGCCTCCACAACAAGCCCTAACCCTCATTACAGCCGCAACTCCTTCCTGTTCGCATAACCACACAACCACCGATCACCAATCAGACCTTTCACCTCGCACCCGATCGCAATCCATCTCCTATGTTCATCACAAATCACACAAAACAGCCCTCGCCTTACCTCTCCCTTTCTCGCCTGATCCATCTCCGTCCAACCTTTATTCCACCGCCATCTCCTTACACCATCTAACCAACACAGACACAAAACCCCACCACCATCTCGCCTCATCCCTCTCTTGCCTCAGTCGACCACCGTCGTCCCCCCTCGCAGCCTCTTCTCACCAGAGCAGTCGCACAAGAAAGGGAAGAGATCAAGAGCTGAAGGAGCAGATCGCGTGAGGAAGGTGAAGGAAGAGTTTGCACTATTTGCACCCCAGCACTCCTCTCTCTATCACCACGGATCAGACTACAGTGTTTTGTTTCATTTCTTAACTCTTTTACTTATTTTAGTTTGATTATTGATTATGGATTACTGTTTGAACATAATTAATATGTCTAGCTAAACATCTCTTAGTTAGGGGTGGATTCGAAGCCCCGAACATGTGTTTTATAAATTAATTGAATTTAATCTTCCTTGCTATTAGTGATTGTGTTTTGCTTAACTGTTTTATAGATAATTTTTCTTTGTATGTTTGTTAAGGTGGCCAACTTAGTAAGCATGCTAGGATTTGGGGCTAGAGTATAGGAGAGTTTTCACCTAATTGTTATAATCTTGTACTCACAAGTAGTAAATACCAAGGAACGTTGGTAAGGTTAAGTAAAAACCTAGGTAAGAACAAGATGTTGATCATACTTGTAATTGCCTAGTCAGTGTTCATATTTTTCACAAAACTTAATGATCTTAGATTGTTATTTAACTTGCGATTCCTGTTTAGATAGCATGATAAGAATAGTTTGACAGCGACGCTTAGTTTAATTCAACGAACTTGGGAAAATAATAAGATTAATGCAGTGCGGTCATGGTTAGTCTTGAGCATTGTCTCTCACGAGTTAGCAAGTGATTATTGAAGATTGATTTATAAGCATATGTTTGGTGTGTGGAAATAAACCCTTAGCTAATTTCTCATCTTTGTCATCCCTTTAGTTTTATTATCTTTATAGTAATTTTCGTAGTTATTTTCATAGTTTAATTTAAAAAATCCAATCCCCCATTATTTAATTAATTAGGTTGTTAGTTGTCTTTTATTTATTATTAGTGTTAATTGAAAAGCCCTCTAATTCCCGGTCTAGAACGATCCCTACTTATTCTGTACTACAATCACAAACAGGGTATTAAGTTGTGTGCTACTAAAATAGCATATCAATTTTTGGCGCCGTTGCCGAAGATTAGAAAAGTTGTTGATTACTTAATTAGTTTTTATTTATTATTATTTATTTTTTATTGATTTTTTTTCTTTCTATCTTTATCTTAGGTACTAGTTCATGCGCAATAGAAGATCCAGCAAAAACTTAGTAGAATACGATTCAGAGCTTGAGAAAATATTTAGAAGACGAAGAAGATAAACAAAAGAGCCACAAACATCTAGCTCTGAATCTGAATCTGAAGAGTTCGACATGGGAGACAATAGATCTATTAAAGAACTTTTGGCATCCACCTTGAACAATGTCGCACCCTTGTGCATTCAGTATCCATTAGCCGCGGAGGGCGAGACTTAGTCATTCGAGCTGAAATCCAGCCTACTTCATCATATTCCGAAGTATCATGGTCTTTCTATGGAGGATCCAAATAAACATTTAAATGAATTTGAAGTTGTATGCTCCAGTATGACGCCAATAAATGTGGATGAAAACATCCTAAAGTTGAGAGCATTCCCCTTTTCTCTGGCTGATAGGGCTAAGGATTGGCTCTATGAACTACCTTCCGGAACAATATATTCTTGGGAGAGCATGAAGAAGGTGTTTCTAGATAAATTCTTCCCAACTTCCAAAATTATCTTGTTGAGGAAGAAAATCAGTGGCATACAGCAAGGTCCAAGAGAATCATATCTAGCTTACTATGAGCGCTTCAAAACTCTCACAACATCATGCCCGCAGCATCAGATGAAGGAGGAGCTCCTGATTCAATAATTTTATGAGGGATTGCTTCCTCTTGAGCGACAGATGTTAGATGCAGCGGCAGGAGGAGCTTTGGTTGATAAAACTCCAGCAGCAGCAAAGACTTTGATTGCAAACCGAGCTTTAAATGCCCAACAGTATGAGGGAATTGGAGAGCCGTCACGCCAAGTCAATGAGGTAAGTACTAATTCTAGTTTGGAAGCTCAAATGACTAATCTTACCTCACTTGTGACTCAGGCCCTAGGGAAGCCGAATATGCTAGGAGTTGCACAAGTTTGTGGCGTGTGTACAAAGCCAGGACATCCATATGATCAATGTCCTCAACTGATTGAGAATGGCGGTTGGGAGAATGTCAATGCAGTAGGTTTTCAAGGGCAAAATCACGATAGGAATAATCCTAATTTGAACACCTACAATGAAGGTTTGAGAAATCACCCCTAGTTTTGGATGGAGAAATTCATAACAACCTCAACAACAGACTTCGAATCGGCCACCCCCTGGTTTCGCCCAAAGGCAACCAGAACCACCTCAGCACAATTCAGGAATGCCCCTTAATTATGATGAGATTTTGAAATCGTTGACTATTTCTCAGCAGAACCAATCAAAGGATATAGTAGATTTGAAACTACAAATGGGACAGATAGCTGAGTTTATTGGACAAATTCGCTAGCAAGGAAAACTTCCTAGTTCTACCATTCCAAATCCGAAAGGCGGGTTTGAAACCACAAAAGCAATTACATTGAGGAATGGTAAGCAAATTGAGAATGAGCCAATAGTCCCTAAACAGAGTCGAAATAAGAAAGCTGAGTTACAGAAGGATGATCCAGCTATCCTTGAAACACCAAAGCTCCAAGGTAAGAAGGTGAGCATTCCAAATTTAGTTTCTGCTAATCTTGCTCCACCTTTTGTGTCTTTTCTAGGTAGGTTTGCCAAATCTAGGAAAGATGAACAAGATGAGGAAATTTTGGAAACCTTCCGAAAAGTCCAAGTCAATATTCCGCTTCTTGATGCTATTAAGCAAGTGCCGAAGTATGCAAAAAAATTTAAGGAGCTTTGCACAACAAAGAGACGACTTCAAGACGGAGAGGTAGTTAAGGTAAGTGAGAATGTCTCCGCAGTTCTTCAAAGGAAATTGCAACCGAAGTGTAAGGATCCAGGTAGTTTCACTATCCCTTGTGTTATTGGTAATACTAAAATTGAAAATGCAATGTTAGACTTAGGTTCCTCAATTAATGTTATGCCATATTCTGTTTATCATTCTATGAATCTTGGGGAATTAAAAAATTATGGTGTAATTATTCAATTGGCTGACCGTTCTAATGCATATCCTCGAGGTTTGTTGGAAGATGTGTTGGTGCAGGTTAATCATTTGATCTTCCCAGTAGATTTCTATGTGCTTGAAATGGAAGATTCGGCAGTGTCAACACCTTTGCCTCTTATTTTAGGGCGCCCCTTCATGAAAACTGCAAGAACAAATATTGATGTGCATGCGGGGAAACTGACCATGGAATTTGATGGTGATGTGATTGGCTTCAACGTCTTTGAAGCCATGAGGTATCCTGTTGATAATCATTCTTGTTTTTCTATTGACGTGGCAAATATTTTTTCCCATGAATTTCTTGACGTCATGAACGATGATGAACTTGAAATCGCCATTACTACCGGCACCAGATATGAGGGAAATGGAGTCATTTGTGACAATATGAAGATCTCGGCCGATAACATAAGGGAGGATATCATTGAGACTGTGGCAACCTTGGATTCAATTCCAAGAATTGTTAGTGAGTTACCTCCCCCAATTATTATTCCCTCGTCTACTAATAAACTTTTACCTTCTGTGATTCAGGCACCTACACTTGAGCTTAAACCGTTACCGGCTCACTTGAAGTACGCGTATTTGGGAGATGATGAGACATTGCCTGTCATCATATCATCATCACTCACAAATTTAGAGAAGGAAAAGTTTATTAGAGTTTTGAAGGAATACAAGACAGCAATTGGGTGGACATTGGCAGACATAAAGGGTATTAGCCCTACCACTTGTATGCACCGTATACTTCTTGAGGAAGGTGCAAAACCCACTAGAGAAGCACAACGCCGCCTAAACCCCCCTATGATGGAAGTTGTGAAGAAAGAAATCATTAAACTCCTTGATTGTGGCGTGATTTACCCTATTTCAGATAGCAAATGGGTTTCACCAGTGCAAGTAGTGCCGAAGAAGTCTGGCATAACTGTGGTAAAGAACGAGGAAAATGATTTAGTTCCCACCCGAATACAAACAGGGTGGCGGGTTTGTATTGACTATAGAAAGCTGAATGCAACTACCAGGAAAGATCATTTTCCTCTTCCCTTTATTGATCAATTGCTTGAAAGGTTGGTCGGTTGTGCTTTTTATTGTTTTCTTGATGGTTATTCAGGATATAATCAGATTGTCATCGCTCCAGAGGATCAAGAAAAGACAACCTTTACATGTCCATTTGGCACTTTCGCATATAGAAGAATGCAATTCGGTTTGTGTAATGCCCCGGCTACCTTCCAGAGATGTATGGTAAGTATATTTTCAGACTTTGTTGAAAAAATCATTGAGGTTTTTATGGATGATTTTAGTGTTTTCGGTGATTCTTTTGACCATTGTCTAGATAATCTTGCATTGATTCTGAAGAGATGCATTGAGGTTAACCTTGTATTAAATTGGAAAAAATGTCACTTTATGGTTAACCAAGGTGTTGTTTTAGGTCATGTGATTTCAGCTAGGGGTATTGAGGTTGATAAAGCTAAAATAGATCTTGTACGTTACTTACCCTCTCCTACTTTTGTGAGAGAGGTTCGTTCTTTTCTTGGACATGCAGGATTCTATCGGCGATTTATCAAAGATTTTTCTAAGATTGCTGGACCACTATGTCGACTCCTACAAAAAGATGTGCCATTTGAGTTCAATAATGACTGTCAGACAGCGTTTGACAAACTTAAGGAGTTGTTGACATCAACACCTATCATTGCACCACCGGATTGGAGTCTTCCATTTGAGCTTATGTGTGACGCGTCAGATTATGCCTTAGGAGCAGTTTTAGGCCAACGGAGGGACAAACGTCTTCACGTCATCTACTATGCCTCTCGAACCTTGAATGACGCTCAATTGAATTATTCCACAACTGAAAAAGAACTTTTAGCTGTTATATTTGCTTTAGAGAAATTTTGATCTTATTTAATTGGAACTAAAGTTATAATTTTCTCTAATCATGCAGCTTTAAAACACTTGCTTACGAAAAAAGAAGCGAAATCGAGACTTATACGGTGGATACTTCTTCAAGAGTTTGATGTGGATATCAGGGATAAAAAAAAGGGAGTGAAAACGTGGTAGCTGACCACATGAGCCGTTTGGTGCGCAATGAGGAACCCCAACCAATTCTTGAGACTTTTCCTGACGAGCAACTATTTTTGGTCGAGGTAGTTGAACCATGGTATGCTGATATTGTAAATTACCTTGTATCCAAACAGATTTCGAACACGTTAACTCGAGTTCAGAAGGATAAGCTCAAGAAAGTGGCGAAACAGTTTGTATGGGATGATCCCTATTTATGGAAGCATTGTACCGATCAACTGATTAGAAGGTGCGTACCCGATTCTGAATTTAATTCAATATTGACATATTGTCATTTTTATGCTTGTGGGGGACACTTTGGAACTCAAAGAACAGCTCGTAAGGTTTTAGAATGTGGATTTTATTGGCCCACTTTATTTAAGGATGCCAGATTATTTTGCATGACTTGTGACCGGTGTCAAAGAACAGGTAATTTAGGCCATAGAGATCAAATGCCACAACATCCTATATATAATGTGGAAATCTTCGATGTATGGGGTATTGATTTCATGGGTCCATTTCCTTCTTCTAATGGTTTCATTTATATATTGCTTGCTGTGGATTATGTTTCAAAGTGGGTGGAAGCAAAAGCCACCCGTACTGACGATTCCAAAGTTGTTGCAGAATTTATTCGTTCTAACATTTTTGTAAGATTTGGAATGCCACGAGTGATTATAAATGATGGAGGTTCCCATTTTTGCAACCGTACAATTGAAGCTTTGCTTAAGAAATACAATGTCACACATAAGGTTACGACACCTTATCATCCCCAAACAAGTGGACAAGCCGAAGTTTCAAATCGTGAAATCAAGGAAATACTTGAAAAGACAGTAAAGCCCACTCGCAAAGATTGAAGCATGCGACTTGATGATGTTTATGGGCATATAAGACACCCATGGTGTTATACAGGTGAAAAATGTCACAACTAGAAAAGAGTTCAAGGTGAATGGGCATCGACTTAAGCCCTATTATGAGTCATTTGTGGAGCATGACGTGGAGGACGTATCACTCCATGTTCCCATTTATTCTAAAGATTAATTGGAGATACCGTCAGGCTGCACGACGTTAAAACAAGCGCTTCTTGGGAGGCAACCCAATCAGATTTGCTTTATTTATCCCTTTATTTTCTTTTTGTTCTTTTTGCTTTTGTTTGTTAGTAGTTTGTTTTTTCCGCTTTTAAATTTTTCATTACATGTGCTATAATCTATTCACATTGAGGGCAATGTTAGATTTAAGTGTGGGGGAACAAAACGTTGTTTTATTTTGAAAAAAAAGTGTCAATAAAAAATAAATAAAAATGTTTTTTTTTCTTTATTGGTATTAGTGTCAAAAAAAATTAATAAAAAATTTCATAGTTGTTTTAAGTCTTAGGATACTTTCCAACACAATGATGAGATTTGGTTTTTAATTGCATGACTTTAAGGTGATTTATAACCCATATGTGAGTTTTGAGCCTATTTATGGTTATCATATGCAAATTCACATGTAATCAACTTAGTAAGTGGTACTCATAGCATGCTTAGTTGAATTTAACTCATTATAACCCATATGTGAGTTTTGAGCCTATTGTTCCTTTGATTTTGAGAGTTTTTAGTTAGGTCATCTTTTATTTCTTTTGTCAATAATAATTCGTTGCATGATCTCAATTTTGTTTGCTTTGGTTGCTACTTGGATTGCTTTCAAAATTAAGAATTAAACACTAGAACTTGTATTAGTTTCGTTCAAAGCATCATATTGAATTGCATGACATGCTTGACATGATAAAAGCACCTAGTTTTCACCATAGCCAAATAAGCCCGATCCATAATATATTTCCTTTAGGTTAACCCCATTGAGTCTGTTATTAAGCCTTTTGTTTCATTACCCTCATTTTCTATCCCTAACCTAATAAGAAGAGTGGAGCATAATTTGATTTGCAGAGACATTATTGTGGTTCAAGGTATGTTGAAAAACAAGTGTGGGGGGGGGAGACCCTTGTGGTAGACAGTTCAAGAAGAAAGAGTTGCAAAAAAAAAAATGAAAAAAAAAAGTTACAAAAGGGATACAAGTCCTTATCTATATCAATTCAGTATTACAGTACCATACAGATAGTTTAATTCTTTTCAGTAGATACAAAATAATTGTTGAAGCTCCTCATTATCAATGGGCCACCTTGTCATTTTTCCACTTATGTCTTGAACCATATGATTCTTTGCTAATGTCTCTAATCTTATTGCATGCTTTCACCATTTCTTCAAGCCCTTTGAAAATTTCATATCAGTTCTTTCTCTTCCCTTGACCCCTGGCCCCATTACAACCTGAATTAAGACCTTTTGATTGAGTGTGTCTTGCAATGTCACGATGTGGAGATTCGAATGAGGTATGAGCATATGGTGTCACTAGTTCTTGCATTCAAGTAGTAGCATTCCTTCCATGAGATCATATATCTAAAAAAAAAAGAGTCAGAAAATGTCATTTTTTCTTGTTATATCATATGTGAGCTATTTGTTTCCCTTTTACATCAATCCTCTCACATATAACTAGAATAGGAAGAGTGATTTTACCAAACAATCAGTCAAAAAGAAAAGAGTGCATCCAGTGAGATTTTTGGGTTAATTCTTCTTGGCACACACTTGAGTTTCACAGTCACTTGGATTGATTTAATTGTGAATTTTTATATCATTGCTATGAACGTGTATTAATTTTTGAATGATATGGATTTAATCTTGTGTTTACAAAGAATCTTAACATGTCATGATCCGTTGAAAATCTCTTAGACAAATGTTGGAAAGTATAGATTGAGTCATTTGAGTCTTTTATTTTTGTTTCTTGGATTTGCTCGAGGACTAGCAAAAGATAAGTGTGGGGGAATTTGATAGGGGCATAATTAAGCTATTTTTAGTACCATATTTCTATAAATAGTTTTAGCTATTACTTGTTAATTATGATACTAATTGTTATTTTCATGTTTGTGTAGGTTTCCAATTACAAGATCCTAAAATAGAAGCTAAGTGAAGCAAATTGGAAACTAATTGCACAAGGAAACCACACAAACAAAGAAACCAAACAAAGAAGGAAACAAAACAATTATAAAAGGGGTGATACCTGCTTTGAAGAGATCATCCAGCAACGGCCTCCACAACAATCCCTCACCCTCATTACAGCCGCAACTCCTTCCTGTTCGCACAGCCACACAACCACCGATCACCAATCAAACCTTTCACCTCGCACCCGATCGCAATCCATCTCCTCTGTTCGTCACAAATCACACAAAACAACACTCGCCTTACCTCTCCCTCTCTCGCCTGATCCATCTCCGTCCAACCCTTATTTCGCCGCCATCTCCTTACACCATCTAACCAACACAAACACAAAACCCCACCACCATCTCGCCTTAGTCGACCACCGTCGTCCCCCCTCACAACCTCTTCTCACCAGAGCAGTCGCACAAGGAAGGGAAGATATCAGGAGCTGAAGGAGCAGATCGCGTGAGGAAGTTGAAGGAAGAGTTCGCGCTATTTGCACCCTAGCACTCCTCTCTTTACCACCACGGATCAGGCTACAATGTTTTGTTTCATCTCTTAACTCTTTTACTAATTTTAGTTTGATTATTGATTATGGATTATTGTTTGAACATAATTAATATGTCTAGCTAAACTTCTCTTAGTTAAGGGTGGATTCGAAGCCTCGAGCATGTGTTTTATAAATTAATTGAATTTAATCTTCCTTGCTATTAGTGATTGTGTTTTGCTTAACTGCTTTATAGAGAACTTTTCTTTGTATGTTTGTTAAGGTGGCCAACTTAGTAAGCATGCTAGGATCTGGGGCTAGAGTATAGGAGAGTTTACACCTAATTGTTATAATCTTGTACTCACAAGTAGTAAATACCAAGGAACGTTGGTAAGGTTAAGTAAAAACCTAGGTAAGAACAAGATGCTGATCATACTAGGTTATTTTCATAATTTAATTTAGAAAATCCAATCCCCCATTATTTAATTAATTAGGTTGTTAGTTGTCTTTTAGTTATTATTAGTGTTAATTGACAAGCCCTCTAATCCCCGGTCTAGAACGATTCCTACTTATTCTATACTACAATCACAAAGCAGGGTATTAAGTTGTGTGCTACTAAAATAGTGCATCAGTCATCCGTTGTGCGGAATCTGACTATTCTATTTTCTTTATTTTTGAACATACTGCATAGTTCATCTTTTTTCATGGCTCAACAAAACCTTCTTGACGATGCAACTTTGGCCAAGGGGTTGGAGTTTTTCAAAGACAGGTTGCTTTTCGAGCCTGGCCTTGCTGAAATCCATACGAAGTTTGGGGGGTCCTCGAGTACCGGCCGTTGTCTATCTTGAAGGGTGACCATTACCGACGGGGTTCATCTGCTTGCATCGTGGGATGCTTCAAACTGGAGTGTGTTTTCCCATTATGGACGTGATTTGGGAATTCTTGAACCTTCCTATAATATTATCTTTTTTATTCTGATTAGGGCGAAGGAGGCTGGTGTTCGCGTGACTCCGCAAGTAATCCAGTTGTTGACTTCTCCTCGACTGAAGAGTAATGTCATCTGCAAGATGACGTCGCCAGATTATTTCGCAAATCCGCCTGATGACTTCAAGTTCTGGCAGAAGTATTGTTTCTTGGCCATTGCGGATTTAAAGTATTTCTGGCTCAAGGGTCGTTCTCTCGAGCGAAAGTTCAAACCACTTCGTAAGTACAGATTTTCTCTCCGGTTTCACTGTGTTTGATTGTGTGTTAATCATTGCTTGTGTTTTGTTTTTACAGGAAGATTTCCCACTACTCCTTTTATCCTAGAGGAGCATAACACTATGGAAACGTTCCACGACTTGTCAACGAGGAACGTGGTTGATGTCATGTGTGCTCCCAACTTCATCTGTAATGAGTTGTGGGACAACTGGCACATAGCCCCCACTCTCTACCGACCGTCGCGGGTCAAGCCTGAAGATGGGGCCTTTTCTAGAAAGAGGAAGGTTGCTGGGGTCAAAGCTCATGTTTTGTCCGACAAGAAGGATCCATCTAAATGCTTGATTCTTTGTGAATTTTAAGAGGTCCCGTATCAGAACCGGGTTGCCTTTAGCACTACCCGCTCCAAAGAATGAAGAGTGTGAGTCTGATCAGCCTGTCAGGGCGGAGACTGGTGTATTCAGCTAGGAGAAAGATTACATGCAATTTGTCGGGCTTAAAGACAGGTTGAACCTTAGTGATGCGCATGCCGAAGCTTTGAGTGACCGGCTGTTGCAGGTTGCAATGGCGGCTTCAGCAAGTGCTGATCTACGCGAGACTGTTCCAGTGGAAGGTTCCTGTGAAGATCCGCCTGAGGTTGTGGAATCTGATTGTTCCATTGGTGTGTTGTCTGATAGTGGTCGTGGTGGCACAGGCCAAGTTTCTTGTAGTCCACATTGTCCACCTTCTCATTCCAGGCCATAGCTCGAGGTGTTGGAGAGCCCTTTGGATAATTTGCTTCATCCCTTTCCTCCAGATCCCATTGAACCGTCACGCAGTAAAAGGCCGGCTACTCGTAACATGGGAAAATTTGTGAAGGAAAGCCTGGGGACAATGGTGACTGCGAATGCTTCAAGGAAGCACATTAGCAGGCATCACAGCTAGCTGATGGATTACGCTCCAAAACCCGAAGAGGATACGCTAGAGGGGAGTATGGATAAGGGCTTAAAATACCTTATGTAGGGTATGTCTCACTTGAGCCAGGTGGTCGTTGCTAGGACAGAAGTCGATGCGGCATGTGAGAGGGTATACACCATGGAGCGTGTCTTCCCACATATGTAGGCGTTGTATTCTAACGCTCTTTATGAAATTGAGCGGCTACAGAAGCTAGTTGAGGAAAAGAGGCTAGAACAATCAGTCGTGGCTGCTGCGAGTCAGAGGACACGTCTGGAGGCCCTTGAGTGTAATCTAACGGAGGCGGTGTCTGAAAGAGACAGAATCAAGCAGGAGTTGGGTTGGACTCGCCGAGATTTGGAGGTCGTGCAGAAAGATGCGGCTAAGGCAAGCACTAAACTGCGGTCTTTTGCTGAAGAGAATGTTTTGAAAGAGGTTGATTGGGCCGCTCAAAAGTGGCAACTGGGGGCCGATGTGGAATTCAACACTCGGGAGGCAAGGAAGGCCGAGAACCGACTCGAACTGGAAAAACATGAGCTCGATGCTGTGAAGAGTAGTCTGGCTACAGAGTAGTCTCAGATTGGTGCGCAGGTTGGCAGGCTGGAGCTGCTAAAGTGTGAACTGACCGACGCGAAGGCACGGGAGGAAAAGCTTTTGCAGGAACAATGCAAGTGCGAGTTTCATTGGTTTGTATATGGCAGGCTGGAGCTGCTAGCACTGATGAAGGAGGAGAATCCGGAGTGGGATCTTGGTCGATATAAGAAGATGTCGTACGTAAACTTATCTATTATTTTTGCATCGTTAGACGAGGAGGGCGGTTCGGACCCTGATGCTCAGGAAGTGGCGTGCGTAGATGCGACCCATGCTCCTTCCTCCATAAAGCTTAGCTCTTGTGTCTCTGTACCTTCTCCTAAGGAGTAAACTTTGTGTACTTGTACCCTTTTTGTTCTGACCATTAATGAAAACAGTTTTATCCATTTTGTGCTCATTGTTTTTATTGTATGTTTTTTGTTTTGCCTTGTCATATTGCTTTGGCATAGGCTGGTTGATTCAATAGAACGTCGAGTGGTCTGTCTGCAGTAGAGAGCTTGACCGCTTGCGTTATGAATGACTCGGGATCATTGTTGTGCAGTCATGTTCGACAGTGGGCATGTCGCGAACAATTTTGTCGAGGGTAGGGCTCCCGAGCTGTGTATCGTCCTCAAGGTAAGCTGCTGGAGGCTTACCTCACTTGTTGGATTGATCGGCTGCAGCTGCTGCTATGGGCGAGTAGCGATAGTCGAGCGTACGCATTACAACATTTGTACCGAGTCGGGTGTCACGAGCTCGGGTTGACACACTATGTAGCATTTATCTGGTTACTGGTTGGATGATCTGTGTGTTGGCGTAAGTGGCCTTTGCTGATAATAAAATGTCAGTCTGTTTGTGCGTGAGGACACTAACTCAGCTGAGGTTCATCTTTGCAGCCGTTGTTTCGAATGAGGGCGGTGGTAGTGTGGCGAGCTGCTTGGGGCTCCCACCTTTCGAATCATCTATGTCCAAACAGTGTGGACTATAGGTTCGGGGAGCAATGATTTGGCGACTACACTGAAGAGTGGTAGTCTCGTGGCGAGGCGTTGACATCAGTTAGGGACTCACCAGTCTCCCATCTTTCAAAGCATCTAAACCCGCACAGTGGGGGCTACAAGTTCGAGATGAAGGGGTTTGGCAACCAAGCTGAAAAATAGTGGCCCCGTGGTGAGCCGTCGGAATCAGTTCGGGATTGACTAGGCTCCCACCTTCCAAATCATTTACACTCATGCGCATCAAGCTACAAATTTGGGGGTTTTTGGCGGTCACGTTGAAAAGCAGTGGTCCCGTGGCGAGCCGTTGGAATCACTTCGAGATTGACTAGGCTCCCACCTTCTAAACTATATACACCCACGCAATGGGGGCTACAAGTCCAGTGTTGGTAATTCGGCGGCCACGTTGAAAAGCAATGGTCCTATTGCGAGCCGTCAGAATCAATAGGCTCCCACCTTCTAAACTATCTACACCCGGGCAATGGGAGCTACTAGTCTAGGGTTGGTAATTTGGTGGCCACGCTGAAAAGCAGTGGTCCTGTGGCGAGCCCTCGGAATCAGTTCGGGACTTACTCGGCTCCCACCTTCTAAACTATCTACACCCGTGCAATGGGGGCTAGAAGTTCAGGGTTGGTAATTTGGTAGCCACGCTAAAAAGCAGTGGTAATTTGGCATGGTACACGTGTACAGCGTAGGCTGGGGACGGTTGAGTATCAGTTACTCCCCCTCGATTGATGGGGTTGCGTGCAACACCATTAATTGGACGAACGTGGTCTGCGCAATTTCCTTAGGAATCGCTATCTCCTCGTTTCCCATACGGTATTCAAACGCTGGGGCGTCCGTTTGGCGAACCATCATCTCTATATAGTGGTGTTCTCCAATTGTTCTAGGCACTATCTTTTCACATAGTGTATCTCCTGTAATGTTCTTGTTTGAAGAAATTTTTTTGGGTTTTCCAAAGGCTGAAGGGGGATCTTCCTCTCTGGAGTCTTTGACTTCTGACATTTACACCAATCAGGCTTGATCATAATCATTGTTATGCATGGTCACCTGTTCTAGGTGGGCACGTGGTTAATCTGTTGAGATCTCGTAATTTTTCTCATATTGCGGAAATGCCTTGGTATTACTTCATGCCGCTTGTGTCCGCGTGTATGCGATTCCCTCTGCTAACTCATGGTTGATTGAAGTGTTAGCGGTTGCGCGGTGCTTTCGGTGGTGGTAGCTCTCAATCACCCCGGGTACCACGCATGGGAAAAGTGTTCTCGCTTGGCAGCACAGTGAGACCTTGATTGCATCGTCGCTTGTGGCCATCCTCATCCGCCTTCTTCTATCCTCTTCGGAAGGCCGAAAACTATTTGAAGAAGTCTGCAAGGGGATAGGATGCCTTTCGAGGAAGTCAGCCATCCGTTGTAAGGTCTGCATCGTTGTTGCCAGGTCACTTTCCTGGGGTGATTCGACTGAGCAATCGGATGTTTTGTCCTTTCAATTCCCTCAGACACCTTGTCCTTTATCTTGGGAAGGGGTCGAACGAAGTCCATTGAATATCTTTGCTGTCACTTGCAAATAGCTTGCATGGCCTTCTTTGGATACCTTACGTAGTTGGATCGTCTAAGCGAGTTTTTACTTCATGACGCATTGAATTCAGATGCTTGTAGTATGTAGTCTTTTGTATCCGCCTCAAGGCGCTTGTTGTTACATCTTTTCAGTAATCAATAGAGTTTGTTTTCGTAATTCTTTCTATATTCCTTAAATGATTGCATATCACATAAGTCTTTAAGAACCAAAACTCTACATTGACTATGGAAAGGGAAATAAACAATCGCAAAAGACTAACTGTTGACGAAGAGAGATTGATCTTGGCCCTGATGCGAATTCGGATGGCCCTTGTGGATCATTAGTGTTCTCAGTGGACTGTCGGGCTTTGATGGCGTTACAGAGGTTACTGAAGAGCTTGTCGGGGGGCTGCGTTTCCATTTGCCTTGGCTTTTCTGTTTCGCTTAGCTGAAGAGCAGATTGCTTCTGTACTGCTTGACTGTGACGCTTCAGTCGTTATTCGACCCAACACTGGTTCAGGATGCTCCATAGGACTCAATTTGATTTGAGAGCATTCTATTTGTTTTAGTGTAGCGTAATGACAGCCTCATGGCGTAGATTGGTTTCCATGTACTGTTCATTCGGAGTGGTTAGCGGGGTACTTAACGCACTGGTGAAAGGTGGAGACTATTGCTTACATCATGTAGAGCCATGGTCTTCCCAATATAAGGTTGTAGGTAGACGACGCGTCTACCACCATGAAGTTCAAAAACAAGACCTTTCTCAGTTGCGGCTCTTCTGCCGCCACTGCTAACCTTATCTTTCCAATCGGGAAACACTTCTCTCCGCTGAATCTGATCAGCGGGTAGTCTATAAATAACATGATCTCCTCTTTGAGATCCATATTGCCAAACGCGTTATAGAATGGGACGTTGAGTTAGCTTCCTGTGTCCGCCAGAGCTCTTTTTACCTCCCACCTTGCAATGGATACCGATATGACTAGGGCGTCATTGTGTTGCGCTCGGACTCCTTCGAGGTTCTGTCTATGAAGGTTGAGGTGGGAATGGGGCTCTGAACCCTTGAGTAGCAAATGCGTATATCCTCGTCCGCGGCTTGTGTCCACATCTCCAACAAGGTTCGCTTGCGGGACCTGTACGACTGGTCTCTACTCAATTCGACTCCATGAAGGACAGATTATGCCCGGAGTCTCCTTAACTGACTCCCCCGAATTCCTAGTTCATTCTGGTCGCTTCTCAGAGTTTAGAAATTCTTTTAGTTTATTCCTGCAGATCCAGTACTCGATCTCATACCTCAAACTCTTGCAGTCGTTGGTATCATGGCTGTCTTCTTTGTGGTACGCGTAGTACTTGCCATTGTCATGCTTGGAGGGGTCTCTATGCTGCTTTGGGGTCACTTAAGATCTTTCCAACATTTCATGGAGTTTAGTACGTCTGACAGGCTAGAATTGAGGGGTGTCACAGCTCTGGATCCAATGTAGTTGGAGGCTTTCTCTAGCCTGGACCGACTAGGGTCTGGCCTGCACTTTCTCTTGCTCATTTTTCATCATCGCATCTCTTTCCCTCTTTCTTGTCCTTAGGAGCGGATGGTTTCTTTTCGCCTCTGGCTTCCCTTTTTACGGTCCTCAATTCCTCTAAGGTAATGTGTTTATGGGTGCTCTTGAGGAGCTCTGTCATGTCTAGATGGGGCACTAAGGTAAGGTCTTCGTAGAGTTTTCCCTCTTTTAGGCCCGCAGTGAATGTTGTCATGGTTGTGTTGTCGCTGCATCCGTCAATGAGTGTCAACTCATTGTTGAAGCGCGTACTTACTCTCTGAGTGTCTCATTAGACCTCTGTTTTAGAGAGAGTATGTAGTGTGAGCCTTTTCGAAAATGTTGGCTCCCAATGAAGCGCGTTAGGAACTTCTTTGCCAGCATCTTAAAGGAGTCGATTGACCTCGGCGGGAGGCTATGGAACCATGTTAGTGCTGACTTCTTCAAGCTTGTGGGAAAAGTTTTGCACATCACCGACTCAGATCTTTCTTTGAGTGCCATTATATGTTGGTAATGGCGTAGGTGGTCAAATGGATCAGTGGTTCCATCGTAGAAGTCGAGCTTCAGAGGAGTGAACTTCTTCGGAAAAGCCTCATTCATGATTCGATCCATGAATGGTGGGACAGAGAGATGGCACAACACGTCTGGGTCGTGTGCCCCTCTGCGAAGGGGCTTCTGTGGGCTGAGCCACTCCGCCTTGGTGGCGGGCTCCATTTTAGTTGCGCAACCTCCTTTAGTCCAATGAGAACTAGCAGAGTCTTGACTCTCCTGTGCTTGCTCTCTGTCATCCTCCGGAAATGGGGGCCCATGTTGCTCGTGGTCTCCATTAGCGAGTGGAAGATTTTGTCGCGGAGGGCCTCCACCACTTTGGAAATCTGCTGTATTTGAGATGACAACATATCTATCCTTGGGTACGTCATTGTTGTTGTCAGCAAAGGGGCGTCAGGCTGCTGCCCGTGCATCACTAGAATAGCTGAAAGTGGTGGTACAGCACAAGCCTGGGCATTTGACGTGTCCCCTTGTTCTCCATTATTGCGTGATCTAGTGGTCACCATTTCTGTGTTTCGAAGGGAGACGGTGTTTTTGTGAAAGGTTAGGAACTTTGTCGTCCCCACGGATGGCGCCAAATTGATGCAGTCATTTTCCGTTCCCTGCTTTGACCTAGTCCCGTTGACCTGCTAACCTGCACAAGTAACACACGTAAGCCACGAACCACCGTTGTGGTGGCGATGGCACTCCGATGCTAAAGTCAGACAGGGATCTGAGGAAGGTGTAATGCTGTAACCAAGGAATTTGTAGTGTACCTTAGCTTTCCAACCTCATGTCTTATTTATAGTGCAAGAGTCCTGGTTCGACCAGGCCATCGATGGCGTAGTTTAAGAAGGAGATCTTCGTGGATATCCTTCTCTAATTAGGAGTCGTGTTGTAGGAGGGAAGTTCCCTATTAGCTCTGTGCTACTAGATACACGGGAGATAGTTCCCTATCTGAGGGTATTCCGTAAGAGGAAGTTTCCCTGTGTGATTTGTACTCTGGTATTTGCTTCCTGGTTGGAAGCAGAGAGTTGTTGTATTTGCTTGTCTGAAGCTGATCCTCGAGATACTTACCTTAGTAGGGCTTACGGGTATTGAGGATAGTTGTGAGACATAAGGGCCTAGTAGGCTGTATGAATTCAGGTCTGTCTGGTAGACTGCAATGGGCGGGCTTGGAACCGCTTGGGGCGGATCAGTGTTGGGCTGACGTTGGGGCCCGTAATTCTTCAAGATCATCATGACACGTGTATGGCTCAGGGATGTGACCGTTTTGGTGTATCATCAAGGCAAATTCACAAAACAAGCCGGAGATGTCATTTTGCAGAAATCGTTACTCTTCAATCGAAGAGAAGTCAGCAACTGGATTCCTTTACCCTAATCAGAATAAGGAAGATGATTTTGTATCCATTAGGCCCCAACTAGGTCGGAGGAATTCCAATGAAGTTTAGGAAGTCCCAAATCACATCCAGAACGGGAAAACGTACTCCAGTTTGGAGCATCCCCCGATGCAAACAGATGAACCCCGCCGGTGGCAACATTGGCGTGTGGTTGCCCTTCAAAACAGACAAAGGCAGGTCCTCTGGGACTCCAAACTTCGCGCGGATTTCCGCAAGGCCAGATTCAGAAAGCAGCCTATCTTCAAAGAACTCAAGGCCCCTGGCCAAGGTTGCGTCATCAAGAAGGTCTTGTTGAGCCATGAAGAAGATGAACAGTCTTTTAAATCAGAAGACGAACAAAACAATATCTTCAAAAGCAAAGAAAATAGAAAAGTCAGCCTCCACACAACGAATGACCTAAATAGGGATTAGGTTCTCGCCTATTTTCCACCTAACCGTCGCACGTTCAATAAATGGAGCGCGTAGCTCAAGCAACGATTCAGACTCAATCATCATGAGCGGCGTATCTTTTCAAGAGATGACTTAGCAAACCGATGTGACGGCCCATTAACTCTGGGGGAGTAGCTGATGATACACCAAAACGATCACATCCCTGAATCATACACGTGTCATGATGATCTCAAGGAATTACGGGCCCCAGCATCAGCCCTACATTGATCCGACCCAAGCGGTTCTAAGCTTGCCTAATGCAGTCCGCCAACTCTCACAGCTTGTTTAACCCATACATTTCACAACTATCCTCAATACCCGTAAGCTCGGTTAAGGCAAGTATCTCGAGGATCAGCTTCAGACAAGCAACTACATTAGCTATCCACTTCCAACTAGAAAGCAAATACCAGGGTACACATCACACAGGGAGACATCCTCTTACGGATTACCCTGAGATTGGAAACTATCTCTTGCGTATCTAGGAACACAAGGCTAACAGGGGAATTTCCTTCTACAGCACGATTCCTAATTAGAAAAGGATCTTCACAAAGATCTCCATCCTAAACTACGCCATCGATGGCATGGTCGAACCAGCACTCCTACACTATAAATAAGACATGAGGTTGGTAAGCTAAGGTACGCTACAAATTTCCTGTTTATTACATTACACCTTTCTCAGACCCTTGTCCGACTTTAGCATCGGAGTGTCATCAGCCACCATAACGGTGGTCCGTGGCTCACGTGCGTTCCTTGTGCAGGTCAGCAGGACTAGGTCAAAGCAGGGAGCAAAAAATGACTGCATCAATAGTGATCTTTGAGATGTTAAGGGTTGGGTAATGTATGTTAATGGATTATGATGAATTTAGGCGTTCGTATTGTTATGCGAATGGACATTCATATTGTTTATTTTTTCATGCAATATAAATAGATTGAATATTGTGGTGGATTTATTTATGTTTGACAAAATGTCACTATTAAGAATTTTGAGATATCACAATAGACGATAAAGATTACATTGAGTTCATAACCTTAATTATATTGAATTGTATCCCTTAAAACTATTACACTTCTTATTGTTTATAATATTTGTCTCCTATAAAGAAACTAAGTAACTTTTAGGTTAGATCTTGAGGAGTAAGGCACTTATTTTCTTAAATAGACACTAAGTAACCTTTGGATTGGGTCTTGTGGAAAATGATTAAATTTTGAAATGCCTAAAAAAAACTTGATTATTTATCCATAAAAATGTAACGTGAGATATTATGTGCACTGTTAGGTACTCATATAGTTAGGAGTATTGGGAGATGCATCTCCGTATGTGATGTTCCCACTTAGGCATAGATGACGGAGAAGATATCCCCCATATTAGAGAGGCGTACATACATGTGTGTTTGACACCAAGGTAATCTGAATGTGGTATAGTCTAAGGTGGTCAGTTTTCATTTACTAAAACAGAATAATTATTTAAGACAAATAATGTATGGATCCAACTGTTTGGATTAATGAATTTAGTTTCATTAAGATATTACATTTATTTGTCTTCTAACCATTTCAAATAGGACGACAAGTTTATTAACATTTATGCAGGTCGGACTTGTCATGGTCAACTTTCACAAAGTAAGTGTAGGTAAGGTAAATAACTACTAAAGGATGATATAAATTTATTTAACATTAGACCTATGCCTAGATGTGGAATTACATGTTTTGATTGGTTGTTTTCGGTTGTACTTAATTTTATGTCACCCCATGTTAAATTACTCATTTTAGGAATGAAGATTTTCACACCAGCTTATTTGCTAACCCAAATGGGCTTTGGCTTCTTGAGTACAAGGGAATGTAGCCGACTAGTTATATTTCAGGATTAGTAGATTTCGGGCGAGGGTAGAGAAGTTAGTTTAGTCAAGGACGAACTTTGTTGAGGAGTTGCTTGCTATTCCAAGAGTTTATATATATTTTTCAGGTGATGGTTTATTCTATTGTACTAGAATTTTTAGTAGCATTTCAATTTTGGGAGAATTATGTTCCTAGTGAGTTGAATTTTGATAGAGTCGGAACAATGAGATTACAATGTTATTTTTTTGGTGGACTATTATGATCAATTATTATATTTTCGTTACCATGGTAAATTGTGCTACTTATTATTTCTCATCGATGCCAACAATATTATTAGTTTGATGGGTTTCATGCCCTGAATTTTGGGAAAATTGATTTTCTTAAGTGGATATTAGGATTTCGTTTTTTCTCAAAATTTGAGGTGTGACAAATCTCTCATTTCCATCTAATCATAAAAAGAACCGATTTATTTTGGATTAGCTCGTGCATCAATAAGAAAGAGAACTACAATATGACCAAAATCCTCAATAAAGAGGAAATTTGGTCCACTTTATTTTTTTTTTGCAAAGCAAACAGGGTTGAAGGGACCCCACCCTTGAAGTAACCTCTATACAAACACAAATAACAAGGGGGAGGATATACCCTAAGCCCCAAAAGAGAACTCCAAAAATCTTATCTTCTCTTTTACAAGTACATGAAACCACTTGCATATTTTTTAGCAATTTCAATCATCTCTCTATCTAAAGGGGGACAAGAGACATTAACACCATGAGGGCCTTCTCTAGTTACAAGTGTATTTGCTAGTTGGTTACTCTCTTTACATATATGCTTGAGTTGGAAAGATTCTAGAATTGTAAGGAGATCTCGTATGCTCTAGATACAGTGAGTTGCTATCCATGGGGTATCAACATCACCGTTAATGATATTTAAGATTATCCATAATAAGACTTGCCCATTGTAACTCTAGGGAGCACATTAATTGCAACCTTCCTTTATAGCTGAAATCTCCTAAAGTAGTATTTCCTGCTTGTTGACCTTACCAAAAAAAAAAAAATCACTTATCCTTTAGAAATTTTGATAGCACTCTGCATACCATCTCTTGAGTCAGTCTTTGAAGCATTTGTGCTCAAACAAATCCGGATGAGGTGTTCTCATTTGCACCATTTGATAGGATGGTGGAAGAACTTTGGATATATGCCACTTAAAATTTTTTTAGCAATCTTAAAGTGAGAAATACCAAATAACATCATTTTAATGTTTTTCTAATGACATTTTGAGCATTATTATTTGAAAAACATTTTATTTTCTTCATATAGTTCCAAATTTCACTTGAAATGATTTTACGTATTTTCACATAAGACCTCAAGACCTCAAATTAAACTAAACTCAACATCCCACAATTCTTCTCTTACACAACCTCTTAATTATATATCTCCTAATAAAACATTTTCCTCTGTTAGTCTCACTTTCCCCTTCCAACAACAACACCTTACTTCCACCATCTCTTAATAAAACTCTAACTCCACTCAAACACCAACCAACAATTCCAAATGTTATTCTAGTCTCCTCATTAAGCTCCACAATATCATATATCCTTATCACCAAGCTGCAATGTGAGACTATAATAAGGCATAATACATTCACAAGAAGATCATGGTCAACAAGCTGAAGATGGACAATTTCAATAATTTAGTTTTTAGAAACCTCTCTTGGAAATTTTTATATGAACAATGGTTTTATTCTATTCTCTAGACGTGTTTTATTGCTCGATCGGAAGCGAAAGAAGATTGTAATTGAAAAAGCAAGTATTTCGAAAAAAGTTATATGTATGTTTTTTTAGTTTTCTTAATAAATATGATTTTTAATTTTAATTCTTCATTATCCATATTGGATATGTTAGCATGATTAGGTGTTCTCGAGGACAAGATGAGCTTCTATGACTTACACATAGCTAAGGTCTTGATATTTTTCTACGATTTTTCCTCCAGAGAGAGCCTTAAAAGGTCTCAACGATCAACACTATAAATGACGAGTTTGAGAAATAATCGCTCATGTTTAGGTATGTGTTATTTTATTTTCTTATAAGTATTTTAGTGTTAATAAGGGCAAGGGATGTTTCTTTGTCATTGATATCAGTACATGGCATGCCTACCCTAAATTATTTAGTTGTGAAAGTAATTATTTCTTCTTAAATAAACAAGTATGTGGTTAAAATAAAATTTACCTTTATTTATCTAAAAACTTAATTAAATTGATAAAGTGCATAGTTTATGGAGGAAAAATATTGAAAAAGGAAATCTTAGGGTGTGTTTGGTTACATGGAATCCATGAGGGAGCCACCTACATCTAATTTGATGTTTACACACCAATCCACTATTAGATTTTATGATCAATGGTGAGAATGGAAGTCTCATAAACATGAGAATCACATGACCTAGGAGTGTAATTTTCATGTTCGTGACACTTTCATTCCCATCATTGATCAAAAAATTTAATGGTGGATTATGAGTGCTACCTCAATTTAGCCTTAAATGTAGGGTCCCCTTATGGATTCCCATGGAATAAGATTCCATCCAACCAAACACACCCTTAGTTTCTATAAGTTCATATTGGTGGGATCTAATCCTTGAGACCTTAAAATCTAAAAGTCTAGATTATCAAATTTTAACACACTTTTAGTTGTTTTCGTTAGGTTAGATTTGTAACATCTCAAATATGTTTCAAAATCCCTTTTCTTATCATTTTATTTAGATTTGACATTGATATCTTAGTAGGATTTTCACTTGTTTTAGTTGACTCCTCACCATTATTGTAGTTTTTCGTAGCGTTTTGCAGTGTAATTTTTGCAAGAATGTGAAGACAAAAGAAAGACAATATTCATTGCCTTCTGTTCTTGGATCCGCCAATTGGGGAAATCACTGAGACAACCACTTCTTCCTGCTACAGGGGCACACCTCATGCCCATACTGAGAAGAGAAGGCCCATGAATGATCTCCACTTCTAGGACGGACCTGAACCACAACACCTAAAAAAAAAAGAGGTTTCGGCCCATATAAGGATAAGTTTGTATTAGAAGAAAAACGAAAGAGGAAAGTGCCACAAGCTATGAGTTGAACCACAAATCCAAACAAGAGAATTATGCAGTTGAAAGCCAACCCCACGTTCTTCTAATGCTTCAGTTTTACAAAACAATATAAACAAAACTTTGTTGTTTAAGTAATATGTTGATAAGTGTTTGATGAAATAAAAGCTAAGTTAGATATAAAAATAACCTGAATGACATGGTTTCTGAAATGTACATCTTCTCTTTATTTTCTTGTTATGTATTCTGCATAAAAAATGTAAATGAAATAAGTTGTCTCCTTGGGGAACACATACCTATAACGTTACATAAAAGTGCAATCATTTTACTTTTCTCATCCATGTATTCCAAGGGCAAGTTTTACTTCGACAATTTGCATGCTCCTTGGGAGTGTCTTACATCCACGAGTTCTATAAGGCCCTCAATGCTAACATCATATTCTACAAACTCTATACTAACATCACACTTAATAAGATCCTCAATACTAACATCAAAGTCGTAACTTATTAACTTATATCTCATGTAAACGACCCACATATTTGACAAACCAATCATAAAATAAGCTTGAAAACATAGCCAACACTATCAACATTTTGACAAGCCAAGTAATCAATTGCAAAATAAACTTGAAACTTAAACAAACATTATGTGAAATAAACCAACCACCCCCTTGAAGGTGTTACAAAAACTAAATCACCATATTTTACAAAGAAACTACAAGGCATGTCTATAATCTAGTTCTATACCACCAACTACGTCTATCACCATTAATCACAAAATGAACCAACACTTCAATTTGTTAGCATTTCAAAAGTCCAAAAAAACCTTAAATATGGGGAATACTTCATTAGTTAAATGTTTTTAACATTAAAAACAAATATGCATATGTAGAAAACTAAACGGAAAAAAAAATCTTACCATAACATACACTTAAGCATAGTCATTTATCAATTAATCACAAAATGAACTACCATCTCAAATTGTTAGCCTTATCAAAAGTCCAAAAAAATTGCAATATAAAAGGGCACATTACAAAATGTATGTAACATTAAAAACAAAAATACATGTAATTATGGTCATTCCTCAATAACTTTCATATTTGAAAGTGATATTGATCCAAACATCTTTAAAAAAAATTATCATCTTACATGATAAAAAAAATTGAACTAAAATATGCATAACGAAATAAAATATCGAAGTAAATATTTGAATGCGAATAATCACGAAGATTGATGGGACTGGAGGCAATCTTGGGCACAAATGATGGCTTCAACAATGTTAGGAGACAAAGGACTACGAAATGAATCAAATACACAACCTCCCATGCTAAAGGCTGAATTTGAGGCAACCGAAAAAACATGAATTGCCAAAACATCTCATGCCACAAGTGAAAGGATTTGGTACTTAGATGAACCGTTCTTCCACCAAATCAAAATATCAAACTTATCACAAGCAACTTCAACATTTTCTAAAAATACATTTCAAGCTCTGACTTGTTCCTTGAACCATTTTCTCCTCCAAAACAATTGATATTGAGAAGTTAATATCACACTACCATTTTTCTCATTATTATCAATTTCCATTGCAATTGATTGGGTAATATCTTGTGATTGTGATTCCTTAACCTATTTGCCATATCATCATCATACTTCTTAAAATAAATTGCAAGAAACTCCATCTTGTACCTAGTAGCAAGAACCACGACAACATACAACAACGAATTTAACTTTTCAACATTCCAATACTTATCATGTTTTGCTTTCATTCTCTCTGCCATCTATTGTAGTCGTTAATCCTTGTTACTTGGAAAATGAACTAATTTTTTTTTTTTGAATCATAAATAGCTCATTAAAAATTGGTTGTCACAAACAAATACCCTGAAAGCTTCAATGTTGTTTATAAAAAAACTTTAAGAAACTTTACAAACAATTTTGCATCATCCCAATCACAACTATCCGATGGAGCCAAATGGCATGACAACTCAACGGTTAGAGCTTGGCGGATGGTACCACTAGGTCATGGGTTCAAACCCAGCTTGCGACATCTTTAGTGGGTTCTGGGATCCTATAAAAACCCTACTTGCCTTTCAAAAAAAAAACTATCCAGTGGACCCAACTTTTCTCCTCATTATTCTCCAAAGAAAGGAGTGTATTTTGGGTCATCATCTTCTAGCCGCTCAAATGCCTTCTGAAACAAATCTGCTGCATCTAACATCATATAAGTTGAATTCCATCTAGTTGGCGTTGTCTAGGCACAATATACTTTTGCACCCTATCTTTTCATTCACCACATATTTTATAAATGTGGCCTACCTAGATGGAGATGACCTCACAAACCTCACCGCATTATATACTTGAATGATTGAGTCATGCAAATCTTTTAAACCATCACAAACAACAAAGTTCAAGATATGTGGAAAACATCTCATGTGTAAGTGTTTATATTCTAAAACAGTTCCTCACTTAGTTTTCCTTTTCAAATAATCTATAGCACCATTATTCGAACTGGCATTGCCCATTGTCAATGTGAAAAGACTAATATCCACACCCCATTCTATCATGCATTTTCCACTATCTTCCAAATAATCATACCTTTGTGATTCGGTATTAGGAAAAACTTAGAATTGTTTTTTGTAGTACCCAATCACCATCAATAAAGTGAGTCGTGATACACATGCAATTCAAATTTTGGATTGAAGTCCAAGTATCGATGGTCATGCAAATTATTTGGCCTTTCAATACCTTTTTCAACTTCTGTTTCTCTTCAATAATTATTTTGATGCAATCTCTTGCAATAGTGATACGAGAAGGGATTTTGAACTTTGGTTGTAAGACATTCCTATAATACTTAAAGCCCTCACCCTCTACATGTCTAAAAGGCAATTCATCGAATATTATCATCCTAACAAGTGCTTTTCTACAATCTTCCTGCCCGACACCAATAGACACAAGCTCCTTAGACTTCATTATAGCTATAATTTTTTGTTTTGTGTCCTCTTTATTATAATATTTCTATACTTGCCCTCTACCTTAATATGAATAAACACGATGGTACTAGTTCCATTTTTGGTAGAACAGAACAGAACAGAACACACATACCAGTTGTACAAAACAAGAGTTGTTAACTACACCACAAATTCTTCTTCTCACTACCACTAACCTCCACCCACCATACTCAAATTGTAAATTTTTCTCCTCACCACCTTCCAGATAACATAATTTGAAATGACGATTTCTCCTTCTCTATGACTCCCATTTCCCTTTCTGCGTCTGCGTCTGCGTCTGCGTCTCAACAATCCCATCTCACTCCTTCACTGTTCTCTCTCAACAATCCCTTCTCCCTCCGCTCCCACCCGAACTCATCCCAAAACTGCTATCAGATTAAAAAAAAAATTGTGAGTAACTTTCATTGTACTCTCCACACTCTTCATCAACTATTTTTTTATTCATCTTCAACTCTTTTTCTTCCAAATCGAACACAAATGCTTATACCAACTTCAAAATCGACCTAAGACACTTCAATGGAGTGGGGAATACACAATTAGGGTTGAAATCGGCTTCAAAATCGATGGAGGACAGAGAAGATGAGAACTCTTGTGTGACCCAAGTGAAACTCGTCACGTTTTCTGGCAAGTGAATTGTAATTTATTTTGTGCGGATGTAATTCTAGAGATGAATCTATTTTCAGCATCTCTATGATAATTGATGGTGATCGACCGGGCTGACGCTGTGGGCTCGGCTCTCTAGCAAAGCTCTTTGTGTGGTGAATGGGTGAAATTTTGGGTATTTTTTATTCCTTAAAAAACGTGCTGGTGAGAAGAAGAATCCGTGGGTGTAGTCAGAAGCTCTCAACAAAATCGAGAAATTCAATCGACTATAAATTCCTCCTCTTCAACTATTTTGCTAGGGTTCAGTGAAGATTTCAAGTCCACTGTTCCTATGTGTGCATCTCAGAAGGCAGAACCATCCATTCCAATCCAATCCAATCCAATCCAATCCAGGTGCGTTTCTTTCCTGACAACTATCTCATAACATGGTTGTATCTGTTATTGTTATTGAACGACACCTTGAATTGAAGTGAGAATGGATGGAAGAATATTTTTCGAAATTAGGGCCCCCATAATTCCAACTGGTCCAAGTAGAGTAGGGGAAAAAAAACCCCACAAAGAGACCAGCGCTTTAAAGAAGCCCTTATTGGGGATTAGATTTACTAGAGATGAAATTGAAATTTGGGCACATTGTATAGAAAGTCGATATTGGTGTTCTTATCTCAAGGAAAATAGAATGTGTGTGCATTGGAACTTGTTTTATATGTTTTCTCTACCACAAGTATAGGATGTGTCAAGCATACTTTGTTAATAACATGAACTGGTTCCCTTTTGTTCTGATAAACTATCATTGGTTTTGTGTTGACTGATTTGTTTTTTAACTACCCAGGTAATTGTACCATACCAACGAATGCTTGTTTGATGAAAGAATTGGGCCCGATCAGTGCATGGATAAGGCTGTAGGAACATAGGAGAACTGGTCAAGGGAACTAAAGAAGATAGATAGCAGTTGGTTAAGTGGAGAACAAAAATAAAGCCATTTATAATGGAATATAGATGTATCCACTGCAGATTTAAGATCATAATGTTATATGTGCAATACTCACAAGGAAATATTCGATTAATGAAATGCTTAAGTCCTTCTCTTACATTCCATGCTCATTCTCATAGTCTCTTTGATTGGACAATGAAAATATCTTTTGTTTCCATGTTGCCAGGGCAATTGCAAGGCAGTTGCAGATGAGTACATTGAGTGTGAGATCATGGTGAGCTGAAAAATGATCAATTCAAACTTTCAGACCAACTATTTTGTTGCAGGTCTCATACTTTAGTGCATTGTGCCACAAGGTACTTCAAATATTATTTTCTATTACTTTTCCAACTAACATTTCACCACATTGTCTGTGCATTTTCCGTCTAGATACTCCTTGTAGATTTGATTTTGCAAAAGCAGAAGGCATTTAGACATCTGCTCTTTAATGTGCTAAACTGAGACAACATCAATTTAGAGGTATCTCCTCAATATTTTATTTTTACATTTATTTGTAAATCCCGTTGAGTTAAATATTTGCTCGAAGTTAGTCACAGTAACCCTTGCTAGCAATATTTTCTTCTTCAAGTAATTTGTGATGTGTGTATATATATGAACAATACTCTATTGATAATGCAAAGTTTAGATAGTAGCTTGTGTTCATTTCACTAGTTAAATTATGAGGCATTGGGCTAAAAGGACTAATTTGTGTTTTAGTGTCAGTTAAGTTTCATTTTCATTTAGTTAAAAAGGATCCTACCCAAACGATATATATATATATTTAATTTGTTTGAGCTGAAATATTCAGGAAAACTACAGATTAACACTAGAAACAATGTGCCAAAGTTTCAGGTCGTTTCTCGAGATACGTGTTTAGGTCCCGCCATGAATATGTCAATAAACGGTCTTTTGAGTGTTTAAGGGTGTTCACATTAACTTTACTTGAGACAATCTTAGAAGGGGATAAAGTTGTTTTTAATGCTTCCGCTTTCCGTCTTTCCCTTAAATAAATTGAATCATCTCATTTTTCATTGTCCTTTTATTGTTTAGGTTTGAATTTTCTTTCTCATGGAGATTTGACCTTGTCACCTCCAAAAGTATGAAATTTTGACACCATATCCACCCTTCACAAATTAAATTTATGAGCACTTTGGTTGGAGTGTAATGGGTGACTATTTTAGGAACAATGCATTTTTTATTCTTACTTAGGCAATCTTTGCATTCTTTCTACCATTCTCAGTTTTTTTAATACATTTTTTTTTTATTGAATATCCAAAATATTTTACAGATTGTGAGGTACATGAACAATGAATAGATTTTGTTGCCCCTCATGGAAGACTTCTCAAAGAGGTGTCATGTAAAAGTCTAGTGAAATGGTCTTCGTTGGGTAAGCCTATGACACATATTTGAAAGAGGGAAGATATTATGGTTCTGCGTGGTATACGGGTCCATTAATATAAGTGCTTAGTTGATTTTCCAAAAAAAAGGGTTATTGCTTTTGAATTCTAAAACCTCCATAATGTTTAGTTATACGATCCCTTAAATCCTTACGGGATAAAATCCCCTCTATTATTTTGCACATCTCTAGTAATACTTGAGTCTTTATGCTCTCCACTTCAAGAGTGTGCACTTCCCAAGTCTTGTGCAAACTTGCATAAGTTATGGTTCTTCCTTCCTCTGTGTAATGGTTCTTCCTTCCTCTTTGAAAAGTTTGTTTTTCAGTATAATAGAAAATTATAACTAAAGAATCTATTTTTAACAAGAGATTAAAAGGTCAGAAGCATGATCAGATCTGAACTTTGAAGAGAATCCCATGTTTGATTCTTCCAATTAAGAATGTTTCTATACCTGGAGATCAGCTGGCTTTAAGGATTGCAAGTCATGAAGTAGTTGAATTCTTATATACATTGGAGTATGTTAACTGATGTGGTAGGTAATGTCTTGTATAAGTTGGACTCTCATAGAAATCACCTTTTGGTTTTTTTCTTCTTCTAAAGAATGTATCATTAATCATGGGGACACTTGTAGTTTTGGGATTGGTTGGAACTTTGCCTTTTTTGATGAGAATTCTCTTTCTTAGAGTTCGGTTCAGTTTAACCTTGTCAATACAATTGTAAGAATATACATTTTCTGGTGTTCATGTTCATATGTAAAGATTTAAAACTTTTTGTTCATTTTATGTCAGTTCCAGTGCCTATTTCTTCTTCCTTTATAGCTGAACAACAAGTCTACAATTGATTAGTAATAAAAATGGTTTACTGACTTCAAAGAAATAAAACAATGAATCTAGCAAAATAAAGATGCTGAAAAATTAAAGAAAACATTAAACAAAATAAACAAAGATAAACAATCTCATCGGAGTTTTCAATTCATCAGTCAACCACATAAAATGTTACAAACAATGGCCTATAGGCCTTTTTTATATTTAACCTACTTTGCTAATCAAGCTTCTTAACCCTTGATCTGTTGGAGCCTAATTCCCAATTATTCTAATGGGCTTACTTAGACTCGACCCATTTCAATAAATAAACAACTGAATAGATAAATTTAATTTTAATTCCAATTTCCATCATGGTTTATTTTTAATATTTTCTACAAAATTCACTGAGGCTTTTTTTTTTTGGCTAGAAAGCAACTATAAAGTAATGCATATGCACACTTATGCATTTGCTTTTAACTTGCAAAAGTTCATTATTTCACAGTGTACCAAATGGAGCCTATGTAAATAAATACAACTGAAGGGGCATGATTTCTAGGGCCTTGGTGAAATTGGGTACAACTCTCGAGGCAGTTTGACTTTACTAGTGGGCTGATTGAGGTTGAAAGTACTAGTTTATTTTGTGGGCCTGTTTTAGAGTCCAATTCTGTATGTAATGGATGTGCTTGAAAGTTGCGGTATATTTGGGTTTTTTTTAATGCCCCCATCGTGAGCTTTGAGTCAGGGATATTGGAGTTGGCAAGTTCGGTAGGCTTGTAGACTTGTACATGGTGGTTGTCATTAACTTTTTCAACATGTTTTATGTGCCAAGTCTCTTCATTGGGGATGTTCAAGATGTGGTGTGTTCGTTGGGGGTCTTGAGTTTTGACGTTTGAAAGGAGATTAAGGATAATGAAAAGGGTGGGTTAGGAGATTTTGCGGTGGATGCAGTGTGCGTGGGGGGCAATGTTTTAAAAACTGTTTTTCAATATTGAGGTGATCATGTTTTTTTTTTTCAATGCGAAGCACCGCATTGATGTGTAACAAGGCGTAACGTGGCCTACACCTCTACTTTCAGTAAAAAAAAATGATAAAAAATATTAAAAATCATAAACAAATTTAAAAAATAATCATCAATGTAAGAGGTAAAATAAACCAATTAGTTGAGGTGTTAAAGAATAAGAACAATCACCGTGCACACTATAACCAATAATCAACTCGTATGCACTGAACCGATTTTTTGCAGATTCACATCAATCGCCTTTTAAAACAGTGGTGGGGGTATTGGAACAATGTGTGGTTGCATGTGCTATGCATACTGGTCTCTATGGAGTGTCGTGGTATTTCTTGCAATCATTTAGGTTTTTGCAAGGAAATTATACATTAAAAAAATACTAATAATATAAAAAAGCTTGTGGAGTTGGTTTTGTCTGGTGAAAAATTTCATATCAGATAAACAGAATGAACAAAATTGAAATCGGGGAAGAAATGAGCAAGGAAATTTAATATTTAGATTTAGGTAAAATGAGATTGGAGAGTTGAATCTAGGGATTTCTTTCTTAGGTGCAATTTTAGTGGTTTAGAATAAGACCTATAAAAACTTATGAAATCACGCCGTTCCCTGTTTTCATTATATAATAAAATCACACTGTTTCCTGTTTTCATTAGATGATTAAATTAGAGGTGATTACAGCTAAACTTATACAAATACAAGTGTGCTTATATGCATGAGCTATCCTAGATTCTTATTCTCATCAGTCTCCTAACGAACTCAACAAACTATACAAGATCGAGTCAGACACAGTCATGTGGAGAGATTGGATCTAAAAAGATGTATCAAGGTTGATTCAGACCTTGCTAGTGTTTTGAAAAGTTAAAATTGTAAAGGAAATGGAAGAAACATAAAAAATAAAAATGATAAAATAAAAAGCAGGTTTGGTTGCACACGGCACAAGCCTCAAATGTGTAATGCAAGGCTATGACCTCAAGGTGAGGCACGCCTTGAAGGATGGGCCTCAAAGATTTTTGAAATATTGTATATATTATTTCCAACTATTCAGTGTATCCATGAAATTGTTCCAAAGTGGCAAAGTTCTCTAGTTTTTTTCTTAGTACTTATTTGAGAGTTTGTCTTTGTATTTATCTTGAGCAAACCAACACAATAACAGGAGAGTTCAAACACATTGTTTTTGCCTTAAATGCTGATGGTGGTTACTTCTTGCGACTTTGCAGGGAATACTGTGGAACTTGGATTCAATTTATTATATCCTAGATGCATGTATGTGTTATGAACCAACCAATTCTCCCAAAAGCCCGAGCTGTCCAGGAGGGGAAAGTCCATAACAAGGATCGTAACATTGCCCCACGTTTCCAAAGCCGACATCCTCGTCGGCCCACTCTATCGACACTGGCCCAGTGAGCCTTCTCTCAGCTACCAGTATTCAACAACTTAGCACTATGCCCATACATAATGCTAAATTATTTTAATCTAGCCTATAGGTCGCCCCTGCCGGGATTCGAACCTTGGATGTGGGGTTTGGCTCTGATACCAATTGTTATGAACCAACCAATTCTCCCAAAAGCCCGAGCTGTCCAGGAGGGGAAAGTCCATAACAAGGATCGTAACAGTATGCTTCCCTTACAGTGCAATTCGTAGTAGATTTTGATGTTATAGTATTGGTCTCGTATCCAACTGTGCCACATATATTCAACCTTAGCTTGTCAGATATTTTGCTTTTAAAGAGAAGTCAGGAAGATTCAAGTTTATGGTCTGTATGGGCATGTGGAAAGGTTTGTTTTTTCTTCACGAGTACAAAATTTTCATGAACATGATTGTGAATTTCTTTGTTCTCACAAGACATTTTTTTGCATCTCTAATAGCTGGTTTTGATAGATGTCATCCTCATGAACTTTACATTTCAAATTGTTCTACTTTCTGCAACAAGGATTTTGTTGAATTCGCACTTTGAAATCTCCAGGTAAATTTTTTATGTATCATCTAAATGGCCAAGAGATTCAATAGTATCCCACACATAATCTGATCCATCCCCTACCAAAGACTTCTTTCTTGGTGTCTTGACTAAATTTCAATGTTGTTGGGGATGGCGCCAAAATGTGCCATATTTATCTAATAGCGCCCCCGCCCCCTCAAAGCTTCACTTTGCCATTTGTTTGCGGAGACCTTGAGGCACTAAGTGGTAGGGTGCTAATTGAGGCGCCAATTATTTTTTATTTTTTATTTTATTGTCATGAATTGATTTGTTATTTAATTACTAATGTTATTCAACAATACCTGTTTTTACTTAATATAACTATGTAAGTTATAACTTGTAATAATATGTTAAGATTTATACCTCACACTTGAGATTTGGGAAAATTGGATCCACTTTTATGTATTATTAGGGTTGGCAGTGGGACGAATTTACACAGATATCCGCCCCACCCCGAATGGGGCGGATTTGGTTTTGCCATAACGAATTTTGGGAATCTAAATTATATCTGTCATGGATTCGGGACGGATACAGATTTGGCCAAATCAGCCTCGCGGATATCCATTTGTATGTTTACATTACTAAAATACCCTTATAAAATGAAACCCCCCTAAGTCCAGTCTCCCTTTTACTCTTCATTGACCATCGTCACTCTCTCCCATCTCTCTGCAAACAACAAGAGGAGTCACCCTGCAAAGCCAAGGTTCGATTACCTGAAATCTTCCTCAAAATTTGAAGATCTTCAAGAATGTTTGGAAACTTGAGGAAGCTATAATTGGAAGGAGGCTTGGTGAGGTAGACCGGTCTGATCTGTTCTTGTTAAGATCGATGTGATATATTCTTGACGACCAATTGAGCTCACAGATGAGCTTCCATTCAGACTCTCCTTCACCCAAGTCAGTTCTTTTGATATCGATGAGTGGGTAGGCAGAGCAATTGGGAAGGAGATCTAAGTTCTAAATTGAAGGGAGTTTTCTGATGTGGATGTGTTTTCCATTGCATTCATCACATCATCATCGTTTTCATCTGGGTTTTCTACTTCATCAAGGAGATGGAGATCTGATGATGTTGTTGTTTTTGATGATTAAATAGAAAATTATATGTGCACGTCTTTTGCTGTCCACAAAACCTTTTGTCGCCCCAAACAACATAGATGAATATACCTTGAGTCAGGTAGAAGATTTTTACAAGCTCTTATACTCTCAACACTGATGACCCCTCGTACTATTCCAACTCTGGGGTCTCATTTTAAAACTTCGAGTCCCTATTTTCCTACATGAACATATCATACCTACCGCGGTTGGTTTCTTTCATCATGCAAAATTGCTTCTCAATAACCCTTCTATACTCTAATCTTTGCATCACTTGTAAAGTTTGCTATTGATTTTGATTCAAACCAACCCCATCGAATCTAGTCCAGTTACCTTTTTTCGGCTTACCATAATAGGATCTATGTTATTAATGCGGTGAAAAATCGCCGATTAATCGTAATTCGGAGTTTGACCGAACCGAATTGGGTGAAATCGGTTGGGGTTTAGCGGACTCCTAAAAATCGGAGAGTCACCAATTAATCGGCCCTGCCGACTCGTCGATTTATCGCTATAACTTATTTTTACCGATATAACTTATATCGGTTTATTTATGAATGATTGAATGCAAATTATTTTTATTGATATAACTTATATCGGTTTATTTTTGAATTATTGAATGTTAGTTTTAGAGTTTACATATTACTATTTGTTGGTGAGTGATGTTGCTAAGTGCTAACTTGCTATCGCTTATTATTACTTGTGTTGTTTTGGTTGTTCCTAAACAAGTCTAGGTATCTGCAAAATTAAATTCAGCTGTAAATTAGTAAAAATAAATTATATATTAATATTTAAAGTAGACCGATTAAATATGATTAATCCCGCTTAATCATAATTCGGTCCTGGACTGCGCTACGACCGCTTTCCGATTTAACTGGATTAAGTTCTCTCTATTAGAAATGAACAAATTGATACCCATTGACATCCTCATCTGTTGAAGAGAGGCTTCTTCCTTTCATCACCTTTAGCATTTGTCATGACTTCCAGGAAAACACAAGAGAAGCAAGAAAAAGGAAGGAAAGGTTAAATAGGAGGGTTGCCTGGGGTTTAAGGAGTGGTTCCTCATGCGAGTTTTACTATAAAAAAAGAAGAGAATGGCGCCTTATAGATTTTTTTTTTGAGTGCTATTATCCTCTGGTCATCTGGAGATACATATTCTCAACTCTCCCAATTTTTCAAAGTATTCTCCTTGGTTAGACGAAATGAGCTGGTGTGTGGAGAAGTTCAAAGGCAAAGGTCCTATAGCAGTGTCTTCTGGTCTAATGCACTATTCTGGATGCATCTTTTTGGATGTTGGAACTTTGTTTAGTGATACGCATTTAACATAGTAAGGATTCAAAGTTTGTTCTGCCCTTGGTACTTTTAAGTTTAGAAGAAAGGGTTATCAGGAACTCCTTGTTGTTTCTTGTCATTTCCCGAAGATCCATGGAATTGTTGAACCCTGTTTATGAGAATTTTTGGATGAGAAATTATTACTCGTCTCTTGTATTTCTCATTGTTCAAAATACTCTGGCTTCCTAATATAATATCTTATAGATATAAATATTGATTGCTATGCAGGTACAAAGCTGTTTCCTTGGCAATTGTTGTTTCAAGTTACTTCAAGATTTTTCTGTTGACAATGGGGGTATGTATTGTCCAGTTTTCTCATATAGCAACCAAACCCTGTTTATGAGAATTTTTGGATGAGAAATTATTACTCTTGTATTTCTCATTGTTCAAAATACTCTGGCTTCCTAATATAATATCTTATAGATATAAATATTGATTGCTATGCAGGTACAAAGCTCTTTCCTTGGCAATTGTTGTTTCAAGTTACTTCAAGATTTTTCTGTTGACAATGGGGGTATGTATTGTCCAGTTTTCTCATATAGCAACCAAATAAGTACTCAGGGCTGACAATTGTCTCTTATCGGTTTCCTTTACTTTAAGTACAGTGATCTTTTGTATATCTCCTTAACATTTGCTCTTAAACTATTCAGGTGTGGGAGTTTCCATCTTCTGTGCTTTATGTTGTTTATATGCTGGTCTTATCATCCAATGCAGTGGCTTTGAGAGGTTGGTAAATATGAAATTATGCTACTCTCAGTTATACATACATACCACTCATAATTATAGTCTTATTGGGAACTTCACATAGTTTGAACAAATATCCGAAAATTTCCTATGCTTAGTGCTTAGAGCTTCTTGCACTTTTGCACTTCTTGACCTCATTATGACGTTTTTAATTGCTATGATCAGTAGGGAAATACTTATGGATATCTTATAGTATATTGCTATGATGATTCTATCCAATTCAGCCTCATATCGTACTTGATTTTTTTTTTTTTTTTTGTTGTGTATATTTTAGTTATCATAGAGAAGGTCTGTTTTGTATCACAGTAATCCACCCTTGTTCATCCATATATACTTCCTACACTTTCCCAATGATAAATAATTACCTTGCTAAATTGTGGAATTGATCGATTTGCACAATCTCAATCTTTGGACAAATTGGGAAAGTGGTTTGAAAGCTATAACAAGTTGGATTCTCTCTCTTTGCCTTTTCACTTTTTTTTTTCTTTTTTATTTTTGGTTTATAGACTGCAATGTGCCGAATGCATGGTATTCCTGTTTATTCCTCATGAGGTTTTCAGGAAGGAATATGTGATGGCCATGCTTAGATCTCGTTTCTAATTAGTGGAGGACCATGGGGGTAGTGTTATGGAGGATGCAAGAGCAGAATCCGATCACACTACCATCGTTTTAGAGGGCAGACTGAGAACTTGAAAAAAGTCCCTTCCGTTTGATTTGGAAGGTCAAAGCAGTTCAAAACAATGGTGGATGGAATGTGATTGTAATGGCTTGGCTAGTTACTGCATGTGGTTCAAAACTTAATTTCATCAAAGGTAAAATGATGGAACAATGCAAAGCTAAAAAATGGAAGGGTTGAATGTATTCAATGAAGATTGGTGAATCTTATGGATGATATTTCTTTTTTTGATAGAAATAGGATTCCTCCTTAATATAGCTTAGGAAGCACATAATAGATCTTCAGTGCAAATCCAAGGAAATTTTCCATGGGAAAAGTACAAAAAAAAGAAAAGAAATTCGAGAGGAAGTGGGGAAAAATTCCCCATCTTGAGGTTGATAAGTGGTTTTGGGAGGATGACAAGTTGAAAGATTTCGCAGGTACACCATTTTCTCGAGATTGGCTATTGATCAATTACCTGCAGGTTCATTTCATAATTTTCCACTGAAGCTAGCATGGAAAAGGGGGTATCGTCAAGAGTTTTTTTTTTTATATGGACGGCAGTGTAGGATAGGTTCCCATCCAAGATTGAGCTGGTTCATAGAGGTATGGATGTTAAGGTGGTGTGTAGTTTTTGTGAACTATTTTTTAGAAAGTTCGGTTCACCTTCTCCATTGTGGTTGGGTCAATATGGCATGTATTCATTTCTTGCAGTTGTTTGGTGTGAGTTGGGCAATGTCAGGTTCCATAGAAACATTGCTAAGAAGTTGGAAGACACCGAATCATCTTTCTCCCAAAGGGAAGACATTATGAAAGCAGTGTCTTAGACAGTGTGGAAGAAATGAAATAATAAATTTTGTAATGATAAAACGCTAGTGACTTGGTGATGATGGATGTCTTAATTACCATCTGGAGTTTGTTTGGTGTCTCACCTTCCCTCCCTCAAAAGGGATTCTTTGAGTATTTGTTTGCGAATTGGGATGCACTTGTATTAGGGCCTTAATGCTTTTAAGGTAAACATCTTGTAATTGTTATATTCATAAATAAATCTTACCTTTAAAAAAAAAACACCCTTGGGGAGGACGAAGCTAAGTGGAGAAGGAAATGGAGAATCAAGTGGTTATTTGAAGGTGACAATGTCGGTATATATATGCATTTTTTCCTTTTGGAGATGAAAGCTCAATGATATGTGTTACTCTGACATGAAGATTGATGGAGTTCTATTGGAAGATGATGCCACAATCCATTATCACATTATTTCCTGTTATAAGGATATTTGTGGGGATCCCGGGGGTTTAAGCATTACTTGCAAGGAGGTGCTAATGACAAAGCCTGGGTCTGATTGAATTTCCTTAACATATTTTGAAGAAATGCTACAGATTTTTTTTAATGAAGCTAGGAATTATTGAAGAAAAGAAAAGAAGAGACATGCATAATTAACATGCTGAACTTTGTCAACTACAATTGATATATATCATGTCATGAACAAAAAAAAAAAAAAACCCTAACAATCCTCTTAGTCTAAGTTCAAAGAGTTCATCTTCATACATTTTTCCATCATCACTAGTCGTGAATAAGACTTTCCATAAGCAGTTCATCAAGAGAAAGATTCACAACTGCAAGTAATTTCTACACCTTCTAAACTTTCAAATGCATTTCCTCCAATATCTTTTGTCTGGGAGTTTTCCTTGAATAAAGGCCAATGTTTGAATGCACATATACCAAGTCATCCCCTCGTTGGGTGTCATCTTGTTTTCCTTTAAAGAGTTAATGAAAGATATGCTTCTCCTCCAGTATCCAAAGTCCTAGTCTCACCTTTTTTAATCAATAAAACTCATGCCAAATATATTAAAAAGGGGGGAGAAATACAAAGCTAGTGGCTGAGAGGATCACCTAGCTGAAAAACAATAAAAGCATAAACAAACAACAAAAATAGAAATAACCTCAAACCCAAGTGCAATTACAAGTTGAATAAACTAGCTCAATAGAAAATGCATGGAATTCCAGCTCTTTGATCATTCCCCAAGTGATTCTCTATTGTAAACTAAGGACTTGACTGCATCACTGAGGGAGGGAATGTCCTTTTCTAAAATTATGTGATTCTCCATCTTTCCATGTAGTTCAAAAAATAGTTTGCCCCATAACCAAACACCTTTGGCTGCAAATAAAATAAATTCAATTTAAGAATAATCTTTAGCTAGCAAGATATTGGGAGTGACTAGTAGAGGCCTAGCGAGCTTCTGAAATTCGGACAAGGCGTTCTTCACCCCGAATGGGCGAGGAAATGAAGATAAAGGTAAAAGAAAGGCCTCGTGATCTTCAACCTCGTGTTTCCTTGTGAAATTGAAACCATAAATAAAATGCTTGCTACATGAAAAATAGGTTTCTTTCCGAGAATTATACTTATTTTCTCAAAAGCTTGTTGACAACATCCCTATCTACGTGTACTTCCATAAATAATATGTCAATAGCCATTGCTAAGAAATTCCAGAAGACTTCTGTTGGAGTGCTTAGGAGGTTTTCTAAATGTTAGAGGCTACTAGTTGGGTTTTATTTTTTTTTATGTATCATAATTGAAGTTAAAACGACGTTATGATAAAAAAACGCTATCCAAATAACGACCGTTATATCGCTAACTGTTATACCCTACCGTTTAAATGGTAAAACTAATGTCTTAGTCTCACCTCCGTTAGGCGATATAACGGGGTAATATCGCCGTTTTAACTGCATAGCGTCTGGGGATGTTGTGCATGAGCGCATGGATGTGCCATGCATGCATGGATAGCTGACATGACTTTGGATGTTGTGCATACGTTAGGCGACTCATGCATGAATGAGAAATTACAACGCATATGGATTGTAACACTCAGACTACCAGGGAGGTGGTGTGTTGAAAATGCACCTATAGGTAGTGATGGTTGCGTCAAGTTGTCTCACACACGCTTAGGCAGTAGCTTGATAGGAGATTCTGAAGTGTGGATCTTGACTCTTCTAACATCAAAGCCTTTTCTTTTAGCTCAACTTGTGGTTAAGACTATGATTGTGACGGATGATATAACAATTTAATGTTTGATCGCCGTCGAGGCCAATTTAGTGGATGGTTGGAGTTAAAACCCCCACACCTGTACGAGGGTAGTTAAGTGGGGACAATAGCATTGGTATAGGAGAATGGGTTGTTACATGGATGACGGTGCACGGTGATGGCTGATAGTGGAGTATTAGTTGATCACATGGCAGAGTATGGATGCTCACACCATGAGCTTTAGAATGGATGCTGGGTGAGATTCGAGGGCCTAAACTCGAATTCAATGCGTGTGGCATGCATTGAGAAACATGTCATGAAACATGGTGGTTATGCAGTTGGTTCACCAGGCATACAACCAATCAAGACAAGGCATTTTCCAAGATGCCAATTTAGATCTTGTCCAAACAAAAAACTACATGGGCATGTGTCAGAATCTGATTTCAGCGAATGTGCATTTGACATGTTGCTGAGTAATGTAGCTACTTATAAGATATTTGAGAGGGTAAGGAGAGATGAGGAACTGTGGGATGTTCTTTGTATCTTATAACCTATAGCATTGAGTTAATGCTCATCTATCAAGGCGCAATAGGCTAAGGGTTTATCCAAATTTCCCCAAAACTTTGTACTTACTTGGGCTTCTGTGGGGGTATGCAATTGTATGCAATGTGCAAGCTGAACTGAGTAGGGACACAGTGCCGCAAAGAGCTTAAATCAAAGTGAAATTATGTGAAACTCTGATCAAAGAACAGCCCTATGATAATTACCATGCTGTGTGTTGCTGACCCATTGCTCTTTTCTATCCAAAACTTGCTTTGATACTATAGGGTTTACCATATCAAAGAAGGGAAGGCAATTTCCTGGCAAACATATGATATTTATTCCTTGATAGTTGATACAACTTTATGGGAGAAACAAATCTTGAAGGAACTGTGGTGTCTCCTAGTTTTGTGTTGGAGCTTTTCCATTGGCATCCTTAAGCAATGACAACGATTTGATCTCCCAGTTAAGTGCTAAACCAGTGTCAAGGATTGTGATTTCGTTTTTTGAGTTAATTTCAGTCTCCTGATTTTATGAAATAATTTTCTGTGTAAAGAAAAAAAAGTAAAATTTCGAGGATACATGAAATATATATAATGAATTTCGAGGGTATATGAAATATGTGAAAAAAATAAAATGCAAGTAAATAAATCTATTAAGCACATTAAATGAAGCCTAAATACCAAGAAATGACAATATATAATTAGAAAATCAGGGGGTGGTTTCAAAAATCAATATATAAGTATAAGAAATGATAGTTAGAAAATCAAGGGGTGGTTTCAAAAATCCATAAATTATTAGGAGAAACCCCAAAATTTATGAAAAACCCTCGAAAAATGTAATTTTTGTAAATTTGTTTTTACGAAAATACGTAATTTAGAAAAAACCTTGAAATTTTTTTGATAAAACCCTAAAAAAATGTATTTTTTTCTTTCCCCTTTTCTTTTCATAATTTCAAAAAAAGAAAATCTCGTGAAAACACAATCCTTGACCAGTGCCATTTTTGGGATCTTCCCAAGTTATTCATATCTTCAAGAATGACTCCTTGGAATCGCAAAATAACACCTTTGTGTACCAAAGTAGCTGAAATAAAAACTTTAAACTTGTCTCATCTACTCTGTCGTTTGTGCTTTTGTGCTTTTCTTAAAGCAAAACTGCATAAAAATATGGAAGGTTGGAGACTGGATTTATGGATTTGGAGAAGGTTAAGGCAAGCAGTTATTTGGTCGCTGTGGAAAGAAAGAAATAGAAGGGTTTCCACTATTCCACAACAATTACAAAACTAAGATATATAAAGTTTTTCTTTAGAATTGGGGGTTAACTTGGGTACTTCTCCCTTTCACACATGTATCTACAATTGGGCTAGTATTGTACAATACATATATGTGGAAAGCTTGTATTTGGTTTTTTGGGAGCTTAGCGAGTTTCTCTGTCACTCGTTTGCTCAATCACGATTAACACTTTTTTTCGCTGTCTTTCTTATTGTAAAAAAAAAAAAAATCCTGCTGAAAAAGATCAGAGAAATGAACTGGGTTTGAAGTCAACAATGCCACAAGTTATTGATGTTCTACCTTTTCCAAGAGATTGGTACTTTTTTTTTTCTCAATTTAAAAATAACCGAAGAGGAACTGCGACCCTTGGAACATATTCAAGATCCTCGAACATACTAATGTAACTAACATATTCAAGACCCTCAAACATACTAATGTAACTAAACCTTTGCTTGGACAGACCCTTCATCTAATCTCAATAAAAGTATATAAACATTTTTGTTTCCGACTGTTAATGACTAAGTTGCGCCTTTATCATGTGTACGATGGATATTTTCTTTGGACTGAAGAATACTCTGATACTATTTTATAGAATTATATTGCCTTATCCTCTTAAGGAGGTTTCTCATGGTGAATCAGTGTGGACTAAGTCGACAATGGAAAAATGCATCTGGGTGTGCCTAACTGCACATGCTGCGAAGTACTTGGTTAATGGAATGCTGGAGCTTTCCATATTAAAGATCATCTGGACCTTAACAACTGGGTTTGGCGAATTTCCTATTGTCATTACAGATAAACACAATACTCTTTCTAGCTGATTGTCGCCTTCTATATTTATTTAGTTGTTCACATCTTCTTTCTTTATTTACTTCTGTTCATAGTATTATTCATTTTTGGATACCCTCTTAAATTAATTGGGCATAGAGCCTGTGTATACCTTAGAATGTGCTCAAAAGTTAATATTGTAGCAAGTAATCACTAAGAATGTTTAACCTGTTTGAGGTTCTTTATATAGGTTATGTCCTATCATAACTTATCTCCTAATAGGTAGCAAACTAACAAATTTATTAAATAGCTACTTCACTCAACAAGTTGACAGCCATATCGGACACCCAGACACGATACTCCTCAAATACTTGTTGAACGCCGCTCCTTATGTATAATGGGGTTAACATGCCCTAGACACTACTTGGAGATATGGTTAGGGCAGAAAGGTGACAGTGATGGTTGTCATGAGAATAGGGTAGTGTTGGAGGTATGTGTTGATAGCTATAGTGTTAGTGGTAATATTTGTGGGACGTGGTGCCGTGGTGGTGAAGGTTTGTGGTTGCGATTGAGAGGAGTTAATGTAATAGAATTGCATAATGGTGCTTTATGGCGATATGTAAGGTAGCAATTTTTAGCATGCTCTAGTGGTGCACCATCATCATTGTTATGGTGTTACAACCTGTGAGTGCCTTACTTGGGGTGCTGGTCACAGTTATTGGGACAACAATTGTGGTGGTTGTGGTGGCGGCGGCTATGGGAGATGGTGGTTATGTTGGTGTGGAGTAAGGTGGTGATGTTGGATATTTGTATTGTGGCATTGGTGACAATGGCGGTGGATTGATTGGTTGCTATATTTTGTTTTTCTATACTCATACCTAATTTTCTTCATAATGTAGTTAGTAGCATGAACATAAACATGGTGCACAGAAGAACTAAAAGAAAAGTAGGACACAGGCATGGGAATACTAAAAAGGTTTTTTTTTTGTGTTTGACCCTCATTAGTTTATGTTGAATAGAGTTTGACCCTCATTTTTAAATGTAATTGAGTCTAACCCTCATTTCCTAACAGATTTGTTAGGTCAATGACGTTGACTGATCAAGGTTTATTTGTTGACTAAAATAACCCCATTGTAACTGCATGTGCCTTGCATGTGAGAGCTCCACAAAACTAACATACAATAATCCAAGGCTTAGATATTTTATACTGAACTCTAGGCACTCTATGGTTGGCACATTACAAGAGGAAAGAAAAAAAGTAAAATCAACCCATCATCTTCTCCGTCTCTTCAACCAAACAAATCATATCTTAGCTTTTGGTAGAAGAACCGTCTTCTGAGTCCTTGTGCTTTGGATGAATTGCTTGAACAAGAGCCTCCACCTCTTCCTTAACCCGTTTGAACAAATTGGGACCTTTAACTTCATCTATTCGAGTATTCTCATCGATGTCGTCGCTTGTTCCATGAGTTCCATGGTGGTGGCGTGGTGATTTTGGTTGTATGTCTTTCTTTTTGTGAAAGACAACTTCAATTTCCTCTGTTGCCATCATTATAAACAAAGCTTGTAATGATCAACTTGAATTTGTCTTTGTTTTTCTAATCAACTATTAACTTTGACAACTATATGAAAAAAAAACACACACACACATGGATGAAAAATGGTTAGGAGTCTAAAATGAATGAATAAAATTGGTATCACCAAAATAATCAAGTCAAGACAGGAAAAACTAAGCACCCATCCATCGATGTCGATCTAAATGAATAAATGAAAGAAAGAAAGATTGAATTGAAGAGAAGAATGGAATACCTGATTCTGATTTAGGGAGAGAATCTTCCTGCTTTGGATTTGAAGAAGCCGCCATTAGGACAAACAAAAGTCCGGACTCCATCAATGGGCTTAATAGGAATGACAGAAGATCCAATTGACATTGCAAATTTAAAAATGAAGTACCTGTATTCTGATTCTATAAAATTCAGGGTCAATCTGCAAGTGATGGGTTACTTCCAAGTTCCAACACACATCCCACGGTGCATGTGACATTCATAATATTTGGAATTCGGGTATGCGTGGAGGGGTAGAGGGGATGGGTTGGGGATGGACAGTGGTGTTTTGTAGAGGAGTTGGGAGGATGATGGGTTTGATTTTAATGTGTTAACCATAGGAGTGCCTAGAGATCAGTATAGAATGTCTAGGCCTTCAAATTATTTTTTGTAAATTTTGTGGAGCTTACATATGCAAGGCACATGTATTTACACTAGGGCTATTCTAGTCAACAAATAACCTTAACCAATCAACGTCATTGACCTAACATATCTGTTATAGAATGAGGGTTAGACTCAATTACATTAAAAAACTATGCAGTTAAAACGGATAACAGACTCATAATGGTCCAGGAGGTATTATAGGTTATAACGTTATATAACGAAATATTTTGTTACATATATTTTAAATACTCCACAAAGTATTGATGTGTTATAGAGAAAAAAAAAGTAAATTATGTTCATAACATTAAATTCAAAAACATTAACATTAATTAAAAAACATCTTCCCTTCATATGAGAGTGAGATCGCAATAGAGAGTGCGACCGACTCTTCGTTTTCTTCCCTTCTCTCGTTCTCTGTCAACCAGCGAGGACTAGTTCTCTGTCGATCGGCGACGGCGAGCTTTGTTCCTTCTTCAATCGAGAATGAAATTGGTATTTTTTATGTATTAGAACAAAAAGTTAAAACGACGTTATTGGAAAAAAAAACGTCATCTCAATAACGACCATATAACGATGTTATATCGGAGCTCTGATACAAAAATGTGATAATCTCATAACATAACAGCTCACCCCCGTTAAGCATTATACTGAAGTTATATCGGCGTTATAACGTTGTTTTAACTGCATAGTTAAAAAATGAAGGCCAAACTCTATTCAACATAAACTAATGGATGCCAAACTAAAAAAAACCCATACTAAAATAATCAATATATAATAAATACAAATGTTAATGCATTTTAAGCAATTAAGTAGAATAGACAATGGTCCATAACTGTAGTTAGATAAAAAAATTAATTCCAAAAGATTGAAATAATTCACATAACTGAAAATTATACTCATGTCATAAGTCAAAGATCTTACTATATTGGCATTAACATTCGATTGTTCATCCTTCAACATGCTTCGCTTTTGAATAACATAATCCGTCTTCGACATGCTTCATTTTTTTTTCTTCTGTTTGAAAAGTTAAAATTTATTAAGCAATACTTATGGTATTACAAAATGTAACCTTAAAAGTATTAATCTCTCGAGTCTAAATCAACCCAATTAACAATAAACTTCTCAAAGAATATTCCCTTAAAAAAAAACAACGAATGGGACACTATTTCAGTGATGAAATGAAACATAATCTATTATGTAGGTTATGCCCTATAAGCAAATGGTTCACACTGTTGCAGAAAATAAAAGAAGAGACATGCATAATTGAAATGCGGAACTTTGTTAACTACAATCGATATATCACATCATAAACAAAAACAAAAGAATCCTAACAATCCTCTTAGTCAAAGTTCAAAGAGTTCATCTTCATCCATTTTTCCATCATCACTATTTGTGAATAAGCAGTTCATCAAGAGAGAGATTCACAAATGCAAGTAATCTCTACACCTAAATTTTCGAATGCATCTCCTCCAATATCCAATGACCTAGTCTCAATTTGAATGTGTCTGGGAGTTTTTTTGTGATACCTTTGTGTGGGAGGACCTGAGGGTGAGGGAGAAGCCCAAGAGCCTATGGATCCCAAGAGGATTGGCAAGGTACAAATGGGAGATCATAGTCCCACATCGCCTGGGTGCAGGAGGGTGATGTACTATATATGTATGAGGTTGGATCTACAAAGTATTACGCGTTTTAAAACCGTGCGGGCCTTGGGCCCAAAGTGGACAATATAGTACTATGTGGATTGAGTCGTGACAGAATGGTATCAGAGCCTGACTCAGTCGGAAGTGTGCCAACGAGGACGTTGGGCTCCCAAGGGGGTGGACTGTGATACATATGTGTGGATGGACTCGAGGGGGAGGGTGAGGGAGAAACCCAAGAGCCCATGGATTCAAGAGGGTTGGCAAGCTACAAATGGAAGATCATAGTCCCACATCGCCTGGGTGCGGGAGGGTGATGTACTATATATGTACGAGGTTGGATCTACAAAGCACTACGCGTTTTAAAGCCGTGCGGGTCTTGGACCCAAAGCGGACAATATAATACTCTGTGGATCGGGTCGTAACATTTCTTGATCAAGGCCAATGTTTGAATGCAGATATACCAAGTTATCACCTCATTGGGTGCCTCTTGTTTTCTTTTAAAGAGTTAATAAAAGACATGCTTCTCCTCCAATATCCAAAGTCCTAGTCTTGCCTTTTTTAATCAATAAAACTCATGCCAAATATATTAAAAAGGGGGGAGAAATAAGAAGCTGATGACTGAGAGGATATCCTAGTTGAAAAACAACGAAAGCATAAACAAACAACAAAAATAGAAATAACATCAAACCCAAGTCCAATTACAAGTGGAATAAACTAGCCTACTAGAAAATGCATGGAATTCCAACTCTTTGATCATTCCCCTAGTGATTCTCCACCGTAAACTAAGGATTTGACTACATCGCAAGGGAGGGAATGTCCTTTTCTCAAATTTTATGATTTTTATCTTTCTATGTAGTTCAAAAAATAGTTTGTCCCATAACCAAACACCTTTGATTGCAAATAATATAAATACAGTTTGAGAATACTCTTTAGCTAACAAGATTTTGGGAGTGACAAGTAGAGGCCTAGCGGATTTGTGAAATTCGGACGAATCGTTCTTCACCTCGAATGGGCGAGGAGATGAAGATAAGGGGAAAAGAAAGGTCTTGTGATCTTCAACCTCATGTTTCTTTGTGAAATTGAAACCATAAATAAAATGCTTGCTACATGGAAAATAAGTTTCTTTCCGAGAATTATAGACTTATTTTCTCAAAAGCTTGTTGACAAACATCCATATCTTCGTGTATCCGCATTCATAATATGTCAATAACCATTTCTAAGAAATTCCAAAAGACTTCTATTGGAGTGCTTTAGGAAGTTTTCAAAATGTTAGAGGCTACTAGTTGGGAGGTCGTGACCTCCAAAGATGAAGGTGGCGTTCAAGGGTAGCGACTTTGAGATATTCCAAAGAAACTGCAGCGATTGGAAGACTTTAAGCGTGAATAAGCCAAAGCTATCAAAACTTCCTTCCGGAAAACATTTCCAGCGTACGTTTTAACTTCTTAAAGGGTGTGTGCTCTTAGAAAAGAGCATAAAATTATTTTGTTTTGGTATCTTTGAGCCAAGCTTGGAAAAGGCATTTCCAATACATTTTCTAACTTCTTGAAGGGAGTATGCTTCTAAGAATATGGCAAAGCCCTACATTTGGGTATGATATTTGGTGTGGATAACCCCTCAAGGAATGGTTCCGCAAGTCATTGGTGTGCAAGGATGACAATGTTTAAGACACTTAAGTAATAGGCAAAGAGTAGACACTCGGCTGATAGACTTGTGGTGGATGGTATCACATGTCTAGGGTTTGAACCATGCTGGAGGCTTTTCATGGTTCTGGGATCCAATAGAAACCATGTTCGTCTTTAAACAAAAAGAAAAGGGAAAGCTCTCAATAGAGAAAATTGAGGAAATAGGGTGATCTCTTTCTGGTGGCTTCCTTCTATAAGAAAATGGCAAGAGGAAAGGCCTTGTGGGAGCAATGATGAAGTGTCCATTCAATTTGGTGCAGTGGAAAGTTTTCCCCCTAAAGTTATTCGTTTCTTATGGGAGTTGGTTTGGAATTTTCTACCTAATCTGGATGTCTGGCCAATATGGGTATTGAAGTTGATCTTGGATTTTGGGATTTGGATAGGACTTGTGAGCTTGAATTTGGGGATCACGTGTCCACAAGGATGCACGGACACGACACGACGACTCAGCAATTTTCAAAAAATCAGGACTCGGCGACACGACGAAACTGTCAAACTTTACTTTTTATTTTTTTATAACTCATATGAACATAAAAACAACCTAAAGCTTAAAATTGTTTAAAATTTTTATTTTTGAAGCTGGAAGATGAGAGCTTAACAAGAGAGATAGAAAAATTTACAGAGATGCTTGGATAGTCAAAATTTACTGGGGAGTGTATCTAATATACAAATTATTTCAAAATAGTGTGTAATTGTGTATCTAAGAGCAAATTAGTCATCAGAAACAGATAAATCAAATTACTGAGAAATTATATAGCAAAATACCTTTTTTGTGTGTATTGTATCTAATTTAGAGTGAGGGAAGAAACGACCTTGATGACGCCTGATGTACCATCAAATGAAAATGTCAGTCAAAAAGTCAAGAACCCTCAGATTGAGTACGGCGTGAAGATGTGCTCTAATTAAAGCAACCCCTCTCCCTAACTGAAGGAATTGAAGAATTGGCGATTGCAATTGAGTGCAGTAGAATTGGTGTTTCTTCAATAACTACTTTCGAAAACCAGCAGAGAAAAACAAGAAAAAAATCCAAAAAAAACAAAAAAAAAACATTGGCCGTGTCGGTCTCAGTCAACGTGTCTTGACCGTTGACCACATGTCGGATGCGTGTCGGGTGCGAGTTCGTGTCTGACACGTATCCGACTCTCGAAACGAGGGTTTTTCGAAGAGTCTGTGCATCCTTGCTTGTCCATAGGTGTGAGCTTTTTCTAGGTGTTTTAGTATAACTTCCTTGGAATATTAGTATTGCATTGGGTTTTTTCAACTCCATTATTTATGCTTTGCTTGGGTGATGGGTGGACTTGCGAAACCTACACAAAGGAAAGGGAAAAGGTAAATGGTACAATAACCATTTAAAAAAAATCCCTTAACCCCTCCTACCCCAAATGCCGCCGGCAGAGTTCGAACACTGAAATTATGATACCATTTGCCACAAGCTTACCTAGCTGAGCTAGTACTGCCTGGGTAGTTAAATTGGTTCGCGGTCCAGGACCGAATACCATTAATCAAGAATAATCGGTATATTTTTTAATCATATATTTTTAAATTTTAATCATAGTCATACATAAAAATAAATACTATAAATTTGTAATACTTATAGTTACCTGGACTTGTTGTATACAAATTGATGCTAGCTCATGTGTCCATGCATATATGAGATTTTCATCCTTTAGAGCAACCTTCTCCTAGTTTGAACAATATTTGTTGCCCAAAGGGCTGCACCATAGATCACAACATTTCCATCATCTTGAGCAATCAAACGGTAGTTATTAGGTCCCATAGAATACAAAAAATAAAGGGAATAAGGGAGGAAGAAAGGAATACAAAAAGTCTACAAATATAAAAATTAGATAGGAAGAAGGAAGGGAGACACAGAAGAATTGAATCAAGGGAGGAAGAGAGAGAGACAGACTTGAGATCATCGTTGAAAAGAGAGACCTATCGTCATCGCCCTCGCTGTTGATTTCCAGTTCCAAATCCAGATTGTCCTCGCCGATTCACCCTTCTTCTTCATTGCTTTTCTCTTCTTCTCGATTTACTTTTCTGGCCCGAGTGGACCTGATTTCCAGTTCCAGTTGCAGATCCAGTTCATCCTCGTCGGCTTGCCCTTCTTTATTGCTTCTCTCATCTTCTTCTCGATTTACTTTTCTAGCTCGCGAGGATCTGATTTCCAGTTGCAGATCCAAATCATCCTCGCCGGCTCGCCCTTCTTCTTCATTGCTTCTTTCATCTTTTTCTCGATTTACTTTTCTGGCTCGAGAGGACCTGAGATCTAGGGGTGGGCAATGTTTTAAAAAGCGTTTTTAAGCCTCGAGGCGGTCAAGCTTTTTTCGAGGCGAAGCGTAGCCTCGAGGCGTAGCGAGGCGTTTTTTGTAAAAAATGATGAAAATATATATAAAAAATTCAAACAAATAAAGAAAACCAAAATCAATCATCATGTGAAATAGCATTATACTGAAAGAAATTAAATCACACCATTATCACATTATGTATTTCAGTATTTCTGCCTACACGTATTGTTTGTTGAGACTATCAGACTAACCCTATTATTGTAATTCTATAAATGCAAAAACCAAAGAAATTTTGAAGACTCGAAGGGATTGTAGTGAAGAAGAAGAATTGGAGGATGAAGACTTCACCTGATCTTGTAGATTGTAGATTGTAGACTCGTAGTATTCATAGTACACTCAGTTGTTTCAAGAAATTTAACATATGTTACTGAAATAGAGAAATTCAACATATGCACATCTTAAATGATGAATCATGAATTAAATAGAGAATCAATTATTCAAGAATGCGTACCGTCGGCGTCTACACAAGTGAAGCATATAAAGTGCGTGTCCACACGACCACACTCACATTGATGTTTGGAGTCTGCTAAGACAAAATAATATGTTTGTCAGTAAATGAGCATACAAAATACAATAGAACAATTAGCCACAAAATATAGATTGTCACCCCACCTGTTCAATCTCCTAAATATAACTAAATATACCAGTTAGCTACAATTGTGTAAGCATTTTCAAGGCAATGTACATGGGAATATTAACCCCTTTTAAGCTTGCTAAGGCAAATGCTACGTTTGCATTATAAAAGGACACAGGCAATAGCTTTTTCGCTGAAGCCACGCTAAATTCTTTAGCTTTTATGTATCTCATCATACGCCCAGAGTGTATGAGCAAGGTTGTTGCCAATTGCTGAAAGAATTTGCAAATAAAAACCATTTCTATCAGTGCATTGGACATCACAAGTTGCACTAGAACAATCAAACTCTTACTTAAGACTAATACCTGTAGAGTGAGAAGCGTCATTGAGTGTGCATACTGCATAAGAACAACCTTGTTGATGAAAACCATGGCCATAGAAGCAAATCCATAAGATAAGGCAGCAAAGAGGCTACAGTCCACAGTCCAGCCATGTACAGACTAGTTAGACCAGGCCAATAAAAAGTGCGTATCTGAGCCTACAAATTGGAAGAAGAAGAAGAACTGAAGAATTAGAAGAAAAAGTATACCGTATACGTACAGAAACTGAGCTTGGATGAAACGGCTTCGATCGACCAAACTCCAAAGTGCGAATCGCAGATGAAACGACTTCAATCGACCAAACTCCAAAGTGTTCGACCGTCCTGTCTTTTTTGATGGTCGATCGGTGGTTCCTGGTTCGATCTTCTCGTCTTCCTCTCTTTTTCTTCTCTTCTTTTTCAGTTCTTCCTTTGTTCCCCTCTTCTCTGTCCGCAAATGAAACAAGAGGAAATCGATTAGGTTAGGTTTTTGCAAATGAAATTATAATCGGTCGTTGGACCTGTTTAAAGATTTGAAGCAGATAAGATGATCCCGATTTTATGAAGCGTGCGCCTCATTATGCTTCGAAGTGTACGAGTCGGAACATCGAGGCGATCGCCTTAAACTCGCAACACAACTCGACTCGTGCCTCAACTCGTACGCCTCAATCGCCTTTTAAATCATTGGGGGTGGGCACGGGACGGGATGGACCTCATCCCTATCCCATCCCGTTTGTTCGGGATTGGGATGGGACGAGATAGACCTCATCCCAACCTCGTCCTATCCCAAACGAGACGGGATGAGCATGTACTAAATTTTGGATTGAAAATTAACATGCAAGATCGTAAATTTTGGATTTACCAAACACACACCTCTAAGAACAACTATATAACTTTAAGCCATTGATTATTATTTTTCAATTTCATTAGCTTTTACTCCATTTTTTTAAACCACTATTGAAGATATACATTTTTTTTTGTACATTGCTAACGAAAATGATCAATGGGTTTGTCGTTTAAAAACTAGTAGGAACACACATTGTTGTTGTCAAGAGTTAGGAAGAGGAAAAAAATGAGAGAGGGTTTAGGTTAGATTCATTATCTAGGTGAGTTACATGGAAGCTTGTGAGAATAAAATAGCCATGTTAATAAATAAAACAACAAATAAAATAGTTATATCAACAAATAGTTTCATACTAAATATAAAAAAAAATTGGTTCGAGATGTGGCGGGATGGGCGAGATTGAAAATCTTCATCCCGATCCTATCCCACTCTAGATCGGGACGGGATCAGAATGAGATTGATCAATTCCAATAAGACCCAAAAAAATCGAGACGGGATCGGGATTGCAGGATGGGATGCCCACCCCTACTGAGTTAGGTTTGTATTTTTAATATATATATATATACAATGAGAAATTGGCGTGTCAACTCGGCCGATTATGCGGTGACACGCTGATTTAGCGCCGATTTTTGTGAGTCCGTGAAATTCATAACGATTTCACTCACCCGGATCGGTCCACTCCCATTTTTCGAATAATCGGCGATTAATGGCCGATTTAATCACACAAAGTACCTTATTGGCTACTGTAACCAATTCTATGGGGGACTTTGGCATGAAAGTTGTATTTAAATTATTCAATAGGACCAACATGAGAATGAATGGTTTGATTGTGGACATTTTGTGGTGTTGGAGCTTGGGGCACCATAACATAAGAGGAGTCTGTTTAGAATATCTCATTGATCGGGATTTTCATATATTGAATCAATAACCTCTTGTTGTTGATCTTGAAGGTCCTTGGTGTTAAATCTTCAATCAAATCATTTTGTCTTCACTCTTCATTCTAAGTAGGTATTGGTGGTCATACTATCTTGAAGGGAAATTGCTCTCATATTGTACCATAGAATTGGAATTCTTCTAGTAAGGTTAAAGGTGTCAAATGGACTGATTTTTACGATGTGGATATGTAATTAAGAGATCAGAATGGCTCTAACTATTTGTTCTTGATTTTATTCTTGTTGAAGTTTTCATATGTATGAATTAAAGCTGTCAGTGGATTAGGATTTAATGAGTTTTGATCCTATAATTTAGGGAATATGAATGGCAAGTTTGGGGAATGATCCAACAAGATGACTTGTGAAACTTGTAAGGACCTTCTTTTATCCCAATGGGTAAGGCTTACCTGAATATTAGAATAGTGATACACCACACACAAACCCTAAATTGTGTATAAACTATACCTAATTAAAGTACTAATCCTAAAAAATATAAACATAAACTATACCAACTGACATTTTTTTTATTTTTGCATGTGCGCCAAGACTTGTCACTAGCATAATACTATATGTAAGTTTAGTTTGGAAAGTTTGTGAAGTCTCACCTCAAGGTTTGTTCTTATTGGGTTGGTATGGCTATCCAACTTCTCATTGGGTCCTGGAGACTCTGGACCTCACCACCCACAATCGGGCCATGGGAATTTGGGCTGATGAGGCCTCAAGTACAGTTGGGAGACTTTCAGTTTTAAAGAGGTGTTCTCTGGAGACAACACGCATGTTCTGACCGTCAATAGACAGCTCTGGATACCAGACTACAGGCAATGAAAACAACCTGAATAATGTTATTCACCATCATGGTTTCCTTTGTTGCTGGCCCAATCTTTCGAACAAGATATAATTATATTCACATGTAAGAGACGCTACGTGTCTTTCTGTGTGTCCCATCTTGAGCTAGGGAGTCCAATGAGATGCAAATCAGGTTTGAAATATTTTGGATTACACTATTTTCTTGTTAAGACTTGGACAACTTTGTTTGATTAAAATCACATTAGTCATGGGAACACACTAGCAATATTCACCTAATTCATCATTCATCAATGACAACATGTGCACCATGCTATTTATGTTAGATTTGTTTAATAATGCAAGACTGTGACATAATCAATCCTCGAAATGGGCATGCATAAATCATACATATCGGATTCCATGTATTTACGAGGAATGTGAATCAACACGTCTTCTGTACCAATCAACAATTTCTCGTGTTTAGTTCTTGGTAAACAATTACGTGTTGAGTTTCTTTTTACATGTCAGTCACGTTTATGTGTTTGCGTTTGATTTTACAGGGTCCTCACATCTGATTGGGTGATTTGCAGTTCTAGAACTAAAATTGTTAACAGTATGCAAGGATCCTGTAAAGCCAATTAGGTAAAAAATCAAACGTTTGTTGTGATTCGAGTGTTTTTATCCCCTTAAGAGAAACGGACAGGATAAAAGCTGTCTTGGGCTGTCTGAAGAAACATCTCTCAGGCACTAATCTGAAATCATAGTGTGAAAACGTAGAATCAAGAGACCAAATTAAGGTAGTCTGTTGTTGCATGTCTTTCCAATAAAGGAACAAATTATACCACTTATGGCCACACTTGTAGAAAATGTGAAAATTGTATTAGTGTGTTCCTTCAAGGGGACAAGATTATTCTCTCCCCGCAGACTAGATCTCCCTTGACATACACTCGGGGATCAGATTCTACTTTGTCCAGAGTCTCTCAGAATTGGAAAATTGTGTAAGTTTACACTTAACAAACACATAACATGATTAGTCCTTCCACTAACTGTTAAATCTTAACTTAAATGGGGTCTAATAATTTGTGGAGAAATTGTTGAAGCTCAGTTTGGATCAGCACAAAATATTATTATTGTCATGGTAGGTTGATTAAAACATGTGTTTTCATTACAAACTTTGATTTACAACTATTTTGCCGTGTCTTCAACAATTTTGTTAATCACATGGAAGGCCTATTTTATTAGCAGCAACGTTGTAGTGCGGTGCCCCCACCCTAATGACACTTGATGCGTCACAATATCATTTTGGGAAAAATAAGCCTTAAACAGCGATTCAAAATGTCATTTTCTGGATTAACGTGTAGCCTGAAATATCAACTGAAAAATAATGGACATTTCATCTTGCAAATGGAATCCATGCCTGAACAAGAATTGGAAATGTTGTTGTTTTCCATTCTGATGAATTAATGAGGGGTTTCAATGGTTGTATGAAGATGAAACAGTACAACAGCTTTCACTCTCTGTATTCTATGAGAATGAATGTTACAAGTCCTCCCCTAGTACGCACTAGTATTGTTTCCAATAGTTGTTTAGATTGAAATGAGTAGGGAGGTCCCCCAATTCACATGTTTCCTCATATCCATCTTTATTGTTAAAAGCCCTTCCTTCCATTTCAACTTTGATGAGGTGGGGAATGGTAGGTGCTCCTCCATCTCAAACCTTCAAACCCTCAAAAGGTTTCCTGTGTTTTCAACCTGAGAGGCTGAGACAACAAAGTACTCGTTACATATTGATGATTGTTGGGAGGTGCAGAGTCAGGTCATCAATTTTTATTGTCATTGTGTTGGCATCTAAATGACTGACATTTTTATGGGTACTCAGAAAGCAGAAGACAGAGACCTCTGAAAGGGAACTTATTATTCAAAACAACAAAAATAGGAGAGTGAATTTTTGTTTTTTTTTTTACCGCGCAAATTATTAAGAAACTTCACACAGATCATTTTCGGTTGGTCTATGACCAGTGTTGTGAAGGCCATAACCATTAATGGATTTGTAATGTAAGTGGTGTTTTCTTCTTGCCTCCTTGTGATGGTCCCGTACTGATGAGCAATTTTGTTACAATCACTTGGAACTTTCAAGGCTTTTAATACCATCAAAGATGGTCTGTCATTCAGTTCTGAACTGTCACAGAATATCACTTATATGAAACTTAAATGGGATATTGGTATTCTGTTCTGTTGGGCCAATATACCACAGCATAATGGAAGCCACAGAAATGCATTTTCTTTCAATATGTAAACTATCCAATTGCAACACAAGAATTGAAAGCTCCTTGTCCTGTCTTGATCATTAGGTCCACAACCATGACTGTTAACATGTTTCAATTACTTTTTGGATGAATTATCCTGAAAGGTTGTTTTTCAACCTCGTGCTTTCTCTGAACAACAAATGATTTTTCACGAGGGACCAAGGAATATTTGTCCAGGAAAACCAATGAAGTGCTTATCCCTTTACCTTCGAAGTCATGGAACGTATTTTCCTCCCTCTTATCACAAATACAATGTCTTCTCTTTTCATTGCTATTACAAACATAATGTTGTCATTATTAGATAAATAATTAGGCAGTCTCTAGTTTTCAACCTGGGTAATAACGAATGAATTTTGGTAGACTCCTCACAAATTATGATGGGATCGAAAACCATGCAAACAGTAGGTAAAAGAGAGCTGACTACCGATGCCTAAGTTGATTCTTCTCCAATAAATACCAAGAAAATAATTGGTACTTGGTAGGCCAAAGTCTTGTCAACAGACTTATATATAAGTTGTCATTTTGTAGTTCGAATTTGTATTCAGGCAACACTCTCGTCCTCATCATTTCATCCCATGGTATTTTGTTTTGTCAAAATCAATAAAAATTTTACATGTGAAATGTGGGAGCCAAAAATATCCTTAACCCAACAGAATAAGAAAGTCCGAAGATTTGGTTGTCTCCGAAAATTATCCACGAAAGTTACAAGTATAGAAAGCCCAAGTCTGGGCCCAATATAACTCAGCAGAACACTCTTTTGTCAGCAGAGTAGTGTTTGGCACAAACCACTATGCCCAATTGAGCACAAGCTAGCAAGAGATGTGTCTAGTTACAATCACTAACAGGAGGTTACAATCATCTACGAAAGTGACAACTACTTGAGACAAGTTACAACCACCTAGGGATGGTAGTGGGGCGAATTTGGATAAGGCTAAATGGAGGTTGGGGCGGATACGGATATCCAAATTGTATCCATTTATTATTCGGGGCGGATACGGATTTGGCCATATTCGCCCCACGGATATCTGTTTAACCCGAGAAAATTATTTAAATACCCCTAGCCCTATATAAATTACTTAAAACAGTTGGGCAGAATGGGGCGGGGAACCAGCAACCTGTCAGTAGAACCAAAAGCCTCTAACGGATTGGCGGGGCGGGGTGGGGTGGATATCCGCTAATCCGTTCGGGGCGGATATGGTTTATAGCTATATTTTAAATGGATTGACGAGGCGGATTTGGGGATCCGTGATCAGTAACGGGGCGAGGATGGATTTGCTCAAATCCACCCCAATCTGCCCCGTTGATATCCCTACAACCACCTGTAAGCATATGACTCACTCATCTGCCATGTGTCTTACTCATCTGCCATGTATCTCACTCATCTGCCACGTGTCTTACTCATCTGTCAGCAGTTTACTCGTTTTGCCTTTATAAATAGCAAAAAAAAAAAAGCCATCCGGAGGTAACTTTTTCTTGATTCACAATTTTGTCTTGAAATACAGAGAAATAAATATTTTTCTAAAGGCATTGCTCTAACTTTGGCATCAGAGTCCCCGTGGCAGGCACTACAACGGCGTCAAGAATTAATCTTCATCTTATGCAGATTGTTCCGCGTGATCAACACGTGATCCAGTGAAAATTTGCATCCACAAATTGGTGTTTTCAATGAGAACTTGAATCAAACTCATTGCATGCTCTCTTCCATTCATAAAAAAATTGTGTTCATTCAATTTGAATTTTCCTTCACATACACTTTTTCAGGGTTCTTTTACAACACAATGGTGGGAACTTGAAACCAAACTAGCAAAAATAACATTGAACAATCCTTTGCCCGAACTAGACCGCCATCATTGCCATGGGTTCAGTCGCTTCCGGCCGGACAACTACTAGTAGTAGGTCTACCACCGTCGGCTGATCATCAATTTCAATTTTCTGCCCAACAATCGAGCCCAATTGAAATGAAACAAAAAAATCTTACAAGTCAGGTCGCCAATTTGCATTAATGGCGGCATAAATGAGTTTGATGACCAATTGCATCCTTAGCCAGTAGAACATACACAAAGTTCACCGTTCTGATCAATCAAACTCTCTACCGCAAAAGAATTTGATGATTGTGGCAACCGACCATTTCACATAGTGGATTGAAGCTGAGGCATCCTAAGTTTTTCATTTTTAACTTAAAAAAAATGTAATGTACATGTAAGAAAAACTTGATTGTAATTTATCTCTTCAACAATAGACTCCTCATCCGGTAGAACATACACAAATTTCTCTGTTTCGGTCAATCAAATTTTCCACGAGAAGAGCCAACCTTGGCTGAAGAGACCGTCACCAATGAAAGGAGATCCGAACAAATATTTACATATACCTCAGTAGATGATACATTATTTTGCTTCTCAATAGAGAACACACCTTCTTCAATTGATATTGGGAAATACGAGATTTCGTTCTACATATCCTTCAGCAGAATACATTCAGAAATACAAATATTTATGTACACCTCAGTAGAGGATGACGCTTTCTGTGAGTGGGTAATTCAATGTATAAAAACATCTTACTCAAGACTACTTAGATTCGTTTAAGTTTAGTCAAGTGGTTTGCAGACCACACAAGCAAAATGCTTCAATAGAGGATCACATCTCAGTAGAGGTTGACACTCTTAGTGGGTGGGTAATTCAATGCATAAAAACATCTTACTCGGGACTACTTAAATCCCTTTAAGTTTAGTCAAGTGGTCATTAGACCACACAAGCAAAGCAAAATGCCTCAGTAGAGGATGACGCTCTCCATGAGTGGGTACTTCAATGCATGGAAGCATCTTATCGGGACTACTAAAATCTGTTTAAGTTTAGTCAAGTGGTCAGTAGACCACATAAGCAAAATGTCTCAGTAGAAGATGACACTCTCCGTGAGTAGATAATTCAATGCATGGAAGTATCTTATCAGGACTACTTAAATCCGTTTAAGTTGAGTCAAGTGGTTAGTGGACCATACAAGCAAAATATATTAGTAGAGGATGACACTCTCCGTGAGTGGGTAATTCAATGCATATAAACATCTTATCAGGACTACTTATATCTATTTAAGTTTAGTCAAGTGGTCAGCATGCCGTACAAACAAAATGCCTCAGTAGAGGATGTCACTCTCTGTTAGTGAGTAATTAATTTAATCGATCACCGAGCATAGAAGCATCTTACTTAGGACTACTTAAATCTGTTTAAGTTTTGTCAAGTGGTCAGCACATCACACAATGTTTTCATGCAATTTTCAAGATAAACATATTTTAATCTATGATTAATTTCTAAACCCTCAAGTTATGCTTAAGTTCCGACTTAGCATATTGGAAACTCATAAAGGAGGCCAATCAAGCTTTTGTGCCCTTAATGAAAATATTTCTAAGTCATCAGACCAACCAACATACATAAAGTTTGGGGATCATAAAAGTTTGCCTGTAGAGTCTTCTGTTGAAGATGAGGTGATCTATTGGATGAGTTACACATAATACTTTTTGAGGCTCTTGAACTTTGTCTAAGCAAAGGATCATCCGTAGATGTTTTTCCATGTATTCACTAGATGTTTGCTGGTTATAAGCTGAGAATCAGAATAAATGGCTAACTTTTTAACTGAAAATTCATTTGCTAGGCGTAGACCAACAAACAATGCCTCATATTCTGCATCATTATTGGAGGCTATGGAACCAAGTGTGATGGCTTGCTCTATCATGGTACCATCGGGTGTAAACAAAACAAGTCCTGCTCTGGTACTTTTGTGATTTGACAACTCATCCACTCACAAATGCCACATATCTTTGGGCTGGCCTATCTCTGTTTCAGCAAGTTGATGAGTTTTCCTTTGTTGAAGGACGCTACATTGATCTATTGGCTGACTTTGTTTCCTCGGTTGAGGAGGGAACGAATTCTACTATGAAATCTGCTAAGGCTTGAGCATTTATAGTTGTCTTCGACCGGTAGATCAAATCACATTGGCTTACTCTACGCCCATTTCATGAAATTTTGACAAGCATCCAAGAGGAAATTGTGCCCCCAGCCCTTCTCTGATAAGAGTTGAGCTAACTACTGCATTTGAAACAGTCAAGTAGATGTACAAGTCCTCTTTTAGATTTGTCTGTTGATCTATTCAAGAATCGATTCAAAGTTGCTACTATACTAGTGACACTTTGAATTTCTTTTGGAGTTGATGGTGACTTCATGTCAAATAATGGTCTTCTTTGCTTTTATGATCCCAAACTTCATGTAAACTTCACGTATGTCAAAATAATGTTGCATTTCATTCAACTTTCCTTTTAGTCTACTGACTTAGAAATTTTTTCATTGAGGGCACAAAAGCTTGATTGGTCTCTTTCATGAGTTTCCAATATGCTAAGTCGGAACTTAAGCATAACTTGAGGATTTAGAAATTAATCATTGATTAAAATATATTTATTTTGTAAATTGCATAAAAATATTGTGTGATCTACTGACTACTTGATAAAACTTAAGCAAATTTAATTGATAAAATATTTTGTAAATTAATCATGAGTAAGATGCTTCTATGCTTAGTGATTGATTAATTGAATTATTCACTCACGGAGAGTATCATCCTCTACTGATGTGTGATCCTCTACTGAGGTATTTTGCTTTTGTGGTCAGTTGACTACTTGACTAAACTTAAACGAATTTAAGTAGTTCTGAGTAAGATGCTTCTATGCTCAGTGATTGATTAATTGAATTACCTACTCATGGAGAGAGTCATCCTCTACTGAGGCATTTGTTTGTGTGGTCTGCTGACAAATTAACTAAACTTAAACAAATTTAAGTAGTCCCGAGTAAGATGCTTCTATGCTAAGTGATTGATTAATTGAATTACCTACTCACAGAGAGCGCCATCCTTTACTGAGGTGTGCTCCTCTACTGAGGCATTTTGCTTGTGTGGTCTACTTACCATTTGACTAAACTTAAATGGATTTAAGTGGTACCGAGTAAGATGCTTTTATGCTCAGTGATTGATTAACTGAATTACCCACTCACGGAGAGTGTCATCCTCTACTGAGGTGTATATGAATGTTTGTATTTCTAAATGTCTTCTGTTGAAAGACATGGGAATGAATTTTCGTGTTTCACTTTTTCAAATGAAGATAGCGCGTTCTCCGCGGAGAAGCAAAATAACATATCCTCTAGGTATATGTAAATATTTGTTTGAATTTTTTGTAGGATCTTCCTTCATTGGTGGTCGTATCTCAACCAAGGTTGGTTCGTTGTCTCGTGGATAATTTGATTGATTGGAATGGAAAACTCTACCTATGTTCTATCGGATGAGGAGTCCCTTGTTGGGGAGCATGTTCTGCACTTGTAATCATTGTTATTTTGACTCTTCTTTTGTACATGTTGGCTATCTTTTTTTGATGGATCTGGTGCCTTAGCACTATTTTTTTTTCATCATCCCAAAGAGCTTAACGTTTTGCCATGGCGAAGACTTCTGCAAGAGTTTTGTCTGGTTTCTTGGTTAGCTCATCAAACAATGGGTGATCTGCGAGCATACCCTTTTTGAAAGATGAGGATGCAATTTGGTCATCACATTCAACTGTGCTCGCTTTTTTCTGCCTTGAATATTTTAACGAAGTCTCTGAGCGATTCATTAGACTTCTTTATGTTGAAGAGGTGGTCAGTATGTTATTTGATGGTTTTGTAGGATGATTACTCCTTTTGAAGACAAAGGAAAACTCTCTAAAAGTTGTTGATCGACTGAGGGGTCAAAGTGTGGAGCCAATCTCGGACTACTACTTGTAAAGTCATAGCAAATACATTGCATGTAAGTGGGTCATCATTTTTGTGCAGAGTCATGACACTTAAAAAATGCTTCAAGTGTCTCTTAGGATCAAAATCTCATTTGAAAGTGGTGAAGGTTGGTGTGGTAAACTTTGCCGGTGGACGAACGCCGTCAATGTCATCTGTAAAAGGTGATGCATTTACCAAACCACCCCTCTGCGTAGAACATCATTTGGATTTCCCATAACTCACAAGCTCCTCAACTACTTATTGACCATTCGTGTAAGGGCCTAGTGAATTTTGCTGAACAGCTGCATAATGTTTTTGGTTTCGGTTATCAATGGTGGATAACTCCTAATACTCTGAATTTGCTTGTTACTCGCCTCCATGTGAATGCGGTGGAGTCTCAATAAATCCACCTGAAAGCTCCTATGGATTTGACGAGTTTCTGAATCTAGTATTGGGGACAAGTTAATGTAATGATCCACATTTGATCATCTGCGCTAGTCACGTCCATCAGGATTATGCCTTCTTCGCTGACCACTTATATCTGGTGTCATCTGCGACTCCAATCTTGAGTACACAATTGCTTGGGAGCCTAACTTTGAGAAGACTTCCATTTGAGGCCTCAGCTTTAATGCACATTTGCTCGTGGTCCTAATCTTGAATGAATGCTTTCAAGGGATTATTCCACTTAGTGGATGACTACTTCCGCCCCATGAGCATGGTCTGCTGGCAGACGATGATGTGTCGTCTGCTTTGGAAGTCAACTCACCAATTGCTCTATTGTCCGAGTTTACTTCTCAAATATTTTAGTCAAATTGTCGATCTGACATGCAAGATTTTCTTGTTGTTTCATCTCTATTGGGTTTGGTTGTTTGGCAGAAGATTGCAATTGATGGTCAGCCAGCCGGTGCAGACAAATGATTGTGTAATGTTATTTTGGCTAGTTTGGTTTCGAGTTCCCACCCTTGTATTGAAAAAGAACTTCTAAAATAAAAGTATTTGTAAAAGAACATTTAAAGTGAATGAATGAAAAAAGTTATTTGTTATCAAAAGAAGAAAATATGCAATGAATTTGATTCAAGCTCTCATTGAAAACATCAATTTATGGATGCAAATTTTCATCGTATCACATGCTGATCACATGGAGCAATCTGCATATCATGAAGAAAGATTCTTGACACTGGCGTGGTGTCTGCCACGGGGACTTCGATGCCAAAGTTAGAATAGTGTCTCTCAGAAAAGTATTTATATCTCTATGTTCTTAGAGAAAATTGAGATCAATGAAAGTGTTACCCGAAAATGACTTTGTGTTAGATTATTTATAGAGGCATGAGGAGTTAACTGTGCACAGATGAGTGAGACACGTAGCAGGTTGGGAGCCAACTGCTTGTAAATGAGTCAGACACATGGCAGGTCCGGGGCCAACTGCTCGTAAATGAGTGGGACACCCGGCAGGTTGGGAGCCATTGATGATTGTAACTTTCCATTGATGGTTGTAACCTCTTGTTGATGGTTGTAACTTTCCGTAGATGGTTGTAACTTTCATCGACGATTGTAACTTACAGTAGATGGTTGTAACTTCTGTCGATGGTTGTAACTTCGCATTGATGGTTATAACTTCCCATTTGGAGTAACCTCTCCTATAGGTTTGTGTGCTCAGATGAGCCTGATGATTGGCGTCGAACACTATTCCTCTGCTGAGAAAAGAATGTTCTGCCTAATTGCATTGGGCCCATACTTAGGATTTTTGTACTTTTATCCAATTTGGATTGTATATCTTTGGTGAAATTTATGGGCTTCTTGAAAACGACCCAGATTTTTTGACTTTCTTATCTTGTTGGGCAAAGGATTCTTTTTTGCTCCCACGGCTAGTGTAAGAATATAATATAAACCTAACAATATAACATATCAATACATATATTTTTCAGTATGATAAAAAAAGATAACATAAAAGAAAGTACACACACACAATTGCACTTTCGGATGACTTGGTTGTAAACAAAGAAAAAAAATAATGTTACTGATGAAGAAGATGATGGTGTTTAATATGGTACTGCTCCTACGACCGATTTGATGGAGGGCGATGATGACAAATTTGACCGTTTGAAGAGAACATACCGAAGTTGGTGCATCTCGGAAGATGATATGACTAAAATTGTTTTATTTCCTAATAATGAAGTTCAAATTATGTTTTTAGTATTTACTTTAAGTTTTCTTATACAGAATGACCAAGCTATGAGTAAATAAATATTTAATTGACTTTGAATTTAAAGAGTTATATTTGATATTTCCCATCGTAACTAATCCAAAACTCAAAATTCATCAATATAATTAGTGTCACCACTTTTTCCCCCATATTTTATTTATATATTATTATTTTTTTTAAACTTTTCTATGGCGTTATATTTGTTTTAAACTCATCTTTTAAATCACATTTTTACGCTCTTTTTTTTTTTTTTTTTTTTTTTCTGGGGACGAAGTTTTTAATAGTTGATGTTTTAAACTTATCTCCATACTTGGTGACTGTGGTAGGAATTATAGCGATCCATTCAGGCACAGATCTAGGTGGGGGAACTTGTCCCCACTGACTTTTGAAAAATGTTTGGGTTATTTGCGATTTGCCCACCCTACGACGTCGAGGATGGTATCCTGCCCCACCCATTCCACTCTCCCTTCGTTATCTGCGATGCCGAAATTTTGTCCCACCTTTTTTGTGCTCTTTATCTTTGTTTACTGTGATACCAAGAACAACTCGCCTGCTCTATTCCTCACTCTCCATCTCTGCTTGATTTATTTCTCTTTCCCACCATCGCCACTAGCAACCCCAACCTCTCGAGAAATACATGAAAAATTCGACCCATTAATTTTTCCTTAAGATATATGTTTGTATCTCTAGATTCATCTGTGGGTTATGTTTTAAGGGCATTTTGGTAATCAACGAGTCAATGCACGTTGATTGTTAATCCTGGAGGGGACTGCAATAGTGATTAATGTTGGGGGTAACAACTAACTAGCTATTTTTGACAGGGGACAAATCACAAATAATCCAATTATTTTGTAAACATATAATTTTACATTTGAAATTAAATTTTGCCCCTTATCTATGTATACCAATTTGATTTGTCCCCCATATATTTATCTTTTTTGTTTCTACAAAGTAACTCGTTGGATCCATTTTCTTCCCTCATAGATAAGATGAAGTTTTGTTTAGCAATTGGTGTTATGTATAGTTATTTATGTAATGTTCAAATTAAAAAAAAAGGTAATTGACACTTTGCCCCTATAGTAAATAGCTAATTCAAGTTTACCCCCATAATTAATCTGTATTGCATTTCTCCCCAAGACTAGCAGTCAACTTGCCTTGACCATGTATTTTCAAATTAAACGACCAAAATGCCCTTGATAAATCACAGGTTGAGATTTAATGTTTCAAATCTCGAACATCTCATCTCGAGGAAAATCCTAAAGCCCAGCTAAAATCGTAATCGTATCTCAAGAAAAATCCAACAGTTGATTTAAAAAATTGCATCTTAAACAACTCATCTCGAGAAAAATCTAACGGACCAAATTTAATTGTACACAGATCTCTTGGTAAATCTAACAATCCAAATTTAATTGTGTGAACATCTCGAGGTAAATCTAACGATCCAACATGCATCTCGAGGAAAGTTGATAGTTTAGATTTATTCGTGCACACATCTCGAGAAAAATCTGACGGTCTAAATTTAATTGTGTATGCATCTCGAGGAAATGTGGGGTAATACAAAGTAACCCCAGATTTCCTCGAGATGCTTTCACTATTAAATTCAAACTATTAGATTTCCTCGAGATGCACACATAATTAAATTCAGGCCTTCAAATTTCCTCGAGATGTGTGCACGAATAAATCTGAACTGTCATACTTTCCTCGAGGTGTGTGCTGGATCGTTAGATTTAGCTCGAAATGTGCACTCAATTAAATTTGGATCATTAGATTTTCTCGAGATATGATTATGATTTCAATTGGGCCTTAGGATCTTCCTCGAGATGAGATGTTCGAGATACGAAAGATTCAATCTCAGCCTTTGATTTTTTAGGGGTATTTTGGTAATTTGCTTTGAAAACAGACGGTCAAGGTATGTTGACTGCCAGTCTTTGGGGGAAAATGCAATACAAATTTATTATGGGGATAAACATGAATTAACTATTTATTGTAGGGGAAAAGTGCAAATTACCCTTAAATAAATTATATTAGGAATTTAGTTATAATTAATGAATGTTTTGCAGGGGCTGGTTTTGAGCGGCGTATTTTTTCAAGATATGACTTAGCGAACTGATATGATAGCCCACTAACTCGGGGGATTAGCTGATGATACACCAAAATGGTCCCAACTCTGCGTCGTATACGTGTCATGATGATCTCGAGGAAAAATATGCCCTAGCGTCAGCCCAACACTGATCTGGCCCAAGCGATTCTAAGCTTGCCCAATGCAGTCTGCCAAACGGACCCGAATTCGTACAGCGTGCTAGGCCCACGTGTCTCACAGCTATCATCGATACCCGTACGCCCTGCAAGTATCTCGAGGATCGGCTTTGGATAGGCAATTATATCGTCTATTTGCTTCCAATTAGGAAGCATATTCCAGAGTACGAATCACATATGGAGACTTCTACCTATAGACCACTCTCGGAATAGAATCTGTCTCCCGCGTACCTAGGAGCACAAGGCTAATAGGGAAACTTCTCTCCACAGCACGGCACCTAATTAGAGAAGGATCTCCACGAAGATCTTCTTCCCTAAACTACGCTATCGATGGCTTGGTCGAATCAGGAATCCTGCACTATAAATAAGACATGAGGTTGGTAAGCTAAGGTATGCTACAAATTCCTTGTTTACAACATTACACCTTCCTCGGATCCCTGTCTGACTTTAGCATCAGAGTGCCATCAACCACCACAACGGTGGTCTGTGGCTCACGTGTGTTTCTTGTGCAGGTCAGCATGTTTACATGTCAAGGCCGAAACAGGGAGCGAAAAACGACTGCATCAGTTTGGCGCCGTCCGTGGGGACGACAAAGTTCCTAACCTTTTAATAGCATCACCACTCCCCAGGCTACGAAGATATGGTGACTACAAGATCACGCAACAATGGAGAACAAGGGGACACGTCAAACACCCAAACTAGCACTATACCACCGCTATCAGCGATGCTGGTGGCACATGGGCAACAGACTCACGCCAAGATGGATTTGATGTTGTCTCAGACACATGAAGGAGGGAAGGAGGCATAAAGACAAAGAAATAGGCAAATAAAAGCGCAATGACAATGGATCAGACCCTGGCCGGGCCAGGCTAGAGAAAACATCCAACTACGTTGGTTCCAGAGCCGTGACCCCTTAAATTATAGCCTTTCGGGCGTCTTGAATTCCATGAAAAACTGGGAAGATTTGAAGTGGCCCCCAAAGCAGCGCGAAGACCCCTCAAGCGTGACAACAGTAAATACTGCTCGTACCATAAGGAGGGTGGCCACGATACCAACGACTGCAAGAGTCTAAGGTATGAGATTGAGTACTGGATCCGCAGGGGCAAGCTACAATAATTCCTGAGCTCTGAGAAACAACCAGAACAATCCAGGGACTGAGGGAAGTCAGTCAAGGAAATAGAGAAGGAGACTCCGGGCATAATCTATGTCCTTCATGGGATCAAACCGGATGAAGGCCAGTCGAACAGGTTCCGCAAACGGACTCTACTAGAGACGTGGACACAACTTGCGGATGAGGACGGACGTGTTTTCTACTCGAGGGTGCAGAACCCCATTCCCACCTTAACCTTTACAGACAAGGACCTCGAAGGAGTCCGAGCGCCACACAATTATGCCCTAGTCATCTCGGTCTTCATTGCAATGTGGGAAATAAAAAAGAGGTCTGGTAGACACTGAGAGCTCACTCAACGTCCTGTTCTACAATGCGTTCCACAATATGGACCTCAAGGAGGAGAACCTGATGTCCTCAGACTACCCGCTGATCGGATTCAGCGGAGAAAAATGCTTCCCGATCAATAAGATAAGGTAAGCAGTAGTGGCAGGAGAGCCACAACTCATAAAGGTCTTGTTTCTGGACTTCATGGTAGTAGACGCACCATCTACCTACAACCTGAAGACCATGGCTCCACTAGATGGAGGTTGTAGTCTCCACCCTTCACCAATACGTTAAGTACACTGCTAACCACTCTGAAGGAACGATATGTGGAGACCAGCCTATGGCACGAGGCTGCCATTATGCCGCATTAAAGCAAATAGAATGTTCCTAGATCCAACCGGATCCTATAGCGTAACCTGAAACGGAGTCAGATCATGCGACTATGGACGCACAACTCCACTCGCATGAGATCCCAATAGTGGTGGCTAATTTCAGAAATGGGGAACAATCAAGCAGAACAAAAGCAATCCGCTTTTCAACCCAGCAGAATGGAGAGGTCAATGCAGGAGGGAGTACAACCCACGACATTTCGTTGGCGCGGAGATTAACTCCCACACCAAGGTTTACTCTTCAGTAGCCTTAGTGACATCAGCGAAGCTCAACAGTCCGTTGAAAGTATCAACGATCCAACAAGGGCCATGAGAATTCACTTCAGGGCCGGGTCGACTTCTCTTCGCAACAGTTAGTTAATTTCAGTTTTTTTTTATTTTCCATAGTATAGTCAATGTAGAGTTTAGTTCCCAAAAACTTATGTGATTTGCAATCATTTAAGAAATAAAGAAAGAATTACGCAAACACACTCTATTGATTACTGGAAAGATGTAACAACGGGCGCCCTGAGGCACATACAAAAGACTACATACTATAAGCACCTGAATCTGATGCGACATAAAGTAAAGACTCGCTTAAACAGTCTGACATCAGAAAGAACAGAGGAACCCTGAGTAAACTTCGCTCGACTCCTTCCCAAGATCAAGGACAAAGGTGCGAGAAGGGGCTGAGAGTATAGAGCAACCATCCACTCCTCCAAACTACCCCAGGAAAGTGACTCGATTACGACAACATAGACCCTGCGGCGAGTTGCAGACTTCCTTAAACGACTTTTGGCCTCCTGAAAGAGGTAGAAGAAGGCAGATGAGGATGGTCGCAAGCGACGGAGCGGTCAAGGTTTCACAGTGCTCCCAAACGAGGACACTTTTCCCATGCGCGACACTCGGGGTGACTAAGTGATACCACACCCAGGAGCATCGTGCATCTGCCAACACTTCGATCAACCATAAGCTAGCAGCAGGAACCGCATACATGCAGGCATAACAACACAAGGTAACACCGAAACGCAAGCGAATAAATGACATACTCATCCCTTGGGAGTGAGTCCGTACTTCTTCTCCACAATATGAAAAGAAATCACGGAATCTCAACGAAACAACTAGGTGCTCACCCAGAGCAGATGACCACACATAACAACGATTCTCACTGTGCCTCATCGGCGCAATCTCAGAAATTCAAATACTCCAATGATGGAGATCTCTTTTCAACATTTGGAAAACCCAAAGCATTTTCTTCAAGCAAGAACGTTACAGGAGATAGGATCTGCAGAAGATGGTGCCTATAACGATGGAGGAACACCATTATATAGACATAATGGCTCACCAAACGCGTGCTTCAACATTAATTGTCAAGATTGAATGTCGTATGGGAAATGAGGAAATGATGGTTCTAGAGGATACTCCGCAGGTCCACGTTCATCCAATTGACAGGACTGCATCCAACCCTATTAATAAGAAGGAGTAACCGATACTCAACCGTCTCACAATCCACGCCGTATACGTGCTACCATGCGATCTACGTCGTACACGTAGCATATTGCGTATAGATAACCCTAACTCTCACTTTAAAGGCCCATGGGTTCGACCCACTATTCAAACAGTATTCTATGACGTGCCTGACACGAGCATGAGAAACCCTAGTCATTCCTGACACACGGATCACACCTGCTTACAGCCAGAAGATCCAAGGTACTCCACTCTCTTCATAACTCATCCGCGCAACGTACTCCGCTAGCGGACACAGGCTCGCACTCCCACAGTTGGCGGAGCCTCCACCTGGCCAGGCAAGCTTAGTCAGCCTTAGCTGATGATGACAACTTTCGATTTACCCTAACACCTAGTCCGCCTAGCGTGGATTCCGATGGTTTAGGAAGTAGGAGTCTAATCAACGTTGTCACGTTTGGTGACAACGAATCGCTAGGGACCGCTGTCCCCTTTTAGGACAACGGTCGCCGAACCCGATCAGATAACCCTAGCTAGTGTCAACTAGCAGTGATAGCTTCTGATCAAACCCTGAACTTGTAGCCCCCATTGCACGGGCGTAAATGGTTTAGAAGGTGGAAGCCTAGTCAGTCCTGAACTGATTCTGACGGCTCGCCACAGGACCACTGCTTTTTTACAGACCATGGTCGCCAAATTACCAACCGGGAACTTGTAGGCCTCATTGCACGGATGTAGATGGTTTAGAAGGTGGGAACCTAGTTAGTCCCAAACTAATTCTGACGGCTTGCCAAGGGACCATTGCTCTTCTACAGACCATAGTCTCCGAAAACTCCCAAATTTGTAGCTCGATGAGCACAGGTGTAAATGATTTGGAAGATGGGTGCCTAGTCAGTCCCAAACTGATTTCGACACCTCGCCACGGGACCAATGCTCTTCAGCTTGGTCGCTGAACCCCCTAGTCACAAACTTGTAGCCCGCTACGTACAGGTGTAGATAGTTTGAAAGGTGGGAGGCTAGCTAGTCCCAAACTGATGTCGATGATTCACCAAGGGATCATCACTCTTAAACAAACCATGATCGCCGAATCCTCGCTCCCCGAACCTGTAGTCCATCATGCTCGGATATAGATGGTATGAAAAGTGGGAGCCCGAGACAGCTCGCCACGCGACCACCGCTTTCTTTCGAAACAGTGGCCCAAAGACAAAACACAACTCAAGTCGCGTATTCACATTCGCACGGGCTGGCATTCTATTACCAACAAAGGACGTTCATGCTGACCCATTAATCGTCCCGCCACGCGTGAACGAGTGCTACATGGAATGTCAGCCCGAGATTATAAAACCTGACTCGGAACAAACACTTCAATTACAACACATGTGTTCGACTATCGTAGTTCAATCATGGCAATAACTGCAACCGACAGTCATATAGACAAAACGAGCCCAGAACGACTTACCTTAAGAATGGGCCACAACTGGGCAACACTGCCCGTTCCTCAACCATTCATGGAACGCCCACTTATGGACGTGACTACACAACAGTGACTCCGAATCACTCGCAACGCAAACGGTCAAACTCTCAAAAGCAGACAGACCACTTGGCTTCCTATTGATCCAACCAGCCTATGCCAAAGTAAAACGATGAGGAGAAACAGAAAATGCACAATGGGGATAGCGAGCATAAAATGATACAGAGCCCATTCAATATAAATTTGTTTTCATTAAACAGTCGAAAAAAAGAGGTACAAATGTGCAAAGTTAACTCCTTATCAGGAGAAGGTACAGAAACAGAAGAACTAAGCTTAACGGATGATGGAGCAGGAGTTACGTCCGTACGCACCGTAGCCTGGGCATCAGGATCCGTACCGCCCTGTTTGTCTGATGACGCAAAAGCCATTGACAAGTCTAAATACAACATCTTTTTATAGCGGTCAAGGTCCCATTCCGGATGCTCCTCCTTCGTCACCAGCAGCTCCAATCTATCATGTACAACCCAATGAAATTCACACTTGCCTTGTTCCGGAAAAAGCTCTACCTCGCATGCCTTCGCATCGGCAAGTTTACACTCCAACAGCTCCAAGTTGCATGTTAGTGCATCAACCTGAGATTGCTTTGTAGTCAAACTACTATTTATAGCACTAAGCTCATGTGTCTCCAATTCGAGTTGGTTCTCGGCCTTCCTCGCCTCCCGAGCATTGAACTCCGCATCAGACTCCAATTGTTGTTTCTGAATAGCCCAATCAGCCTCCTTCTAAGAATTCTCCTCAGCAATGGGACCGCAGTTCAGAAAGTTCCTCAGCCGCAGCTTCCTGTGCGACCTCCAGATCATGGCGAGCCAGATTCAATTCCTACCAAAATTTGTCTCTCGCGGACGTCACCTCTATTATATCAAACTCAAGGGCGTCTAGACAAACCCTTTGAGCCTCATCAGCAAAGGCCGACCGTTCCAGCCTCCTCTCCTCGACCTGCTTCCTCAGCAACTCAATCTCATAAAGCGCGTCAGAATACAACATCTGCATGTGCGAGAAGACACGCTCCATGGTGTACACCCTCTCACAGGCCACCTCGACTTCCGTCTCAGCAACAACCACCTGGCTCAAGTGAGACATTCCCAGGATAAGGTACTTTAAACCCTTACCTATATGCCATTCTAGGGTATCCTCTTCGAGTTTTGGAGCGTGATCCATCAGCCAGCTATGACACCTGCTTATATTCTTCTTCGAAGCATAGCTCACATCAACCTCCCGATGCCATACTTGAGTGCTCATCTTTACTAAGTCCGGGGCAAATATACTTATCTGCGCATCTGGATGAAGCTCTCCCGGATGACGGATTACGCTAGCACCACCCTTTGTAGTCACCACTGCTCACAGGCCTTCCTTCGCAGCCTTTCCTTTGTCACCAGCAGTCGACCCCTTAATGCAAGACGGCTTAGTAGGATCCGGCGGAAGAGGAGGAAGCGAGTTGTCCAATAAACCCTCCAACAACTTGAGATACGGCCTGGAGCGAGACGAAGAACAATGCGGACTATGAGAAACTTAGTCTGTGTCACCACGACCACTATTGGATTGTCCGCCAACAGGACGATCAAATTCCAGAACCTCAGGTGGATCCTCATGGGAACCTTCTAGTGGAACGGTCTTGGGCTAATCGACACCAGCAGAAGCCGCCATTACAGCTAGCATCAACTGCCCGCTAAGAACTTTCGCCTGCACAACACTAAGATTCGATATATTTTCAACCCCTACTAATCGCAAGCCGGATACTTCGGCCTCCGCCCTGACGGGCCGATCAGGCTCACGTTCTTCACTTAATGGAGCGGATCGTTTTGAAGATGACTCAGTTCTAACGTGGGACTTCTTTGAGCTCACAAAGGAGGCAAGCGTCTCAGACGACTCATCCGTGTCAGACAAGACAAATGCCTTGGCTCCGACAGCTTTCATTTTCCTGGAAGGAGCCCCACTTTTAGACTTAACTCGAATCGATCGGTAAAAAGTGGGAGCCACATGCCAGTTGTCCCACAACCTACTGCGTATAAAGTTGGTGACACATATGACGTCCACCATAATTTGCGTTGGCAAGTCACAAAATATCTCCATAGTGTTTCACTTCTCTAGGGTAAGAAAAGTAGTGGGAAACCGTCCTGAGAGGAAGCACGAGCAATGGTTAACATTCAATCAAGCGCAACGGAATCGGAAGAGAAAACAATACTTACAAAGTGGCTTAAATTGGAAGTACTTTGAATCCACAGGAGCCAAGAAGCAATACTTATGCCAGGACTTGAAATCATCAGGAAAATTCTCAAAACAAGCTGACGACGTCATTTTACAGACAACGTTATTGTTCAACCGAGGAGAAGTCAACAACTGGATCACCCGCAGAGTCGCGGACGCCAACTTCCTTCGCCCTAATCAAAATGAGAAGAACGATCATGTACCCATTGGCCCTAACTGGGCCGGAGGGATACCAAGAAAGTCCCAACTAACATCCAAAACAGGAAAGCAGATTCCAGTTTGGAGCATTCCGCAGTGCAAGCAGATGAACCCCGCCGTTGGCAACATTGGCGTTTGGTCAACCTTCAGAACAAATAATGGCAGGTCTTCGAAGTCCCCGAACTTCGTACGAATTTTAGCAAGACCCAATTTAGAAAGCAACCTGTCTTCGAAGAATTCAAGGCCCTTGGCCAAAGTTGCGTCATCAAGAAGGTTTTGTTGAGCCATGAAGAAGATGAAACAATATTTTCAATTAGAAAATAGACATAGCAAGATCTCTAAAAGCAAGAAAATAGAAAAGATAGTCTCTGCACGAATGATGACCTAAATAGGGATGGGATTCCCGCCTCTTCTCTACCAAACAAATGCATGTATAATTAATGAAGCGAGTGGCTCAAACAATGATTCATACTCAATCATCATGAGCGACGTATCTTTTCAAGAGATGACAGCGAACCGATGTGATGACCCACTAACTCGGGAGAGTAGCTGATGATACACTAAAACGGTCTCAACTCTGCACCGTACACGTGTCATGATGATCTCGAGGAAATATAGGCCCTAGCGTCAGCCCAACATTGATCCGGCCCAAGCGATTCTAAGCCCGCCCAATACAGTCCACCAAACGGACCCGAATTCTTATAGCCTGCTAGGACCACGTGTCTCACAGCTATCCTCAATCCCCATAAGCCCTGTTAAGGCAAGTATATCAAGGATTAGCTTCAGACGGGAAATTACAACACCTTTTTGCTTCCAACTAGGAAGCATATTCCAGAGTATGAATCACATATGAAGACTTCTACCTATAGACCACTCTCAAAATGGGAACTGTCTCTCGCATATCTAGGAGCACAAGGCTAACAGAGAAACTTCCCTCCAAAGCACAACTCTTAATTAGATAAGGATCTCCATGAAGATCTTCTTCTCTAAACTATGCCATCGATGGTCTGGTCGAACCAGGACTCCTGTACTATAAATAAGACATGGGGTTGGTAAGCTAAGGTACGCTACAAATTCCCAATTTACAACATTACACCTTCCTTAGATCCCTGTTTGACTTTAGGATCGGAGTGCCATCGGCCACCACACCGGTGGTCTGTGGCTCACGCACGTCTCTTGTGCAGGTCAGCAGGTTTACAGGTCAAAGGCCGAAGCAGGGAGCGGAAAATGACTGCATCAGTAAAAAATTTTTTTATTTGAATGACATAAACACCCATTGTCATTTTTTACTCATTTTTATTTTTTCTTGTGAATACCATAAAGTTTGGAAGGCAAAATGGGAAAACAGAATTATAGTAGAAGACACACAAATCATTGTTCCTAAGGGGAGCAGTCGTTATATACTTCAGATAGTTGCCCCCAAGGTTGGGTCAATAATTTTTTTTAAAATCATATATTTACATTTTTAAAATTTTCCTATTAAAATGGTTTTATAAAACTAATCTTATAATGGGTATGTATTAGAATAATCTGAACAGTATAACATCTGCAATAGTGGATGAGTAGTATTGATGTCTTCAACTTGATTTTTATTCCTATTTTACCCTCCCAACTCTATCATATTTACAAGAAAAAATAATAGTGAATAGTGATCAGGGGTAATTTGTAATTTTAAAAGAAACTCCCATTTTACCCTCTCAAATTCAAATTATTTACGATCAAAATTGCCCCCTCAAATATTATTAATAATACCTAAGTCCCTAACATAATTTATTCAAAACTCCTAATTATTTGTAAACTATACATAGGCCCTTAAAATTATAAATAATTATTTTGTTTAAAATTTCAATAATTTTTTTGCTTAATATTAAAAGGTTGTAATAAAAAAATATTGAATATTTGCCTACATAGAGTGCGTAAACAACCTAGTACACATAAAGGTTGTAGTTTATTTCATGTGAATAGAAAGAGTGTACATTGTAAAACTGTTTTAGATGTAAGAAGTTATAAGATTTAGTTCGGCTAGTTTACTAATGTGACGCCTCATGAATTGCCTAAAAAGTTGCATCCTAAACGGACATCGATCATGCAATTGAATTGGCGCTTAGTGCGCGCCTTCTTGTGCAGGCTCCTTATCGTATGGCTTTGAAAGAATTAGAAGAATTGAGGAAGTAATTGAATGAATAAGCAAATGGGTCCAGTGACGGAGCCCGGATTTTTGTCGAAGGGGGGCGGAGTGATGAATCATAGTTAATTAATAATAATATAATAATCAATTACTTTAATATAATTTTTTAGGGTAATTTGCACTTTTCCCCTATAATAAATAGCTAATTCAGGTTTACCCCCATAATAAATCCGTATTGCATTTTCCTCCCAAGACTAGCAGTCAATGTGCCTTGACCGTCTGTTTTCAAAGCAGATTACCAAAATACCCCTGAGAAATCAAAGGTTGAGATTGGATCTTTCGTATCTCGAACATCTAATCTTGAGGAAAAGCCTAAGGCCTAACTGAAATCGTAATCGTATCTCAAGGAAAATCCAACAATTGATTTAAAAAATTGTATCTCAAATAGATCATCTCGAGAAAAATCTAACGGCCCAAATTTAATCATACACACATCTCTAGGTAAATCTAACGGTCCAAATTTAATTGTGTTCGCATCTCAATGTAAATCTAACTATCCGCACCTCGAGGAAAGTCTGACAGTTTAGATTTATTCGTGCACACATCTCGAGGAAAATTTGATAGTTTGAATTTAACTGTGAACTCATCTCAAGGAAATCTATCATTCAAAATTTAATCGTGCACACATCTCGAGGAAATCTAGGGGTTATCTCGTGTTAGCTATTTTTTATAGGGGGCATACTGCAAATTACACAAAAAAAAACTTTCACATCTTCCTCATTCTCTTCATTCATCCTCTTCCACTTCTTCCTCCTCTATATCGCAGCCCCACCGCCACCTCCTCCCTCATTTTCCTCCCCTTATTTCTTCTGTCTCTCAGCCTCACCACCACCTCCCCCATTCATCCTCCCTTTTCCTTCCTTCTCTATTTCACAACCTCTCCTTCTCATTCCTTCTATTCTTCCCCTTTTTCCTCATCTGTCGATGATGGTGGGGCTATAAAATAAAGGATGAAGAAAAGGTGAAATTTTTTTGGTAGATTTGTAGTATGCCCCTATAATAAATAGCTAATACAAGGTCACCCCAGATTTTCTCAAGATGTGTGTACAATTAAATTCAGACCGTTAGATTTTTCTCGAGATGCGTGAACGAATAAATCTAAACTCTAAAACTTTTCTCGAGGTGCTTGTTGGATCGTTAGATTTACCTCAAGATGTGCACACAATTAAATTTTGACTGTTAGATTTACCTAGAGATGGGTGTATGATTAAATTTGGACTGTTAGATTTTCCTCGGGATGAGCTGTTTAAGATGCAACTTTTTTGAATCTACTGTTGGATTTTCCCCGAGATACGATTACGACTTCATTTAGGCTTTAGGATTTTCCTCAAGATGAGATGTTCGAGATACGAAAGATTCAATCTCAGCCTATCATTTATCAATGGCATTTTGGCTATTTAATTTGAAAATACACGGTCAAGGCAAGTTGACTGCTAGTCTTGGGGGAAAATGCAATACGGATTTATTATGGGGGTAAACTTGAATTAGCTGCCAACGGCATGACAACTCAACAGTTAGAGCTTGGCGGATGGTACCACTAGGTCATGGTTTCAAATCCAGCTTGCGTCATCTTTATCAGTTCATGGTGTGTTAACCAGTTCTGGTCTTTAGTGGTTTTTGGATCCTATAAAAACCCTGCATGCCTTCCAAAAAAAGAATTTTTTTTGAATTAACTATTTATTATAGGGCCCATTACATCTAACTTTTGGATTAATTATACCTATGCCCCTAACATAAATTATTTGAAGCCTCTTATTTATTTATAAATTGTACATAAGCTCTTAAAAAAGTAAATATAATTATTATTTTTAGAAATTCAACAATATAATTTTTTTCTTATTATTGAATTATTGTAATAAAATACAAAAGTCAAAAGTACTAAATATTCACGCATGTAGAGCGCGTCGACACCCTAGTCATTAGTAACGGTTTGATAAACAATTAGAACATCCGGCACTGGCCAACTTATTAGTATACACTACACCAAATGGGAAGTTTTGTAACAACCCCAAACAGTATCACTTTTGTGATGTAACAGTCCACCAAACAATTTCAAGTTAAACTAAACTCATGCAAAATTTTGAAAAATAGTTTCACAAATAAAGTTGATGCGTCCAAAAATCGTCCTCCTGTGAGTTTAACCTGCAAAACCACTGTTACACTGCAAGGACCACCTTTTTGGTAGTCGAAGACACTCTGATGCTTAAGTCAGTAACTCTGTTGGAAGAATGAAGTAAATCTGGACAAAACTTAGTTAAAGTTGCATACCTCTGTTGAATATTTCTTTTACCTTTTATAATGGTCGTGGTTAACTCTTTATGTGACTTAAGCATGTGAGGTGCAATGGAATGAGATGTTTCTGTAACAGTCTCCTCCTTAATGGAGATGCGTTCGTGGAGGCGTAGGTCCCTTCACGGTTCTTTCTTGATGCAACGTCCTTCTTCTTTATGAAATGACGCGTATCGGGCCTGGATTTGGGCTTCGATTAGTTTGGGCCTGGATTCGGATCCTATTTACATATTCTCAGTGATGGGCCTATTTCGGGCCTTTGTAGTTGGCCTCATTTTTCTTGGGCTTTATGGTCTGGCCCAATAGGTCGGGCGCTGTTTTCTCGTGATGGGTCTTCGTGCCATGTGTGCGGCCGTGATAACCGGTCTTTTTTTTATGTATTATTAATTACTCCCCCTTTGTTAGTGGGCATGTTGACGTGACCATTAACTTTGGTGACGGTTTGCCTTTCAATTTCATCATTACCTTTTATTTAATGTTGTCAGTTGCTTTTCGCGAGTTGGTGTCTCGATCATTTGCTTGCATGTTCGTCTTACGCGCACATTTTTAGGTTTTCTCATAGCCATCATATCTCGCACGATATCCAATGAGTCGTCTATTCATTGCTTGGCTCTATAAAAGGAATTTCCCTCTTCATACTACCTTTGAATTTAGGGTTTGTTTGTTCTTTCATTCTTTTCATCTTCATCGCTTCTTCGCTTTTCAACGATGTCTGTTGGTGACAAGTTAAATGGCAAGTCGCTAGCCCTGTGCAAGGCTTACTACTCTCCTAACAGAGCTTCTCAGTCGACTCTGGAGACCCATCGTTTTGATTATAATCTCCCGCCTGACCTCGAGATTGTTCTGCCCGGACGGGGCGATAGCCATTGTAACCCAAAGGTTGGATATATTGCATTGTACTCGTACATGTTCTCTTCTTGCTTTCGATTCCCTATTCTGGAGCTATTATAGGAATATTTGAATTTTTTGGGCATTCCTCCTGTCCAAATGGGCCCTAATGGTTGGAAGGTGGTGGTGTCTTCTTACGCGAGGGCTCTTCTGTCTGATATTCCCTTAACCGCTAGGATCTTGCATTCGGTGGTCGATCTATTGGTGTACAGTGATATCTGCTTCCTTCTCTCCCTCGATTGTTTGGAGAATCTTAGTGATGACATTTCCGATTGCTCGCGGTTTTGGTTCTACGCTTCCGTGAATTCTGGCTACTTCCAATTGCGTAGGTCGTTCAATTTTTGATCATTTCGAGTCTCCAATAGGCGAAAGGATATTCTTTTATCTGTTGAGGAACAGAAGATCGGTGAACGATTATCTAAGCTTCACTGCTTTCCCGTGGAGGCATTTCTTTCTAAGAGCATCATGGAGTGTAATGGTTTATACACTATAAGTGAGGCGAAACGGGCTTTATTTACTGAATCTCGTGCTAAGGTCCATGTAGCTCGTGCCGCACATGCCGGCGTTAGTGATGCTAGCATTGATTGGGAAATGAGTTCGGTCCAAGATGTTATAGATCTCAATGCTCTTGTTCTTACTTTCGCTCCTGCTTTGCGAAAGAGAAAACTTGCAAGGTCTACGAGACCCTCAAGGTGATTACCTCTAGATCCTGGTCATGTCCCGAGAAAGAAATGACTTTAAAATCGTAGTTTTGCATGGTTTCTGACTCATCAGAGTCCTTTTTGGGATACTACTTCCCGCCCGGGTCATGCCCGTGATGATGCTGCGAAGGGAGATCGTGAATCATTTGAGGACGACGAGGAGATGAGGCTCGCATCGAAAAGGAGCGAGAAAATGAATACTCGTCCATTAGATGATTATGAAATGAAACTTTTGTCTGCCTATGGTGTTTTGGATACTGTTGAGTTGTCTAATGATGACCCTTGAGTCATTAATGAAAAAATGTTCTAGTTGGCAGTGGAGTAGTCTAAAGATATTGTTGGTGGTTAGTGTTTCAGGGATCATTCTCGCTTTCCTTCCATTGATGTCAGCGAGGCAGTCGAGTTTCTAGTTTTCTCTCCTATTCAACAGGTTTCTCTTGTTCCTACAGCTACTGTCAGTCTTTTCCTTGCCGTGGATACTTCTCGACGGGAGGGTAAACGTGCTTTTTCCATTGTTATTGCTATTCCATCTGTTCTCCCTGCTGTCAGAGGTGGTTTTTCGGTGATTCCGGATCCTTGCGTCTTCCATCCACGGATTAGTTGGATTGAGCCTGGGCCGAGGAACCTACTCCTGCAACAGAGGAGTCATTGCCCATTCTATCATCAAGTATTTCGAAGCCGTTGATGCTCCCTTCTCCTAAAAAGATTTCTTCTTCGGTTCCAACTTATATCGATCCTGCCATTACTTTTGTTTCCTCTCCTGCATCTTTATCACCTTCTCTGAATGTAACAGAGTAGTGTTTATCATTAAAGATTAACTTTTGTTGTTATTTTGTAACTATCATGGCTTTTGTGTCAAGTTTTCTCATGATTGCTTTCGTGCTTGTTGCTTGTTTAGCGGTTGCTCGCTATTGTTCTTTCTGATTTGGTTGTAAAGGATTACTTTTGCCTGTATCTTTTCAGACTATATTGACTCGTTCCCATAGCTCTGACTTTGTGTCTGCTTTCTCGAAGTCCTTTTTGTTACTCCGATACTCTGTTCGACCAGATGTCCTTGTTGATTCGGGTGTCTAACCTTTACTTCGTTAGTTCGACATCTCAGTCGATTCAAAGTTTTTTGTGTTTAGATGACTCAGGTGTCCAACCTTTACTTTGTTAGTTTGACATCTCGATCGATTGAAGTTTTTTGTGTTGAGGTGACTCGGGTGTCCAACCTTTACTTCGTTAGTTCGACATCGCATCGATTTGAAGTGTTTTGTGTTTAGGTGACTCGGGTGTCCAACCTTTACTTCATTAGTTCGACATCTCGGTCGATTCAAAGTTTTTGTGTTTAGGTGACTCGAGTGTCCAACCTCTACTTCGTGATTGATCAAACCAGAAGTTTTGTGCGTCCGACTTTTATTGTCTGACGGCCTTGTACTGCCAGTTTATTGACTTATTTGATTTGATGTCCGCGCAAAAATTTGGAGTTTTTGAATTCATAATCTTTATTGATATTTCCTTGAGTATTTCATCAGTTTTGGCCATTAAGGCTCTTATACTGGTTCAGAGTATGGTTTGCTTCTTCTTCCTTGGCTCGTTGTCAGCCATTGTATTGGGGGCTGGTTCTTTTGCCGCTTTGTTTTCCTTTAATTTCTCCTTGCGTGTTGTTTAGTGGTTCGATTCAAACTTACAACTGTTGATGATGTCCTTTTATTTGTACGGATTGGGTGATGCAAGCTTTTCCATGTTTTATTAAGTGTTTCGTTGGTACCTTTGTTTCGATATAGATTGGTTCGAGTGAGGGGTTTGCCTAGCTTCTTCGTGTAATTTGCTTCCTATGGCTATGCAGTGTATGGTGTATCAATTCTCTGGACTGTTTTCTTAATCCCGCAGCATTGTTTGCTTCATCTTTCCATTCGATTTGTTTTTCAGGCACCCCGTTGAACTCGTCTAGTAGTCCTTTTTAGCCCAGTGTTCGATTTCGTCTTTTAAGTTGTAACATTCTTCGGTATCGTGCCCATGATCCCTATGGAATGAGCAGTATTTGCTTTTGTCACTCCTTTCTGGGTCCCCTCTCATCCGAAGCGGCCAGTTAATGTTATCCCACTTCGCTATATGTTTTAGTTTGTTTGCTCGACTTGTCTTGAGAGTTTTGTATGGTTTGTACGTGGTCTTCATTACATTCGTTACCCGTTCATGTCGAGCTCGCATTGGTTGCAACCTCCCAAATTCCAGTCGTCGCGAATCGCTCCTTCCATAGAAGTGTTTCAGATGATCGGTTGGGTTGGAAGTACCATCATACACCTCGAACTGTTTTTGAAGTTTCCTTGTTGGGGTTTTGCTGGGATTTTGCCACTCTCTTGAGTTCGATTTGCAGAGTTTTGTTGTGGCTGTGCTCGAACTGGGTTAGCTAGTTGAGTGTGCTTCTGCGCGATCCTTCCAGCATCATTGTTACATGTTCCATCTGGGTTATGAGCGAATTTATCTGAGGATCCGTGGTAGTGTCGATAGTTGTCTGGACTATTGTGTGTGGCGGATCCTCATTTTCAAATGTTATTTGTCTGGTGATTTAGGTTGTATCTTCTCCTTGAGTCATTATTGATGCGTTGGAGGGAGAATTGTCACGATCATTACTAGATCGGGGATCTATAGTCTGCATCATTTCCTCCGATGCTTTGTGGATATTTTGTTAGATTGTGGTGAACTCTATCACAGTTTGTTTTGCGTTTAGAAAGAGGAAACTCGTCGTTCCCCACGGACGACGTCAAATTGATTCGTTTAAAAATCGCCCTCCTGTGAGTTTGACTTGCAAAACCACTATTAGACTGCCAAGAACCACCATTTTGGTGGCCGAAGGCACTCCAGAAGGAAGTAAATTTGGACAAAACTCAATTAAAGTTGCATACTTCTATCGAATGTTCTCTTTACCTTTTATAATAGTCGTGGTTAACTCTTTGCGTGACTTAAGCATGTGAGGTGCAATGGAAGGAGATGTTTCTGTAACAGTCTCCTCCTTAATGGAGATGCGTGCGTGGAGGCGTAGGTCCCTTCACGGCTCTTACTTGATGCAACGTCCTTCTTGTTTATGACATGACGCGTATCGGGCCTGGATTTGGGCTTCGATTAATTTGGGCCTGGATTCGGATCCTATTTACATTTTTTCAGTGATGGCCTAGTTCGGGCCTTTGTAGTTGGCCTCATTTTTCTTGGGCTTTATGGTCTGGCCTAATAGGTCGGGCGTTGTTTTCTCGTGTTGGGTGTTCATGCCACGTGTACGGCTGTGATGACCGATCTTTTTTAATGTATCGTCAAAAGTGATACAATAAATTGGATCACCATGAATAGTATCACTTGCAGCACTATACTATTCATGGCGATCCAATCATTGTATCACTTCATTTTTGAAACTGTTACAGCACAACAATGATACTTTTTTGAGTTGTTACATATATGTCAATTTGGTTTAGTGACAAGGAAAGAGGATTCTAGGTATTTTGTGCCAAATGTTGCTAGTTATCACGCACTACTAACATTCATGCTTTACAAATGGATGTTAAGAGTGTGTTTTTAAATAATACCTTACATATAGTATACGTTTCCACATTCATTGTATGAGATAGGTACTCGAAGAGGCTTTTCTCGACCGTGCGTACGTGCATGAAACTAAAGTTAGATTCTGGCTATAACTTTAACAAAATTCCAAACTAAATCAAATTTTGCATGCTATTAACCAATGTTATTTATCAATTTATTGTTTAAATATAAAAAATTATTCACACATAAATAATGTCGACTCAATTTGATAGTTTGTTATTTCAAATTTCAAAACCGACAAGTAAGCTGAATGTGGTCAGTTTTAATATGGACAATCCCAATTGGACTGAAACAACTATTTTCAATAACCGAACAAATAGATTCAGTTGGGCTTTGTTGGTATGTAATTTGAAGGCTAAGATCAACAAATCCGCTCCACCAAATTCTTCTGATTATTTTGATCTTGAACATATCAAATTTTTTTTTTGAAAGGCAAGCGTGGGGAACATATCAATGTCACTCTGTACATTACTAAATTCACAATACAAACCGTGTAGTAACAAGGGTTCAGCTTGGTTAGTCGAGGTTAGCAACACACTTAGTTTAGATTTTGGAGGGTCAACCAATGTATTTCTCTATTTATTTATAGGGCATTAGAAATTTAGGGACAAAAAATGGTTTTTACTAATCCATGAAGACCCCCTTGTTTTTATTGTAAATTACCCTATTAAGTTTAAAAAATTATTTTTGTTTCATTTGAGCTGAAATATTTGGAAAATTACAAATTAACACTAGAAACAATACTTCAAAGTTTTAGATAGTTTCGACACTATTCCTCCAGATACGGATTTAGGCCCCACAATTAAATATCTGATAAAACAATCTTTGTGAGTATTTAAGGACTACCCTTTCGAGTTGTCTTGAATTATAGGCGCTAGCCAACCTACTGTCCGGCTTGTGTCATTCCCAAGGTAGGCCCTCACTCGCTTAATATAGAAATTTCTTTTATTCTAATTAACGTGGATCTCGAAACACACATGTCAAAACAAACTGAAAGTTGAAAAATTATTTTTGTTGTTGGTCTTTAATTTTTCACAAAATCTCCAAATAGATCTCAAATGTTAGAGTTTTCATTTAGTCATGTGTATGTAGGACCCTTAATTTATTATGAAAACAAAGGGTATCCTCCCCAGTAAGTAAAAACCGGTGTTTGTCTCTAATATGCAAATATCTATTTATTTATTTTATTTTTGGGGTGTGTTCCATTAAAAAACATGTTGACATGTGTAAATTTTAACATATCATGTGAGAGTTGAGATCTTTGAAGGGGTTTGAAACATAAATGAGGTGCTTATAACCACAACTTTTGTCTGATTTCCTTTTCAGATTGGCATATATAGAAAAAAATTTCTCTCCCAAGTTAAATTTTATGCACATGTGGAAGTTTCAAAAGAGATTTATTTTTCATGGAGGTGATTCTTACTGTGTACATCACTTTCACCAAAAAATATAGACTTCCAAAATTGTGGACTTCAAGTGTTTTCATGTTAATTGTGAAATCAAGCAGACGGTAAATCTCTAATTGGAGCGTCATATTTACTTATTCTAAATGTGTTGAATCTTTGTGAGTGATCTATATATTGAACATAATCCTCACAAAAAAAATAAATTTCTTTTGAAGTTTATGTTGGTTTAATGATATTTGCATCACAAATGTATGTCCTGGATCCCATCCCTTCTCTAAATTTATCAGAAAAACAATGGATCAATGTGTGGTGCACAGTACACGATTTTTTTTTCTCAATATGTATAATTGTACCATAGAATTGTACATATTTTAATTTAATTTAATTATTATTTATTGATGTGGAGAGAAGGAGAAGATATATAGTGGGGAACAAGAAGGGCCCTCAGCAACTAATTGTTTCTGAATGGTACCACGACCATTTCATCTTCTTTCAAAGGGGTGTTTTGCACATTGTTATGGCAAACACCACAACCACAAATGCAAAGAAAGAAATCCACATAGACCAGAACCCAAGAAAAACAGTTTCTTTGGTCTTTTCATACTTGAAAAAAATGAACAAATGACTTATCCCTAGTCACCTAATTCTTGACTTGTAAAGACTAAACACTGCCTTTGTTAAAGCCATTTGTTTTTTTTCAAAAAATCAACTAACTACATTATTGAATTCAATCAAACATTAGCAAGGATTGTAGGAGCCAAAAATAATCTTTGGCCCAACAGGATAAGGAAGCCCAAAGATTTGTGTTATTCTCGAGAAGTCCAAAAATTACCCATGAAAGTCACAAAAAGTGAAAGCCCAAGTTTGGGCCCAGTACAGCTCAGCAGAATACTCTTTTATCAGCAGAGAAATAGTGTTCAGCGCTGACCACCATGCTCAATTGAGTACACAAGCTTGCAAGAGAGGTGTCACCAAACAGGAAGTTAGAACTGCCAACAGGAGGTTACAACTACCTGAGAGAAGTTACAACTACCTAAGAGAAGTTACAACCGCCTTCAAGCAGATGACTCACTCATCTGCCACGTGTCTCGCTAATCTACCACATGTCTCACTAATCTGCCACGTGTCTCACTCATTTGCCAACAGTTTACTCATTTTGCCTCTATAAATAGCCAAACATAAATCCATCTGGAGGTAACTCTTTCTTGATTCAAAATTCTCTATTCAAATATAGAGATATAAACACTTTTCTGAAGACATTGTTCTAACTTTGGCATCGGAGTTCCCATGGCAGGCACCACACCAGTGTCAAGAATTAACTTCTATCTTATGCAGATTACTCCACGTGATCAGCACGTGATTCTATCTTATGTAGATTGCTCCGCGTGATCAGCACGTGATCCGACAGAAATTTGCATCCACAAATTGGTGCTTTCAATGAGAGGTTGAATCAAATTCATTGCATGCTCTCTTCCAGTCACAAAAAAAAACTTTCATTCATTCAGTTTCAATTTCATTCACAGACACTTTTATTTTCAATTCAATACAATGGTGGGAACTCGAAAACAAACTAACAAAAATAATGTTACAAGGTATTCTGCTCGTACTAGGTTGCCATCGTCATCATGGGTTCAGCCGTTACCAGTCGGACAACCACTGATAGTGGGTCTGCCACTGCCTGCTGACCATCAATCGCAACCTTCTACCACAAGCCAAATGGAGATGACACAACAAGAAAATCTTGCAGGTCAGATCACCAATCTGACCAAAATATTGGAAGAACAAACCCAGGTGGTAGAGCGATTAGTGAGCGAACAACCAAGCCAGATGACACATCACCGTCTACCAGCAGATCATGCACATAGAACTTGAAGTAGTCATCCATCATAGGGAAACAATCCCTCTGGAAGCATTCATTCGAGATTAGGGCCATGAGTAAATGTGCATTCTAGGCTCGAACCTCAAACGAGAGTCTTCTCAAGGTTGGGCTCCCAAGCAACTGTGCACTCAAGGCTAGGACCGCAGACTACACCCAATATAAGTGGTCGGCGCAAAAGACAGAATCCTGATGGATGCGAACAACGCAAGGGACCAAATCTAGATCACTAAACTGATTTGTCCCATGTCCCACATTCGAAGGCTCATAAAATCAAGAGGAGCTTTCAGGTGAATCCTATTGAGACTCTACCTCACTCACATGCAGGTAAGTCACAATTAAATTCAAAATATGATGAGTCATCTACCACAGATAATCAGAATTGAAATCACCATACGGCCGATCAGCAGGATACACACAGGCTCTTGAAAGCAGATGATGTGGCACGAATGGCAAAGAGCAGTTGATGAATTTACAAGTTATGAGAAATACAGATGATACTCTGCACAGAGAGGTGGCCTTGGTAAACACTTCACCTTTTACAAATGACATTGAAGGAGATCATTCACCAACAAAGTTTACCATACCAACCTTTACTCCTTTCAAATGAGATTCTGATCCTGGGAGACACTTGAAGCATTTTCGAAGTCTCATGACTCTACAAAAAATGATGACCCACTTATGTTCAAAATATTTGCAATGACTTTACAACGAGTGGCCCAAGATTGGTTTCACACTTTGACCCCTCGGTCAATCAACAATTTTGGAGAACTCTCTCTTACTTTCACAAAAGAGTATTCATTCTATCAAACCATAAAAAAAACATGTTGACTACCTCTTCAACATAAAGAAAAAGTCAAATGAATCTCTCCGAGACTTCATCAAAAGATTTAAGGCAGAAAGGGCTTGCATAAATGGGTGTGATGACAAAATTGCATCATTAGCTTTCAAGAAAGGTTTGCCCACAGATCACATATTGTATTGAAAATTGACCATGAAACCGGGCAAAACTCTTACCGAAATCTTCGCCATGGCAGAACGCTATGCATTGTGGGATGATGAAAAAAATAGTGCTAAGGCACCAGATATACCTGAGAAAGATAGTCAACCTGCACAAACAAATGTAGATCAGAAAGAGGATAAAGAAAAGGGTGACAAACGTAGAACATGCTCCCCATCAAGAGACTCCTCAGCCAGTAGAACATACACATAGTTCACTTTTCCGATCAATAAAACTCTCCAGCGTAGAAGAATCTGATGATTGTGGCAACTGACCATTTTACAAAGTAGATTGAAGTTGAAGCGTCCTAGCTTTTTCATTTTTAACTTTTTAGAAAAAATGCAATGTACATGTAAGAAAAACTTGGTTGTATTTTATCTGTTTATTGTATTTTATCTCTTCAACAAGAGACTCCTCATCCGGTAAAACATATACAGTGTTATCCGTTTCAGTCAATCAAATTCTCCACGAGAAGAACCAACCATGGCCGAAGAGACTGCCATCAATGAAAGAATACCTGCGAAGAAAAGATCTGAACAAATATTTACATATACCACAGTAGATGATACATTATTTTTCTTTTCCGCAAAGAACACACATTCCTTAGTTGAAATAGGGAAACACGAGAATTCGTTCTAGATGTCATACAACAGAAGACATTCAGAAATACAAATGATTATGTACACCTTAGTAGAGGATGGCACTCTACGTGAGTGGGTAATTCAATGAATAAAAGCATCTTACTCAAGACTACTTAAATCCGTTTAAGTTTAGTCAATTGGTCAACAGACCACACAAGCAAAATGCCTCAGTAGAGGATGACACTTTTCATAAGTAGGTAATTCAATGCATAAAAACATCTTACTCAAGACTACTTAAATCCGTTTAAGTTTAGTCAAGTGATCAGCAGACCACACAAGCAAATTGCCTCAATAGAGGATCACACCTCAGTAGTGGATGACACTCTCAGTGAGTGGGTAATTCATTGTTTAAAAACATCTTACTCAAGACTGCTCAAATTCGTTTAAGTTTAGTCAAGTGGCAAGTAGACCACATAAGCAAAATGCCTCAGTAGAGGATGACACTATCAGTGAGTGGGTAATTCAATGCATAAAAGCATCTTACTCGAAACTACTTAAATCTGTTTTAAGTTTAGTCAAGTGATCAGCAGACCACACAAACCAAAGGCCTCAGTAGAGGATGTCACTCTTCGTGAGTGGGTAATTCAATTAGTCAATCACTGAGCATAGAAGCATCTTACTCTGGACTACTTAAATCTCTTTAAGTTTTGTCAAATGATCAGCAGATCACACAATATTTCCGTGCAATTTTCAAGATAAATAGATTTAAATCCATGATTAATTTTCTCAAGTTGTGCTTAAATTCCGACTTAAGCATATTGGAAACTCATGAAAGAGGCCAATCAAACTTTTGTGCCCTTAATGCAAATATTTATAAGTCAGCAAACAAACAAACAAACATACACAAAGTTTGAGGATCATAAAAGCAAAGAAGACCACTACTTGACATGAAGTCACCATCAACTCCAAAAGAAATTCAAAGTCTCACTATTAGAGCAGCAGCTTTGGATCGATTCTTGAGTAGATCAGCAGACAAATCAAGGAAAGGACCTATATATCTACTTGGCAGTTTCAACTATAGCAGTTAGCTCAGTTCCCATTAGCAAAGAATTAGGGGCACAACTTATTCCCGGATGCTTGTCAAAAACATATGAAATGAGCGATAGAGTTGAGCCAATAAGACTTGATTTACCGGCCGAGGACAACTTTAAAGGCTCAAGCTTTAGCAGAATTCATTCTCTCCTCAACCAGGGAAATAAAGTTAGCTAACAGATCGGTGTTGCGTCCTTCAACAAAATCTACTGGCCGGGGACAACTATAAAGGCTCAAGCCTTAGCAAATTTCATAGTAGAATTCACTCCCTTCTCAATTGGGGAAACAAAGTCAGCCAACAGATTATGGTTGCGCCCTTCAATAAATGAAGACTCCTCAACTTATGTTGAAACAGTGGCAGGTCAACCTAAAGATATGTGACATTTATAGGTGGATGGGTCGTCAAATCACCAAGATGCCAGAGCATGACTTGTTTTATTCACCTAATGATGATCTTCTATTTGAACAAAGGCCAATAGCCCATGAAATGACTATGTATGAGTCATTCGGTAGATCATCTCATCTACAACAAAAGCCTCTACATGCAGATCATTTTGTCTTCAGCAGACTACATTTCAACAACAACAGAAGCCTCTACATGCAGATCATTTACTTGTATCAATAGAGACAGATAAATCAGCAAGATCCGGGGCATTCTACTTCTATTTTTGGCATGGCTCCTCAGTGAAAATACATCTCCCCAACTTTTAAGTAAGAAGGAAAAGAAAAACGGTCAGCTCAAAAGTAAAGGAGATGAGGGGCATTTGTGGGAGCCAAAAATAATCCTTGGCCCAACAGGATAAGGAAGCCCAAAGATTTGTGTTGTTCCCAAGAAGCCCGAAAATTACCCATGAAAGTCACAAAAAGTGAAAGTCAAAGTTTGGGCCCAATGCAGCACAAATATGGGCCTAGTACAGCTCAGCAAAATACTCTTTTCTCAGCAGAGGAGTAGTGTTCAACGCTGACCACCATGCTCAGCTGAGTACACAAGCTTGCAAGAGAGGTGTCACCAAGCAGGAAGTTACAACCGCCAACAGGAGGTTACAACTATCTACGGAAGTTACAACTACCTGAGAGAAGTTACAACTACCTAAAAGAAGTTACAACCGCCTTCAAGTAGATGACTCACTCATCTGCCAGCAGTTTACCCATTTTAACTCTATAAATAGCCAAACACAAATCTATCTGGAGGTAACTCTTTCTTGATTTAGAATTATCTCTTCAAATATAGAGATATAAACATTTTTCTAAAGACATTGTTCTAACTTTGGCATCGGAGTCCCCGTTGTAGGCACCACACAAGTGTCAAGAATTAACTTCTATCTTATGTAGATTACTCCACGTCATCAGCACATGCTCTATTTTATGCAGATTGCTCCGCGTGATCAGCACATGATCGACGGAAATTTGCATCCACAAGGATGTTTTGGATTAATTGGTTGAAGATATCGAAAGATGTCAAGATCATGCTATAAATTTGTTGGTAAGTATTAGCCATTATGGTATCAAATTAGTAATATGTCAACAACTACACAAACTTGAGGATTTTAGAGTTCCTAATTCTTGACATGTAAAGACTAAACACTGCCTTTGTTAAAGCCAATTTTGTTTTTGTTTTTTTTGTTTTTTTTTTAAATCAACTAACTACATTATTGAAATCAATCAAACATTAGCAAGGATGTTTTGGATTAATTGGTTGAAGATATCGAAAGATGTCAAGATCATGCTATAATTTTGTTGGTAAGTATTATCCATTATGGTATCAAATTAGCAATATGTCAACAACTACATAAACTTGAGGTTTTTAGTGTTCCTGATTCTTGACTTCTAAAGACTAAACACTGCCTTTGTTAAAGCCAATTTTGTTTAATTGTTTTTTTTTTCAAAAAATCAACTAACTACATTATTGAAATCAATCAAACATTAGCAAGGATGCTTTGGATTAATTGGTTGAAGATATCGAAAGATGTCAAGATCATGCTATAATTTTGTTGGTAAGTATTAGCCATTATGGTATCCAATTAGCATTATGTCAACATCTACACAAACTTGAGGTTTTTAGTGTTCCTAATTCTTGACTTGTAAAGACTAAACATTGCCTTTGTTAAAGCCATTTTTTTTCAAAAAATCAACTAACTACATTATTGAAATCAATCAAACATTAGCAAGGATGTTTTGGATTAATTGGTTGAAGACATCGAAAGATGTCAAAATCATGCTATAATTTTGTTGGTAAATTTTAGCCATTATGGTATCAAATTAGCAATATGTCAACAACTACACAAACTTGAGGTTTTAATGTTCTTAAGTCTTGACTTGTAAAGACTAAACACGCCCTTTGTCAAAGCCAATTTTGTTTTTTTTTTTTTTTTTGTTCAAAAAATCAACTAACTTCATTATTGAAATCAATCAAACATTAGCAAGGATGTTTTGGATTAATTGGTTGAAGATATCGAAATATGTCAAAATCATGCTACAATTTTGTTGGTAAATATTAGCTTATGGTATCAAATTAGCAATATGTCAACAACTACACAAACTTGAGGTTTCTAATGTTCCTAATTCTTGACTTGTAAAGACTAAACACTGCTGTTGTTAAAGCCAATTTTTTTTTCAAAAAAACCAACTAACTACATTATTGAAATCAATCAAACATTAGCAAGGATGTTTTGGATTAATTGGTTGAAGATATCGAAAGATGTTAAAATCATGCTGAAAATAACAATCTTGCGATTGTGATGGATTGATATTTTTAATTGGATTTGATGAAGACTTGTTTTGGAGGCAAATGGATTTGCCCATTATTGGAGGTTTTGAAGGATTGTTTTTCTTTGTTGGATTTGGATGATTTGTAATTTTGGAATCTTTGGAAATTATTGATCCTGAGACCAGAAGAGGCTAAAACAATCGTCTTCATTGTCATTTGCTTGGGAGGTTGTGCCATCAATGTCATCACTATCTGATGAGCAAATGTGTGACATTCTTTCATAAAATTTCTTTGTTGAGGTGGCGCCAAGACTTGTGCTTTAAGTCTTGCTAACTTTGAAAGATCATCTATGTTTCATAAAATGTGTGACATTGTTTGATTTGTTGATCTTGAAGTACTTGTCCATGGCCTACTTTGTGACACTGGAAAAATCAAAGCATGTCCACCATTTGACTTTGAACCTTCGGCATAGAGACGGAGGAACTTGAGCAAATAGACTTGGTCCTGATATTAGAGAGGAAACATAATCCCAACAACAAATCCATGCTAGGGAAAATTTTGAGAAAAACCATAAAAGTGGATTTTGTAAAGATTGAAGCTGTGGTGGTTTGAAATTTATTTTGAAAACTTTAAATCTTTCTTGAACTTGAGATGGAAGGATTTCTTGGATTGGACCATATTGATTCCACCATCGGTGAGAAAACCAGTAAGGAAAAGATTGAACTTTGAATTTTGGACAGAATATAAAAAACCATGAGTGAGAGCAGTTTGGAGTTGAAAATAGAAATGCTCTAAACCATGCTTTTTGATAATCAAAGTAATTACAACATTGGGGTTTGAAAGTTCTGCTAAATTGCTTGGGTGTGAAAGGATTTTGGTTCTATTCTTCTGGCGAAAGAACCTTGAAAATTTGGCACTTTGAGTGGGTGATCCTGGATGGATCAATTTTGTCTTTTATTATGAGTGACTAAAATTGATTTTGTGTCTACGAGAATAAACTCATAGAATAGTCAAACTTTGTCAGGGTCATCAGAGATGAAGGGGGATTTTTTAGGGAGGAGGTTATTGGCTATCTTGATGGGATTGTCATTTGGATCACTATAGTGGTTTTCCAAAGAACAAATTGGTTCAATTGTAGGGGTTGGGACATAATGAGAAGTTTGGCTTTTTTGAAGAGCTTGATTTTGTTTTGCAGCTTGGTTGGTTTGGGAAATTGGTTTTGGAGTTGTATTTAAAATTGAAGGGTTGGTTTGAAGAGGTTCAAATCTATTTTGATTCTTGACTATCAATGCATAAGAATCTCTGATTGAATCAATAGATAATGATGGATAAAGCATTGGAAAATCGTCGTCATCGATCATGTCGGACCATCTAGGCTGTTGCTTTGAAGAGGAAGCCATGGGATGGCTTATGGTCTGTAAAAGAGTATGTTTTGTAAGGTGGTTTGAATAGAGGCTTAACTAAAATCCTGAGATTTTTGTAAAAATCAACCACATATTTGAGACTTCATAAAAATCTTTGCAATTGATTTTTATCTTTAATTTCATCTGAAAATTTGTCCGCAAAGGCTATTAATCGATCAATTGGGAGAATTTGGAATTGATGGGTTTTGCTTTGAGATTTGTGAAACCATCCGTATTGGAGATTTCTTTGGATAAGATATTGATGGCAATCTTGAATAGGTATTTGTTGTTCTAGTTTCTCGGGATACTTGGTAGTTTGGAAAGTCAAGTCCTAATTTTTTTTTGATCAAATGTTGATATAAAAATGTATTTTCTACCACATAAGGATTGCTTCGGGTACTGCAGATTAAAGTGATGTATCCGTCAACAAGAACTTGAATACTTTTGTTTTGATTGGCTTGAATATTGAGGTCCATGATTGATTTAGCTCTTTGATCTTCTAATTCAGAAAGAGCTTCGTATTGATGAGGAAAATTTGAAATTTGTGTTTTGAAATTCTTGAGAATTAAAATCTTGTACCCTGGAGAGAACAAGACTTTGTTGTTTTCTTTGATTTATTCGGGTGGAGTAGCAATATTCTCGATTTCAATTTCGTCAGTGTCTTGACACACCATGTGCGCAAGATAGTGGTTAGCCAAGAGTAACATTGGTAGATGAAAGTCTTTGGGGAAACCCTTGCAGTCTATATGTTGGTAGATGAAGTGTTTTGACAGAGTCTCTGAGGGAAACCCTTGCAGTCAAGCGTTGGTAGGTGCACAGCCTTGTAGCTAGTGTTGGTCAGTCGTGGATACCCTTTGTTGTCGTGGTAGGTGTTGTTTTTGGGTGTAGGTGGTCCCGTTCAGTGGTCTCGTTTGATGGTCCCATATATGATGGTACTGTTTGAGGTAAACTCATTACTCTATTCTGAAAATATGTTGTCCAAGTGTCTTATGTGTCTAGGATAACCCATTTTTCATCCTTCTGTCAAAGAACATCAGGTATAATTTATGATTTAAATGCTAAGTACCTGAAGTAGAACAAAAGTAGCAACAATAGCCAGATCCCTTAGCCTTTTGAAACATGTCTCTTTTATCTAAGTTTACTCGTTTTTCATCTTCTAGAAGCAAGGCAAAAAAACCAATTAATAGCATAGAATGTCAAGTTTCACAAATAGAAAATAAATTACAACAATGGTCAATTCCTGAAATTCCATAAGACAGTTTACAAGAAACCATCAATTTTTAATCAACAGTCCATCTTTAATCAACAAATCATCAAAGTCATAGAAGATACTTTACCTTTTTGCCCAACTCAAGAACCAATCCACTTGTTCACTCCAGAAAAGCTGGAAGAACACATACAAAAACAATTCAACTATATCCACATCGGATTAATTCAAGTAGGAATCAAGCCTCTTACAAGAATATGTTTAGATGCTTATGCTCTGATTTGTCTTAGAGACTGTAGACACAACAAATTCCAAGACTCTATCCTAGGAATAACATAAATATCCTTAGGTTTATGACCAGTTTATTTCAATTGTTATCCCAATTTTACTATATCACTTCATGACCCAAATGTTTTAGAAACCTTAACCCTCAATATCCAAACCTCTGGATATGATATGCTATCTGGTTCAATACAATTAGCATTATTATATCGTATCACATACAAAGCTATGGAGACTCAAATCAGTCCTCAAGCAAAAGAAACATTCACAAAAGGATACACAATCCTTTTCCAATCAAACAAAAACAAAACAAATGTCATAGACCGAAAGACTATTAAATGGGATCGAGTCACTCTTCCAAGTTCAAACCTAGCCAAGGCCTCCTCCACTAAGTAAACTGTCTCCAATCGTCTCTCATGATGATGGAACTGTTGAATTATAGTTTACATCCACCAGGAGAACAAAACTGGCAATAGATACTCTTCAATCACTAAGAACTTCAACTTCTTCCTATTAGACAACACCTCAGACATTAGGAAGCCAATCTGTCACGAATATAGATATAAAAAAATTAAAACAAAATCCACAATATCCTCAAATCCCTCAACCAATCTATATAAATGATTAACAATATGAAATAGAACATCAAGTACATAGGAAATCACCAACTCCATCAGAAATGGGAGACCCATCCCAAATTTACATCAGAGATAATTCATAGTTTATATGTAAGTGTCTGAGATAGAGCAATAGTAACAACAATGCCTAATCCCTTTTTGAAAATTTAGCCTAGATATATCATGATTGAAAGCATGTAATTTTATTGAAGAAAATTGATATACAAGATACTGAAAGAAACTTAAAACACTTACAAAGTTCTTGGAATTGAAACTTGAAAACTAAGAACATCACCTTTAAACAGGAGATACAAAAAATTGGGGATCAGAGAGGCTATATGTGTGTGTGTGTGTCCTAATAGTCTCATTCATCAAAGCTTTTTTTTTTCTCCATGTTCTAATACATAAATAATTATCTCTTAACAATTGTCTTATTATTATGATTGTGTATCCTGCGTTATTGGGCAAGTATTAAAACATTATGGTGAGGGTTTTCTTTTTATTTTATTTTGTTTTATTACATGACAACTAGTTTGATGTACCATATGTTACATAACAAAAGTATCGTAAGGCACAGGAGGGTTGCTATTTATTTATTATTTACAATTTATTATTTATATTTTATTACATGACAATTAGTTTGATGTATCATCTGTGTTACGTAACAAAAAGGCATGAGCCTCGAAGGGATTTTACTTGCAAATATATGCTTATTATTTCACTAATATCTAATAACTATATTTATAGACCAAGCCAAATTACTAAACTAATGGACACATTATTGCTTCTCTAAGAGTAAATAAACTACTAATAAAGACACAAATATTACGGTACAAACTACTACTACACCACAGATCGTCATTTATAGTGTGCCAAAACCGCTATTATAGGATAAGATAGCGTTATCAGACACGCTGTGTCGACCCACGCTATTAAAAGTGTCACTCTATTATAGCGTTTTTGAAACGCTATTAAAAGTGTACATTTAATAGCATTTCTGGAATGCTATTAAAAGTGTACCTTTAATAGTGTTTCTGGAATGCTATTAAAAGTGTACGTTTAATAGCATTTTTGAAACCCTATTAAAAATGTACATTTAATAGCATTTATAAAATGTTTTAATAACATTTCTGACAATTTTTTTATGCTCATTTGTTTTAGCTTTACGTATCATTTGCAATCTGTACCTACTACTTATATACAATTGACCTATATAAAATTGCAATAGTAAATAAAACCCAACTATATAAAAATCACATCAACATTAATATAATCCAACTATGTATATAAAAGCGCAACTGTCAATACATGATTCTAAAAAAATAATTAAGTCTCATCAATACAATACATAAAATCCAAAATAAGTCAATACATGGTTCTTCCAAAATAAGTACACGATACATATAATCCAACCATGTACGTAGGATGATAGCAATTGCACCGCAATGTTACCATCTTCAAAAGGCTGAGAACATGTATCGACAAACTCTATCTTCACACCTGAAAAATATTTCAAGAAGACAATAAAGAAGAAATATCCACATATCAGACATTCTAGAAATAAGAATAAGACATCGATGTAGGAAGGTTCTCATTTTCAAAGACCAAAAAGACTACTTTCCATGGAGCTTCTTACATAATATGAAAGATAGTAGATAGGGCTTAACCTATTTGTTACAGAGCTTATTTGTTACCGTAGTCATTAGGTAATCATACATTATCATAAATGCTTAAATTTTGTTTTCTTTTCATACATATATGTCGCAAGAATCATTAGGTAAGAAGATAGCAAGGATCTAGCATGCAACATACCGTAGTCGATACTGCAATCTTGGAGGCAACCAAATTTTGTGGCCAGTTAAGTGTAAACTATGAGTCTGTTTTTTCCCCAAACATTTTGTAACTCATTACAGCAACTCCAGCATACATCACCGTAACGATAGCAAAGCTGTACCAAAGGTTTAGTTGACAAGATTATAGATGATAGTCTAATAAAATTGAAAAGTTTGAATCAACTTATTTTTAACTAATTGGTTCAAGCTAGTAGAAACTTGTGCAAATTGAAGATCAATTTTGCTACCTTGTTAGGAGACCTGATGGGTACTGATTTTGTTTGGCCATTGAAGTGTAGATGTTTGGGAAGACTGTGTCCCGAGTAGCAGTACCCATATAATCCAATGGTTACTGAAAGGGTTGTAAGGTTAATTGTCGTCTCTTTACTCGGGAGTTCAACATAATCAACTAATCCAGCCTAAAACAAGCAAACGACCACTAATACAGATGCAATAACTCCTCCAACTAAAACAAAATCTATAACACAGTAGTAATAATTACCATTTGACTTTGCTCAACAAAAATTTCCAACACAAACACTAGTAAAAAATGTTACTGACTTTGAAATCTAATGAAGATTATCAAATTCATCACTATGGTTTCTAATGCCAATTTTGACAGCCAACCATTCATGTCCAGCAAAATAGTTTCACTATAAAAACATTAGACTAATAAAGTCTTTGGATGTTACCTTAATGATTTAGAGAAGCAGAAACAAAACCCATACCGTCAGTAGTACCAAAATCCTTTTCCAACACAGGATAAACTGTAATATTTCCTGAAGTAAAGGTACATGTGGAAGAATGTGTTATGCATAATTTCAACGGTTAAGAGAGATAATATATAATTATATTTGAAGTCATTAAGTAAATTGATGAAAGCTTTTTCTTATGTTTCTCATATGATTCAACATTGGCAGATTAACATAGAGGTTTGAATGGTGGGCTTGATAGGAAAGTGGTGGAAAGCTAAGAACTTTTTGTTTGGTATAATGGATTGTTAAACTATTATATTCTATCTAAAATTTTCTTACATAAACAGACAAGCAAAACAGGGTTACAATATATTGAAGCTGATTAAAACATCAAGATTAACAACTGATCATCTGCAATTAAACATCTACTGTTCAATCCACCTTTGTCCTTTCAACGTTGCTTTTCTTACTATCACTTGACAATGTATTTAATTAATTAATTTACTTCTATATTTACAAGTGAAGCCAAGAATGAAACAACCCAAGGGAAAATATTTGTAGCCTCAACAACACAACTATGAATACAGATAAAACTTATCCAGGTAACAAAAACAAAAAAATAGAGAGCCCCCTAGTATTGCAGTTAGTACCAATTCACAAACCAACATGCATCTCACTTACCAATCCAAACTTCTCCTCTAACAGGCTTGGCGGTGCATAGTCTGCATCAACACAAACTGCAAAACAAATTCAAACAACATATTTCATGATGAACAAAAAAAATATACATATAGTTATTTATTTTTGTAATTCAATCTTTCTGTCTGACTCTTACCATCGCCATTAGAATTGCACAGTCCCACTTGCTGCTTCTCTATTTCATTTTGTTTCAACATCAATGAAATGAATTACTAGAAAAAAAATGATCATTCACTCATTCGTACGTTTCATTATTTCAATTGCCATTGTCATACATACATTGAAAATGGTCTCCTGTTTCCACATTTCCATTCATTTGACAAATGATCTGGATGAAGTACCTGGTTGATTGAGATTTATCAGTCAACGGGTAATAATAGGAATTAGTCTGTTAGTAGAGAGGAGTTGAACTGCAAATGACCCATGAAGAGGATGATTATGAGAATGGTTATGAGCCAAAAAGGAAAGATGACACTCGAAGCAACATCCATGGTGATACCAAGCATGAGCATGGGCTGCAAGAGAAGAGCAAGGTCATAGTCTAAGATGGGCGCCCCTTTATATGGATGAGGCACTCTTAAATTGTACCAAACAGATGATATTGACTTCCCCATGATCATACCTTCACAATCAATAACCAAAAAAGAATAATCAAAATATCACAATCTATTTTGAATAATCAAAAGAAAATAAAGATCTCTGAGAAAATTGAAATGTTACCTATTTTGATTTCTCCAGATCAGTCTGTAGAGCAGAGCAAAGTGACGGTGCCAAAAGAAATAAGAACTAAGAGAATGATTTTCCAACTGAAATTGAAATCATCAATGAAGAAACCCATTAGCACAAAATTGAAAAACAACTCAAGGAGAAAAGGAGAAGGTTTCAGTTTGTATTACCTTTAATTTGTGTGAGCGAAATAGAGAGCTTTGCAATGGAAACAACTAATCTTGTATGCTAATTTCAGAACTTGGAAACAGCTCAACACACCCCAATGTGAACCCAAATCTTGGATGATGAAGTAAGCCTTACAAAGAAAATCAAACAAAGATATGAAAAAGTCGTAAAATCAGTGTAAATACCCCTAAGAAATTGAAACCATACTAATCAAAGGAAACCTCTACCCTAGGAATCAAATCCAGTAGAAAGAGTGAGAGTGAGGCGAGCAGAGAGCGATTAGAGAGGCGAGTACAATCACATACAAAGGAAGAGAGAGGCGAGCAACAGAAGGAGATGCAGCGAGTAGCATAGGGAAAACCGAGTAGCAGAGGAGAAAGTGAGTAGCAAAGGAGAAAGGGGTGAGGCGAGTAGTAGAGGGAGAGGCTACAAAGAAGGGAGAGGCAAGTATAATTTGGGTTTCTAAGGGGAGGGAGAATCACGCGCTATCTCAAACATTTTGGCATTTTAAAATCCCGCCTAAGTTTTACACAACGTTTCTAGATTTTAATAGTAATTAAACTAATACTTTTCATATCATTGTTGAAAGAAATGTTGTTATAAAATGCTATCAACACGACTTGTATAGTGTACTTGAGAAAATATCTACCACTAGAGTTGCGTTGGTTCGCCTTAATTGCCTTACTAATTATTGACATAAGTTTTGACTCATTTTTTGAAAAATGATTTTTAAGGTCTACTTTTTCACAAAATAGATCTTTTAGATACCGTAGTTGATGTAATGGCCAATTTATGTCTACTTTTTATATTTTTACGACTAACAATGACTCTTTTATTAACCCAGACCAACCAATTGCTTGTTGGGTAAGCTATGTAAGTTAATGATTTTTGTCATTTTGTTTCTACAATCACACTAAAAAACATATCTGATGGAGCCAAAGTATCACATGCTTTTGATGGAGTCAAAGTTTCACAAGGATGACTTAATAAACATTGGAAAACTTGTTCTAAAATAAAACATGAAATACTTAACCTAGTAAAATAAAGACTTGTTGATGAAAATATAAAATAAATGAAAGTGCATGGAAGAAAAATGCAAAGTAAAACTTAAATGTGAGAGTTAGGGCTTTGGGTTTACCATCATGAGTAAATGACACCATTATACCACTCTTAGATTAAATACATTAACAATCCAAAGGCAGGCTCTCATCTCACATTAGGATGGAAAATATGACATTATGAGAAAATTGATTTCAAGCCTAAGTTATATTAGTGATGCAGTCGTTTTCCGCTCCCTACTTTGACCTAGTCCCACTGACCTGCACAAGTAACACATGTGAGCCACAGACCACCGTTGTGGTGGCTGATGGCACTCCGATGCTAAAGTTAGACAAAGATCTGAGGAATGTGTAATGCTGTAAATATGGAATTTGTAGCATACCTTAGCTTACCAAATATCATGTCTTATTTATAGTGCAGAAGTCTTGGTTCTACCAAGCCATCGAAGGCGTAGTTTAGGAATGAAATCTTCGTGGAGATCCTTCTCTAATTAGGAGTCGTGTTGTAGGAGGGAAGTTCCATGTTAGCCCTGTGCTCTTAGATACGCAAGAGATAGTTCCCAATCCAAGAGCAATCCGTAAAAGGAAGTTTCCCTGCGTGAAATGTACTATGGTATTTGCTTCCTAGTTGGAAGCATAGAGCTGCTGTAATTGCCTGTCCGAAGTTGATCCTAACTTGCATTAGTAAGACTTGTGGGTATTGAGGATAGCTGTGAGACATGTGGGCTTAGCATGCTGTAAGAGTTCGGGTCCGTCTGGCATACTGACTTAGGCGGGCTTGGAGTCACTTGGGCCGGATCAGTGTCAGATTGACGTTGGGGCCCGTAATTCCTCGAGATAATCATGACACGTGTATGGCTCAGGGACGTGACCATTTTTGTGTATCATTAGCTACTCCCCCGGAGTTAGTGGGCCATCACATCGATTCGCTAAGTCATCTCTTGAAAAAATATGCCGCTCGTTATAATTGAGTCTGAATCGTTGCTTGAGACGCTCGCTGCATTAATTGAACGTGACGTCTGTTCAGCAAAAAAAAGGTAGGAACCTAATCCCTATTTAGGCATCCGTAGTGCTGAGTCCGACTCTTTTATTTTTTCTGCTTTTGAAGATACTGCTTTGTTCATTTTTTTATTTAGAAAAGATAGTTAGTCTTCTTCATGACTCAACAAGACCTTCTTGATGACGCAACCTTGGCCAGGGGTCCGGAGTTTTTCGAAGAGAGGTTGCTTTCTAAGCCCGGCCTTGCTGAAATTCGTACAAAGTTTGGGGTCCACGAGGACCTACCGTTGTATGTCCTGAAGGGTGACCAGACGCCAATGTCACCACTGGCGGGGTTCATCTGCTTGCATCGTGGGATGCTTCAAACTGAAATGCATTTTCCCATTCTGGACGTGATTTGGGAATTCTTGGACCTCTTTGGGATTCCTCTAGCCCAATTGGGGCCTAATGGATATAGGATAATCCTTCTTATTCTAATCAGGGCAAAGGAGGTTGGTGTCCACGTGACTCCGCGGGTAATCCAGTTGTTGATTTCTCCTCAGTTGAAGGTTAATGCCGCCTGTAAGATGATGTCGCCGACTTGTTTCGCGGATTTGCCAAACGACTTCAAGTTTTTGCAAAAGTATTGCTTCTTGGCCCTTGCGAATTCCAAGTACTTTCGATTCAAGGGTCGTTCACTCTAACGAGAATTCAGACCACTTCGTAAGTGTAGCTTTTTTTTTTGACTCTGCTATGCGTGATTGTAGGTTAGCTGATCATTGCTTGTGTTTTTTTGCAGGAAGGTTTCCCACGACTCCCCAACTTCATATGGAGATGTTCTACAGCTTGTCAACAAGGGACCTGGTGGATATCATATGCATCCCCAACTTCATTCGTAGTGGGCTGTGGGAAAACTGGCATGTAGCCCCCACTCTGTATCGGGCATCGCGGGTTAAACTTGAAGATGGGGCCCCTTATAAGAAGAGGAAAATTGTTGGGGCCAAAGCTCTTGTTCTGTCTGACGTGGAGGAGCCGTCTGAGATGCTTGCCTCTTTCGTGAGTTCGAAGATGTCCCATGTCAGAACTGGGTTACCTTCAGCACGACCAACCTAGTGAGGGAAGAGTACGAGTCTGATTGTCCCGTCAGGGTGGAGACTGATGTATCTGGCTGGGAGAAAGATTACATGCAGTTTGCAGGGGTTGAAGACAGGTCAAATCTTAGTAATGCGCATACCGAAGCTTTGAATGAGTGACTGGTGCGGGTTGCAATAGCGGCTTCTGCTAGTGTTGATTCACGCATAACCGTTCCAATAAAAGGCTCATGTGAAGATCCGTATGAGGTTGTAGAATCTGATCGTCTCATTGGCGTGCTATCTAATAGTGGTTGTGGTGGCACAAGCCAAGTTTCATGTAGTCCGCATTATTCACCGTCTCGTTCCAGGCCACAACTCGAACTGTTGGAGGGTCCTTTGGATAATTCGCTTCTTCCTTTCCCTCCGGATCTTGTTGAGCCATCTTGCACTAAAGGATCGGTTGTTTGTGACAAGGAAAAGGTCGCGGATGAGAGCCTGGGGACACTAGCAACTGCAAAGGGTGGTGCAGGCATGAATCCTGATTCAGGAAGGCTTCATCCGACGGATGTGCGGATAAGTCTGTTTGCACCAGAATTGGTAAAGATGAGCGTTCAGGTCTGACACCAAGAAGTTGATGTGGAGTATGCCTCGAAGAAGCATATAAGCAGGCGTCACAGCTTGCTGATGGATTGTGCTCCAAAACCAGATGAGGATACTCTAGAAGGGTGTATAAATAATTGTTTAAAGTACCTTATTCTGGGTATGTCTCACTTGAGCCAGGTGGTCGTTACTGGAAATAAAGTTGAGGCGGCTCTTGAGAGGGTATAAACATGTTTTCTCGCACATGCAGACGTTGTATTCTGATGCGCTTTATGAAATTGAGCGGCTACAGAAGCAGGCGGAGTAGTTAGCCATGGTTGCCGAGACTCAAAGGGCTCGTTTGGAGGCCTTGAGCGTGATCTGGCAGAGGTGGTGTTTGAGAGACGGACCCGAGCAGGAGTTGAGCTGGTTCTGCCGAGACGCGGAGGCTGCGGCTGAGGCGCGTTCTGAACTGCGACCTCTTGCTGAAGAAAATGTTTCGAATGAGACTGACTGGGCTGCTCAGAAGCAACAATTGGAATCTGATGTGGAGTTTAATGCCCGGGAGGCAAGGAAGGTCGAGGATCAGCTCGAATTGGAATGACATGAGCTCAGCGCTGTGAAGAGTAGTTTGGCCGCAGAGCAGTCTCAGGTTGACGCGCTGATCGGCAAGTTGGAGCTGTTGGAGCGTGAACTTGCTGACGAGAAGGCGCGAGAAGAAAAACTTCTGCAGGAACAAGGCAAATGCGAGTTCCGCTGGGTCGTACACAGCAGGCTGGAGCTACTGGCGTTGATGAAGGAAGAGCGTCCAGAGTGGGATCTCGGCCTCTATAAGATGATGTCATATGTAGACTTGTTCGTTGCCTTTACATCATCAGACGAAGAGGACAGTTTGGACCCTGATGCCCAGGTCATAGTGCGTAAGGACGCGACTCCTATTTCTTCCCCCGCTAAGCTTAGCTTTTCTGTTTCTTTACCTTCTCATGATAAGGAGTGAACTCTGTATTTTTTTACCCATTTTGTTCGACTGTTAATGAAAACAGTTTTATCCGTTTTGTGCTCGTTGTGTCTATTGAATGTTTTTCGTTTCGCCTTGTCGTCTTGTTTTGGCATAGACTGGTTGAATCATTAGGACGTCAAGTGGTCGTCTGCTGCTAGGAGCTTGACCATTTATGTTGCGAATGACTCAGAGTCACTGCTGCATAGTCATGTCTGATAGTGGGCATGTTGCGAACAGTTTAGCTTGGGGTTGGTTTACCCAAGCTGTTGTCTTGTCCTCGAGATAAGCTGTTGGAGGCTTGCCTCGCTTGTCTGATTGGTCAGTTGCAGTTGCTGCTATGGGCGTGTTGCGATAGCCGAGCATACGCATTGATGTGTTTATACCGAGTCAGGTGTCGTAAGCTCGGGCTGATACACTATGTAGCATTTATTTGGGCACTGGCCGGATGATCTATGAGTTGGAGCGAGTTGTCTTTGCTGGTAATAGGATGCCAGTCCGTTTGAGCGTGAAGACACTGACTTAACTAGATTTGACTACGCTGGCAATCAGCTTGGGGCTCCCACCTTCCGAACCATTTATGTTCGAACAATGTGGACTACAGGTTCAGGGAGTAAGGAATTGGCAACTACGCTGAAGAGCAGTAGTCCAGTGGCGAGTTGTCGACATCAGTCGGGGATTGACTAGGCTCTCACCTTCCAAACTATCTACAACCGTGTGGTGGGGGCTACAGGTCTGGGCTTTGATTAGAAGCTTTCGTTGCTATTCCTCATCAGCTAAGCTTACTGGACCGGGTTCGACGATCATTGACCACGAATGAGGCCACGATCCCTGGCGAGTCGTCGTCACCAGGCATGATAACACTAATTAGACTCCCACTTCCTACACCATCGGGATCCGCGTTGGGCGGACTAGGTGTCGGGACTTACTAGAAGTCATCGTCATCAGCCTTGGCTAACTAAGCTTGCCCGGTCGGAGAGAGGTTTCGTCTATTTGAGGGCGTGCAAACCCATGTGTGCTAGTGTCACGCACTGTGTGGACAACATTACCTTAAATTAAACAATGATCCATAGGTACGATTCGTGCGTCAAAGCTGATTTGGATTTGTGCTCGTGCCAAGCATGTAGCAGAATACTATTTGAATAGTGGGTTGAGCCTATGGGCCCGCAGATCGCGCGGTAACACGGGTATGGCGTAAGCTGCGGGACATTTGAGTATCGGTTACTCCCCTTCAATTGATGGAGTTGCATGCAACGCCATTAATTGAACGAACGTGGTCTGTGCAGTTTCCTTGGGAACCGCCATCTCTTCGTTTCCCATGCGGTATTTCAATGCTTGACAGTTAATGTTGGGGTTCCCATTTGGTGAACCATCATGTCTATATAATGGTGTTTCCAACCGTTGTAGGCTCTATCTTTTGCAGAGCGTATCTTTTGTATTGTTCTTGCTTGAAGAAAATGCTTTGGGTTTTCCAAAGGCTGAAGGAAGATCTCCAACAATGGAGTCTTCGAATGTTCTGACATTTGCACTGATCAGGCCCGGTCATAATCGCTATTATGAGTGGTCACCTGTTTTAGGTGGGCACGTTGATTTGCTGACATCTCATAATTTCTTCTCATATTGTGGAGTAGTATGGGTTTGCTATCAAGGAGTACAGTTTGGTGTTACTTTGTGTCATTTGTGTCCGCGTGTATGCGGTCCCCTATGCTAACTCATGGTTGATTGAAGTGTTAGATGATGCGTGGTGTTTCCGGTAGTGGTAGGTCTCAGTCACCCCGGGTACCGTGCATGGGAAAAGTGTTCTCGCTTGGCAGCACTGTGAGACCTTGATTGCTTCGTTGCTTGTGGCCATCCTCATCCGCCTTCTTCTATCCTCTTCGAGAGGTCGAAAACTATTTGAGGAAGTCTGCAAGGGGGTCGGATGCCTTTTGAGGATTTCAGTCTTCCGTTGTAAGGTCTACATCGCTGTTGTAGGAGCGTTTTCCTGGGGTGATTCGACGGAGCAATCGACCTCAATCCTTTCAATCCCCCCTGACACTTTGTCCTTTATCTTGGGAAGGGGTCGAACGAAGTCCTTTGAATATCTTTGTTGTCACTTGCAAATGGCTTTTTTCGGATATCTTTACGTAGTTAGATCATCTAAGCGAGTCTTTACTTCATGTCGCACTAAATTCAGATGCTTGTAGTATGTAGTCTTTTGTACCCGCTTCAAGGCGCTTGTTGTTACATCTTTCCAGTAATCAATAGAGTTTGTTTTTGCAATTCTTCATTTATTTCTTAAATGATTGCAAATCATAAGTCTTTAAGAACCAAAACTCTACATTGATTATGGAAAGGGAAATAAACAATTGAAAAAGACTAATTGCTGACAGAGAGAGATTGATCCTGGCCCTGATTTGAACTCGAATGGCCTTTGTGGATCATAGGTATCCTCAGCGGATTGTAGAGATTTGTTGGCATTACAGAGGTTACTGAAGAGTAACCTTGTAGAGTGGTTAACCTCTAGTCCGACGGAAGGTCGGAGGGGTTGTGTTCCCGCGTGCCTTGGCCTCTATCGTCATTCAACCTGGCACTGGTTCAAGCTACTCCGCAAGATGTAGTTGGATCTGGGAGTATTCTATTTGTTTCAGTGTGGCGTAATGGCAGCCTCGTGCCATAGGTTGGTCTCCACGTATTGTCCTTTCGAAGTGGTTAGCATTGTACTTAACACATTGATGAAAGGTGGAAACTACTGCTTTCATCTGGTGGAGCAATGATCTTCCCAAGATAAGGTTGTAGGTCGATGGCGCATCTATTACCATGAAGTCCAGAAACATGACCTTTCTTAGTTGTGTCTCTCCTGCCACTGTTGCTAACCTTATCTTTCTGATGGGGAAGCATTTCTCCCCGCTGAATCCAATCAACTGGTGATCTAAGGATGTCAGGTTTTTCTCCTTGAGGTCCATACTGTGGAATGCATTGTAGAACAGAACGTTGAGCAAGCTTCCAGTGTCCACTAGAGCTATCTTTACCTCCCACCTCCTAATGGAGACCGAGATGACTAGGGCATCGTTGTGCGGCGCTCAGACTCCTTCGATGTCTCTGTCCATAAAGGTCAAAGTGGGAATGGTTGAATCCTCGAGTGGCAGATGCGTCTGTCCTTGTCCGCGGGATGTGTCCGCATCTCCAATAGAGTCCGCTTGCGAGACCTGTACGACTGGTCTTCACTCGGTCTGACTCCATGAAGGACATAGATTATCCCTGGAGTCTCCTTCTTTATTTCTTTAACTGACTCCCCCCGATCACTGGTTCATTCTGGTTGCTTCTCAGAGTTTAGGAATTCTTTTAGTTTCCCCTTGCGATTCCAGTACTCAACCTCATACCTCATACTCATGCAATCGTTGGTATCGTGGCCACCCTCCATGTGGTACGCACAGTATTTGCTGTTGTCACGCTTGGAGGGGTCTCCACGCTGCTTCGGGGGCCACTTCAGATCTTTCCAATTTTTCATGGAGTTTAGTACGTCTGACAGGCTAGAGTTGAGGGGTGTCACGGCTGTGGATCCAACATAGTTGGAGGCTTTTTCTGGCCTGGACCGACTAGGGTCTGACCTGATGTCACTACGCTTTCTCTTACTCCTTTCTTCATCCTCACATATTTTTCCCTCATTCTTGTCCTTAGGAGCGGAGGGCCTCTTCTCGCCTTCGGTTTCCCCTTTTACGGTCCTCAATTCCTCCAAGGTAATGTGTTTCTGGGCGCTCTTGAGGAAATCCGTCATTTCCATAAGGGGCTCCAATGTGAGGTCTTCGTAGAGCTTTCCCTCGTTGAGGCTGTCACGGCTGTGTCGTCGCTGCATCCGTCAATGAGAGTCAATTCGTTGTTGAAGCGTGTGACAATACTCTCTGAGTGTCTCATTGAACTTCTGCTTTAGAGAGAGTATGTAGTGTGAGCCTTTTCGAAAATGCTGGCTCCCAACGAAATGTGTCGGGAATTCCTTTGCCAGCGTCTTGAAGGAGTCGATCGACCTAGGAGAAAGGCTGTGGAGCCACGTTAGTGCTAGCTTTTTCAGGCTAGTGGGAAAACTTATGCACATCACCGACTCAGATCCTTCTTTGAGAGCCAGTATGTGCTGGTAATGTCGCAGGTGGTCTAATGGGTTGGTGGTTCCGTCATAGAATTCAAGTTTCGGGGGAGTGAACTTCCTCGGGAGGGCCTCATTCATGATTCGGTCCACAAATGGTGGGACAGAGAGATGGTACAACACGTTCGGGTCATGTGCCCCTTTGCGTAGGGGGTTCTGAGGGTCGTGCGTCTCTGCCCTGACGGCAGGCTTAGCGTTAGCCGCGTAACCTCCTGTAGTCCAATGAGAACTAGCAGGGGCTTGGCTCTCCTGTGCTTGCTCTTTGCCATCCCCTGGAGACGGAGGCTGGTGCTGCTCCTAGTCTCCATTAGCAGGTAGTTGATTTTGTCGCGTGAGAGTTTCCACTGCTTTGGCAATCTGTTATATTTGAGATGATAGCATATCTATTATGGGGTCCATCGTCACTGTTGTTGGCATGGGGACGTGAGTCTGATGTCCGTGCATGACCGAAACCGCTGAAAGTGGCGGTACATCGCCAACCTAAGTGATTGACGTGTCCCCTTGTTCTCCGTTAATGCGTGACCTAGTGGTCACCATCTCTCTATGTTTCAAAGGGAGACGGCGCTAGTGAAAAGTTAGGAATTTTGTCGTCCCCACGGACTACGCCAAACTGATGCAATCGTTTTCCGCTCCCTACTTTGACCTAGTCTCGCTGACCTGCACAAGTAACACACGTGAGCCACGGACCACCGTTGTGGTGGCCGATGGGACTCCGATGCTAAAGTCAGACAGGGATCTGAGGAAGGTGTAATGCTGTAAATAGGGAATTTGTAGCGTACCTTCGCTTACCAACCTCATGTCTTATTTATAATGCAGGAGTCATGGTTCTAGTAGGATATCGAAGGCATAGTTTAGGAAAGAGATCTTCGTGGAGATCATTCTCTAATTAGGATTCGTGCTGTAAGAGGGAAGTTCCATGTTAGCCCTGTGCTCCTAGATACGGAAGAGATAGTTTCCAATCCAAGAGCAGTCCGTAGAAGGAAGTTTCCCTGTGTGGAATGTACTCTGGTATTCGCTTCCTAGTTGGAAGCATAGAGCTGTTGTAGCTGCCTGTCCGAAGCTGATCCTCGAGATACTTGCCTTAGTAAGACTTACGGGTATTGAGGATAGCTGTGAGACGTGTAGGCCTAGCTAGCTCTAAGAGTTCGGGACTGTCTGGCGAACTGAATTAGGTTGCCTTGGAGCCGCTTGGGTCGGATCAATGTTAGACTGACACTGGGGCCCGTAAATATAAGAAAAAACCGATAGGAGCATAATTATGCTATTTACCTAAATATAAGAATCTAACGGATCACATAAAACCGATAGGAGCATAATTATGCTATTTTAGCAGCATATTTCTATATATAATTTTAGTTATTTCTTGTTAATTATGGTAATGATTGTTATTTTCGTGTTTGTGTAGGTTTCCAATAACAAGATTCCACAATAGAAGCAAATTGGCAAAATAAAAATACTAATTGCAAAAGGAAACTACGCAAATAAGGAAATCGCGAAGAAAACAATTATAAAAGGAATGATACCTGCACTAGAGCAATCACGCTTGCAACCACAACAAGCCGTCTTCCATCCACCCATCCATAGCCTCCTTCACCTCGCCTCCATCACATCCATCATCACCGCCAGCAGCCCAACATCGTCACCCATCCTCACGGTCTTCATTTCTCTCTCGCCTGACTCCCTTATTGTCGCTCCTCGCAATCCAGCCAACACCATCGTCCCCATCGTCCTCCACAGCCATCACCGCCAGCCGCCTGCAACCGTCGTCCAACTTTCTCTCCCCTTCACAATAATCACAGTTATCCACCCATCCCATCTTCCTCATCTCCCTTCCTCTTCATGCAGGGAAACCCTCGTTTCAGTCCCTCTCTCCCGCCTGACTCCTTGATCGCCACGCAAGTACTGACCACAATCGCCCATTTCATCTCTCTCAGTCTCTCGTCACACACACAGCAGAAGCAGATCAGTGAAGGAGAGGTGAAACAGATCATCATTGAAAGAGAGATGAAGAAGATCGCGTGAGGAAGGAGGAGAGAAATTTATTTATCTTCAGTCTACTATTCGCACCCACAGAGTTATTTTTTACCACCATGCTCGGCGACAATGTTTTTCATCTCTAAACCTCTCTTTTACTTATTTTAGTTTGATATTTGATTATGGATTACTATTTGAAAATAAATAATATGTCTAGCTAAACTCCTCTAAGTTAGGGGTGGATTCGAAACCCCGAACAAGTGTTATATAAATTAATTAAATTTAATTTTCCTTGCTATTAGTGATTGTGTTTTGCTTAACTGCTTTATAAAGAACTTTTCTTTGTATGTTTGTTAAGGTGGCCAACTTACTAAGCATGCTAGGATCTGGGGCTAGAGTATAGGAGAGTTTCACCTAATCGTTATAATCTTGTACTCACAAGTAGTAAATACCAAGGAACGTTGGTAAGGTTAAGTAGAAACCTAGGTAATAACAAGATGTTGATCATACTTGTAATTGCCTAGTCAGTGTTCATATTTTCCACAAACTAATGATCTTTGATTGTTTATCTAACTTGTGATTCCTGATTAGATAACATTATAAGAATAATTTGAAAGTGACCCAAAGTTTAATTCAACGAACTTAGGAAAATAATAAGATTAATGCAGTGTTGATCACGGTTAATCTTGAGCATTGTCGATCAAGAGTTAGCAAGTGATTATTGAAGATTGATTTATGTGCATATGTTTGGTGTGTGGAGATAAACTCTTAGCTAATTTCTCATCTTTGCCATCCATTTTTAGTTTTATTATCTTTATAGTACTTTTTGTAGTTATTTTCATAGTTTAATTTATAAAATCCAATCCCCCATTATTTACTTAATTAGGTTATTAGTTGTCTTTTAGCTATTTATAGTGTTAATTGGCAAGCCCTCTAATCCCCAGTCCAGAACGATCCCTACTTATTCTATACTACAATCACAAAGCATGGTATTAAGTTGTGTGCTACTAAAATAGCGCATCAATTTTTGGCTCTGTTGCCGGGGATTAGTAAAATTTCTAATTACTTCATTAGTGTTTTTATTAATTTTAATTTTCTTTTTATTAATTTTTTTCTTTATCTCAGGTACCATGCGCAATAGGAGATCCGGTGAGTACTTATTATAATATGATCTGGAGCCTGAGAAAACTTATTATGAGTTCATTTTTGGAGCATGACGTGGAGAATGTATCACTCCATGAGGATTGATTGGAGATACCGTCAGGCTGCACGACGTTAAAACAAGCGCTTCTTGGGAGGCAACTCAGTCAGATTTGCTTTCTTTATCCCTTTATTTTATTTTCATTATTTTTGCTTTTGTTTGTTAGTTACAGTGTTTTATCTACTTTTAAATCTTTCATTGCATGTGCTATAACCTATAACCTATTAACCTATCTACATGGGGAAACAAACGTTGTTTTTATTTTGAAAAAAAAAATAATTTTAAAAAATAAAAAGTGTCAGTCCAAAAAAAAATGTTGGTTTTTGTTTTCTTTGTTGGTATTAGTGTAATAATAAAAAAAATTATAGTTGTTTTGAGTCTTAGGATACTTTCCAACACAATGATGAGATTTGGTTTTTAATTGCATGACTTTAAAGTGATTTATAAGCATGAGTTAAGATCTAATATTATTTTTTGGTTAATGCTTATTCATGGTCATCATATGCAAATTCACATGTAATCAACTTAGTAATTGATACTCATAGCATGCTTAATTGAATTTAACTCATTATAACCCATATGTGAGTTTTGAGCCATTGTTCATTTGATTTTGAGAGTTTTTAGTTAAGTCATCTTTCATTTCTTTTGCCAATAATAATTTGTTGCATGATCTCAATTTTGTTTGCTTTGGTTGCTACTTGGATTGCTTTCATAAGTAAAAATAAAACACTAGAACTTGTATTAATTTCGTTCAAAGCATCATATTGAATTGCATGACATGCTTGACAATATAAAAACACCTAGTTTCCACCATTGCCAAATAAGCCTGATCCATGATATATTTACTTTAGGTTAACCCCGTTGAGCCTGTTATTAAGCCTTTTGTTTCATTACCCTCATTTTCTATCCCTAACCTAGTCATAACAGTGGAGCATAATCTGATTTGCAGAGACTTTATTGTGGTTCAAGGTATGTTGAAAAGCAAGTGTGGGGGAAAACCCTCATAGTAGACAGTTCAAAAAGAAAGAGTTGCCAAAAAAAAAGGTACCAAATTACAAAAGGGATACAAGTCCTTGTCCATATTCATTCAATATTTCAGTACCATAAAGATAGTTCAGTTCTTTTCATTCAGCAGATACAAAATAATGGTTGAAACTCTTCATTATCAGTGGGCCACCTCTTCATTTTCCTACTTATGTCTTGAATCGTGTGATTTCTTGCTAATGTCTCTAATCTTATTGCATGCTTTCACCATTTCTTTAAGCCCTTTGAAAATTCCCTATCCGTTCTTTCTCTTCCCTTGACCCATTGGCCTCATTACAACCTGAATTAAGACCTTTTGATTGAGTGTTTCTTGTAATGTCACGATGTGGAGATTCGAATGAGGTATGAGCATATAGTGTCACTTGTTTTTGCATTCAAGTAGTAGCATTCCTTCCATGAGATCATATATATGAAAAGAAAAAAAATGTCAGAAAATGCTTTTTTTTTTTTTTTCTTGTTATATCATATGTGAGCTATTTGTTTTTGTTTTACATCAATCCTCTCACATATAACTGGAATAGCAAGAGTTATTTTACCAAACAATCAGTGAAAAAAAAAGAGTGCACCCAGTGAGATTTTTGGGTTAATTCTTATTGGCACGCGCTTGAGTTTCACAATCACTTGGATTGATTTAATTGTGAATTTTTATATCATTGCTATGAACGTGTATTAATTTTCGAATGATGTGGATTTAGTCTAGTGTTTACAAAGAATCTTAACATGTCATGATCCATTGAAAATCTCTGAGACAAATGTTGGAAAGTATAGATTGAGTCATTTGAGTCTTTTATTTCTGTTTCTTGGATTTGCTCGAGGACTGGCAAAAGATAAGTGTGGGAGAATTTGATAGGAGCATAATTATGCTATTTTAGTACCATATTTCTATATATAATTTTAGTTATTTCTTGTTAATTATGGTACTGATTGCTATTTTCGTGTTTGTGTAGGTTTCCAATAACAAGATTCCACAATAGAAGCAAATTGGCAAAATAGAAATACTAATTGCAAAAGGAAACTACGCAAAGAAGGAAACCGCGAAGAAAACAATTATAAAAGGAATGATACCTGCCCTGGAGCAATCACGCTTGCAACCACAACAAGCCGTCTTCCATCCACTCATCCATAGCCTCCTTCACCCCGCCTCCATCACACCCATCATCGCCGCTAACAGTCCAACATCGTCACCCATCCTATCCGTCTTCATCTCTCTCTCACCCGACTCCCCGATTGTTGCTCCTCGCAATCCAGCCACACCATTATCCCCATCGTCCTCCACAGCCATCACCGCCAGCCGCCTGCAACCGCTGTCCAACTTTCTCTCCCCTTCACAATAATCGCAGCTATCAACCCATCCCATCGTCCTCATCTCCTTCCTCTTCACGCAGGGAAACCCTCGTCTCAGTCCCTCTTTCCCGCCTGACTCTCTGATCGCCACGCAAGTACTGACCACCATCGCCCATTTCATCTCTCCCAGTCTCTCGTCACGCACACAGCAAAAGCAGATCAGTGAAGGAGAGGTGAAGCAGATCATCAGTGAAATAGAGATGAATAAGATCGCGTGAGGAAGGAGGAGAGAAATTTATTTATCTTCAGTCTGCTATTCGCACCCATAGAGTTATTTTTTACCACCACGCTCGGCGACAACGTTTTTCATCTCTAAACCTCTTTTTTACTTATTTTAGTTTGATATTTGATTATGGATTACTGTTTGAAAAAATTAATATGTCTAGCTAAACTCTTCTTAGTTAGGGGTGGATTCGAAGCCCCGAACATGTGTTTTATAAATTAATTGAATTTAATCTTCCTTGCTATTAGTGATTGTGTTTTGCTTAACTGCTTTATAAAGAACTTTTCTTTGTATGTTTGTTAAGGTGGCCAACTTACTAAGCATGCTAGGATCTGGGGCTAGAGTATAGGAGAGTTTCACCTAATCGTTATAATCTTGTACTCACAAGTAGTAAATACCAAGGAACGTTGGTAAGGTTAAGTAAAAACCTAGGTAAGAACAAGATGTTGATCATACTTGTAATTTCCTAGCCAGTGTTCATATTTTCCACAAAACTTAATGATCTTTGATTGTTTATCTAACTTGCGATTCCTGATTAGATAGCATGATAAGAATAGTTTGAAAGCGACGCTAAGTTTAATTCAAAGAGCTTGGGAAAATAATAAGATTAATGCAGTGCTGATCACGGTTAATCTTGAGCATTGTCTCTCACGAGTTAGCAAGTGATTATTGAAAATTGATTTATGCGCATATGTTTGGTGTGTGGAGGCAAACCCTTAGATAATTTTTCATTTTTGCCATCCCTTTTAGTTTTATTATATTTATAGTAATTTTCGTAATTATTTTCATAGTTTAATTTAGAAAATCTAATCCCCTATTATTTACTTAATTAGGTTGTTAGTTGTCTTTTAGCTATTCTTAGTGTTAATTGGCAAGCCTTCTGATCCCCGGTCCAGAACGATCCCTATTTATTCTATACTACAATCACAAAGTAGTGTATTAAGTTGTGTGCTACTAAAATAGCGCATCAAAAATTAAATCACTAAGAGTGCATGAGTTCGATTCTCATACCCAACATTTTGATATTTAAAGTAGAATATACTCTATTTGTCATATTATACTTTTATCGTGCCAATCTATATTACAAATCAGGATGAAGTTTGAAAGTTGGAGATAAAAAATGGCTGAGATTTATCCAAATATAAGAAACTAACGGATCACATAGAACTTAAAACACCAAGAGTGCATAGGTTCGATTCCTATACCCAACATTTTAATATTCTTTTATCTTGATATTTATCATGTTAAACTTTTATCGTGCCAACAGCACGCGGAATACCCTAGTTATATTTATTTATATATACAAAACATGATGGTGTTTGAGGTGGGAGATAAAAGACGGATAAGATTTACCTAAATATTAGAATCTAACAGATCATATAGAACTTAAAGCACCAAAAGTGCATGGGTTCAATTCCCATACCAAACATTTTGATATTTATTTAATTTTGTTTAATTATTGATGATGATGATTAGGCATGTAACTATGAAGGATGAAAACTTAAGGGTGATCATGTTTTGACAAGTTTTAAACTTTTATCGTGCCAACGGCACGAGGAATACCTAGTCTATATTACAAATCAGGATGGTGTTTTAGGTTGGAGATAAAAGACGACTGAGATTTACCCAAACGTAAAGATCTAATAATCCTAGACAATTTCTCATATTTCAATATCTCTTACACTCTTTCAATTTCTTATCTTTCAATTTCTTTTAACACTCACTTACACTATTTCTTTCCCACTCTCAATTTCTCATCTTTCAAGTATAAGTTGATTTTATTTATTTAATTTTTTTACTAAATCTATTTTGATTTATACACATAAATTTACAGTTGAGTGTTTTTGAGTATTTAACAATATGTGCAGTTTCAAATTTGTTGGCCAACTATGAAATATATTTTATATTGTAATATGAGTGGCTTTGTATTGTAAATTTTATATTTTCCAATTGATTTTTTGGGCAAAGTGAGTATGTTCATGGTGACGTAGGCATGTCACGGGTTGACATGTAATGAGGTGTACACACAAAAAAAAAATATCGTGCCAACGATACAAGGGACACACTTGTCTATATTACAATTCAGGATGGTGTTTCATTATTCATTACCGATTAGGACAAACTTAAAGATTGGAGATAAAAGATGGCTAGGATTGAAAATTGTGAAACGAGTTGAGGGTTGAGATTCAACTCTTATGATAACATGTTTGTAAATATAAAACAATTAGAAGGGCAAAGAAAATGAAAAAATTGTGAAAAAAAAAAGTTGGTGGAATGTACATGTAGCGGAGAGAGTATTTTTTTTTTCAAAATAAAAATTATCATAACTATCTACATAGTTGTCAGATTTTGGTAAACTTGATATCATTGAAATGCAAATTTGAAGATCTTTCCAACAAAACCAGTAATCAATACAAACACTTAAAATTTCAAAATATCCATTTTATTATTAAAAGATGTAAATATTTTTATATTTCCATGCCTCAAGTATTTTTAATATTTTTCAAATAAATGGATATACATTTTAATGAGCATTCAAACCAAGACCCTGAATATTTAATCGATTCTAATTTTAATCGAGTTTTACTTTAAAAAATTAGTTTACATTCTAAAATATAATGTTTTATGGAGCTGCTTGAGTAAAATGGTGGGGACGGTAGTGAGGGTGTCAAGTGCAAGATAATTAATGGCAAAAAATGTTTATGTGGAGTGCCAACGGCACGGGTAATATGCTAGTCTATATTACAAATCATAATGGTGTTTGAGGTTGGAGATAAAAGACGACTGAGATTTATCTAAATATAAGAATCTAATGAAACTTATAGAACTTAAGCACCAAGAGATAAGTTTGTAGATAAATGTAGTTCATGGTTGAGATTCGTTTCATCTAATGGTTGGGGCTTAAAGTTAGCCTTTATTTCTTACCTTCAATCAATCCCCAATAAGAGTGCATGGATTTGATTCCCATACCCAACATTTTGATATTTATTTATTTTTCTTCAATTGTTGATGGTGGTGATTAGGCATGTAAGTATGAAAGATGAAAACTTAAAGGTGATCAATAATATATTGGCTTGATCAAATTTTGACAAGTTATAATGGAGATTTGAAACTCTATTTATCATGTTAAACTTTCATCGTGCCAACGACACAGGGAATACCCTAGTTATATAACAAATCAGAATGGTATCTTAGGTTGGAGATAAAAGACGGCTGAAATTTACCCAAATGTATGAATCTAATGGATCACAAAGAGGGGAGAGGGGAGAGTGTTTAGCTGAAATTTATGTTAGCAAAGGTCTGAAATACCCTTAGCCAAAGTTGTAAATTCTTCTCTAATCAAACAATTTGAATGTCGAAGGCACGGGAAACCCTAGTATCTAACAAATCATAATGAACTTAGACTAATAATATGTGAATATTCTACATTGGAACTTGTTAGAAAAGTTGCAAATATAGAAACTTTTCTAATCTTGAGCTTAAGAAGTAGAAGAAGAAAGCATGAGTTGAATGCATATAATGAAATACAAAACATCTAACTTGCCTTATAGGTTCATGACATAACCAAACTACAATATTAGTCTAACTAAACATGTTTCTCTAATACATGAAAACAAAAATAAACTAATCTAAAATAGTCATCTTGGAGCTATCCTCACATGGGCTCATCCACACCTTAAGGTGTGATGTTAGCCATACATGATAAGCTCTAGCCATTCACTTCACTTATTTTTCTACAGCTCTACAAATACTAAACTACTTCTCTTACCATTATCCATTGAGAATGTTGACCTCCAATTTTTTTTTTAATTTAGCCTCCACATTGTTGCATACATTTCTTCGGATCAAAGTAGGATTTTCACTAAGTTGGAATAGGGCTTAGGACAAGGGTAAACAAGAAATGATAAGGATAAAGATAAATTTTGAGAAAGTTAGAGGTCTTCTCAAATAAGTGTAAGTATGTCTTCAAAGCTTGACTCAATTCCTTCGTTTGTGAGCATCCAATTTTCTCATTGATGGTAAAGAAGTACTACTTTTTTTCGCACTATATAAAATGACAATGGATCTTGAGGCTCTTTGTAAAAAATTTTAGGTATTATGGAATATAATATTCCATGTTGAAACTTTTTTTTTCTTTGGTAATTCATTCCTAACCTTTCTAAAAAACTAAGTACATGGTAGACATAATTGGGAATTAGTGGGTTGAATTGGTGGTTAGCAGGCTAAACAACAAAAACCTAATATAACAGGCTTCAAACTGGTTTCAATGGTGAAAAAAATAGGGTATGCTACAAGGCTCGAACTAGACATGAAATACCTATCTTCATTCCCCTAGATTAATATGGGTTCTATGTCTTGGGTAAACTGCAGAAAGAACCGTGGTGAAGTGATTCGACTTTGATTTTATTCTCTATATCTGAAAGATAAACAATAAAGTATAGAGATCATGCGATGAGATAATGTTGGATTCAAGAAATTAAGAATTAGTTTATAACCCTCAGAAAGAAGAAATGCTAGAAAGCTCATAGGGTTCAAATTTGCACTAGTATTCTTTAAGTTATCAGAAAATCACTCCACTTTTAAACTTACAAAATGAACATCTAAGATACAAACATACCTCTTGGTGTAACCTAGCATGAAATGTCTAACAAATATGTACCACATACTCTTATCAACTAAGTACTAAACTTCAAAGTTCGAATCATCTACACCTATTTATATGCAACTAAGATATTCAGTAACAAATCTAAGCAGAAATAAATACTCAGATTACAAATTTTCCTTATAAATAATGTAAAAGTTTTGGAAAATTATTCAAATGAGACACCTCAATTTGTAAAGTCACCCCCAAACTTAAGTCTAACATTGTCATCAATGTTCCTAACTGACACCGTGAGTCGACTATAAACAAAAGAGAGACAATAATAAGAAGAAATGAAAATGGTTTATAGTTAAATTGCATGAGTGCTCAAATGACTTCTATCAAGATCCAAAAAAAAAATTAGACGATAAATGACTCTTACCAAATCATAGTTAAGTGATTTTCTGAAATACTAAAAAAATTTAAAACTTTTTTTATTCAGATGACCTACTATGTACACTAAAATCTTAGTCTAAAAATGAATCATACAATAATAACCTAAATTTTGTGTGTCATGCCAAACATATACAATAAGATTCAATTGATTTGACTTGCCCCACAAGTTAATCCAAGGAAACCTGTCAAGATGAAATTCTAACTTTAGCTTAGAAAATGTTTCCTCAAAAGAATGATACAAGTTCAACTTGTCAAAAATAGCAAAATCTAATTGTTGGTCTAGGAGAGGCCATGGGTTAGGCATGGATAGCTCATCGACCTCTTTAAGCTCTTTATAATTTGTTTTACATTGTCCAAAATAATCCTCCAAGGTTTTTGAAACATGCAATTGAAGTCTAAACTCAGGGTACTTCCTAATACTGGGGAGAATGTTTACAAATTTCTCAGATTTCACCTTTGTATTGGACATGGATGTTTCAAGTCAACAATGATTAAAACATGATCTCATTGTGGCTTAATTTGATCTTCTTTAGAGGTATGATCAATAACGGCTAACAAAATAACATCAATAACCAAAGATCCGGTTAAGGAATGGCTAGAGAATTCTACAAGCTCACCATGCTTAACAATATTATTCTCTTGAACATAAAACTCATGATTCATCCACAATCTTTATCAATCACATTATCTCACATGTTTCATTCACTCATATTGTTCTACTTACGCAGTTTGAGGGGTTGATATAGGTATATCCATGTCGCACAATTCATGAAATCCATCACTCACCTCTAATAAACATTCTTCACATTTCTCCATAACACACATCAATGCAGAATTTTTAGGCCTTAAATCTCAAATCTCAGTCAAAAGATGGTCAGTGGCCTATTGATGTTGTTATGTATCTTGTATTGACTGACTTAAGGAGTGCATATAGAGACCTAAACTCTCTTGGAATAAGGAAGAAATGTTAATTTTCTCCCATGAGCTATGTGGATATAAAGATGATGTGACCTATATATTTTACATGAACTGACATGCACTACCAGAAATCTGACATTAGGTGGCGAACTTATATGTGATGATTCAAAAGTTGTCACCATTTTCGTGTTTAGGTTAGGAATTTTTACGAATCGTCACATATTTGCTTAAGTGAAAATTTGGTTCTAAGTTCCTCACATAAACGTTTTGCAATCGTCACACTAAAGAGACAAGAAAAATTGGTGCCTAAATTAAATACATTTGGTGAGAAAAATTAATACCTCGTCACAATTCATCCAAACCCCAGCCCAAAAGTGAGAAAATAAAATTTGGTGTACGTCTTCCTCATATGCACAAAACTTCTTTATCGAACAAACCTAGCCCACCAGTTCTTCCCTTCGCGATCCTCTTTGTGGCTGCAACAACACTTTGAGGGGGACAGTCCTTCTCCTCCTCTTCTAACTCAAAAGCTTCCCCTGTTTCGCTCTCTCTTCCAAACCTCTCTGTAAATCAATCATTCGTTGGTTTGAGATGGTTGGAAAAACAATCGGTTCAAGAGCCTCGAAGAAGGCCACATCAACGAGCAGCAAGGCCCCCAGTTCCCCGTTGATAGAATCGCTAGATTACTCAAAGTAGGCAAGTATGCAGAGCAAGTTGGTGCTGGCGCCCCTATCTATCTCGCTACCGTCCTCGAATATTTGGCCGCAGAGGTACGTTTTCTGATCTAATCGGCTTTGATTTTGTTGTTTTACGTCATTTTTTATCTTGTTTCGAGAGGAGTTCGATTTTTTGGCCCTAATTTGGTATTTTTTTAGTTATTTTTTTATCTTGTTTAAATCTGGGTATTTTTTTTTCAAGTTTGTATCTTTAGAACCGGGTTGGTTAAGCATGCTTTGATTTTGAATGGGTTTTCATTAGTTTGGTTTTGATTTGCCTTTTGTGCCCTAATTTTTTGATTATCTGAAACGAAATTGAATCATGTTTACGTTTACATGGGGTTTGATTGTTTTGGTTTATTTTCATGAAATTGAGTGAAATTGACAATGGGCTTTGATTATAGTGCTTAAATTTGTGATTTTGGGATTTTTTGTGAAACGGAGTTGAGCAATTTTGACCTAATGAATTGGGGATCTAATTAACAATGGGTTTCTTCTTATCAGGTGTTGGAGTTAGCAGGAAAGGCAGTGAGAGACAACAAGAAATCCAGAGTAGTGCCACGACACATACAATTGGCAGTGCGAAACGACGAGGAGTTGAGTAAGTTGTTGGGTGCATTCACCATTGCCAATCTTGCTTCATCGAGCTTTCTTCTTCACTACACTCAATTTTGCTTCTTCACTCCAGTCTTGTTATCTCTCTGAGACTAGTTTTCATTCAAATTTTGAAACAGCGAGTTGATTCGTTCAATGAGTGATGACTTAGCCCAGGATTTTAACTCGAGATCTCCTTCTGTCTTCCTCCATGGCAGATTTCAAAGGTAAGTTTAAGAAATTATGGCTTTTCACTTTTATTTTTATGAGCTGTTGATTGCTGATTCATTTTCTTTCATGTTCTAAGGTTTCAACTTTGTTCGCGTCATTTTGGGAGGATTCGAATAAGTAAACGAAATGTTTTTTTCTTTTACTTACTTCATTTGTTGTGATTCAGAGAGTTTCGTCTCTGTTCTTGTTGAATTGAATTCCTTACAAATAATGAAAACAAAATAGACCAATTTATCTACTTTATTTGCTTTTTTTTAATCTATTTTGATTTGTTTAGATGCAGAGACCACTCTCTATTGTTTTAATTTTTGAATTTTAGAGTTGAATTGATTCTTAAGTTGCCAAATTTTTTTCAGTTCGAAAACCGATATGCCAGAGAGATGGAAGGAAAAAGAAGAGGTGATATTACATGTTTATAACAGAGGAAGATTTGAAACACAGAGTCCTGAAATGGACACACGTACTTTCGGAAAGGATTTGATTGTCAAGGTGTTTTTTAAGTATTATTTTTGTCGATTTTGATTGTAATTTCCAAGTATTTATTATTTTCTCTCTATTATTTTTGGATGATTATTGTCAAGCTTCTAGCCAACTGGTAAACTACTCTAAATCCTCCATACAACCCTAACATTTATCCCGATGACAAGTTTTGGAGTCAGGGAAGTTGCATTCAAATTATAAATACCTTGGTTCTCCCACTTACCCTCTCTAGCAAAAAATCTGGAGATCTTCAATATCTCTGGTTGGAAATTCAAAACTTTTTACCAACTTGGTGAACCATTCTTATTTAGTCGATCTCCACAACCTTAACCATTTCTCCTTTGGAAACTTATACATCCTAAGTCTAATGGTGGGTTGAATATCCACCCAACTAAACGTAGAAACCTTGCATTGTTTGTCCAAAAAATGTTTTTGATGTTAGAACAATCCTAATGATGACTGGCCCATTTTCATCAAATCAATTTATGTTCCCATATGTGCCCATGTTAACTTCACTAATAAAACTGAATATCCTTATCCCTAGCCTAAGCACATGACTTCGAACTCTAACCTGGTCTCCATCCACCCCACTTCGAACTCTAACCTGGTCTCCTGATCAACTGATTTAGAACCCAACAACTTCACTTATTTTGGTTTCAATGTGATGTGGAAATGGTAAAACAAATATGAAACTAGCTAAGCTAGAGAAGTTTTTATAGGTTTTTGACATGGCAAAATTCAGTTCATGGTTGGTTCACCTTTTTGGTCCTTGTTTTCTTTGCAAGTTTTGTTCATAGAACCATCCGTACATGAGGACTTTAAGTTTAGTATGAGTTGTATATACATTTTCTAGTATTTCAAGTTTGGTTACAATATGGTATGACATCCAAGGATATTTCACAAACAATTTAGGGAGTGAACAAAAGCCTTGTTCCACCTTCAAGACTCGGGAGTGCATTGCCTGCACCTTGGATGAAAGAATTAGTGTGCAATCCTAAAAGACTGAATTTATGCTATGAATAATTGCGGCACAGTTGTCCAAACAACGATCTGGTTTGCAAAAGTAAGAGCTGGTCACATTTCTCACTAGTTTTTCCATCCATACAGAACAAGAATGCATCAACTACATGTTGAAGACTAACAGATTGGCAGCTTCAGTGAACATTATGTAATCACTACATTACTCTAGTTTATCAGTATTTGTTTTTTTCCATCCACTACCAGTATTTGATCTTTTCCAAGTAATTTCCAAGTGCTTCCGAATTTTACATTGTATTTGTAGTTTCCTTTTACATTTTACCTTATTGAAAAATAAATTTTACTAACACTTATACTTTCTAATGTTGAATGCAGGTTTTTTTGGCAACTATAATGCAAGGTCATACCAACATCGTTTCCTCCTGCCAAGATCGAAACAATTCTAATGGTAGTGGCGTACATCCAAATGATCCATGATGGTGATGATGAAGAATGATTCAAGGAGATTGTGGGTATGAATAATGAGTTAAGGAGCTTAGAATGAGTAAACGCTTTACCATATATGAAGTAATGGTCAGTGGTTCGTGATTTATAGCAAGTTGGCAACTATGAGTTACCATATAGAAAATTAAATTTTACTAACATTTATACTTGTTAATGTCGAATGCAGGCTTTTTTGGCAACTACAATGCAATCAGGTCGTATCAACAGTGTTTCCTTCCGCCATGATCCAAACAGTTCTAGTGGTAGTGATGTACATCCAAATGATCCGTAATTTGATGAGTTTGGTGACCATGATGGTGATGAAGGATGATTGAAGGAGGTGTGGATATGAATAGATGATGAGTTAAGGAGCTTAGTGTTACTAGAGTAGACTCAGTTATTTTTTGGACATCAAAATGGTGTAACTAGATATCATTATTGTATTCAGTTATGTGACTTTGCATATGCAATATTTTTTTATGAATGTAAATTTTACTATTTTGATGTTAGATTGTGCATTACACACAAATTAGGTGGTGCTATTTAAGAGTATGTGCTAGTAGACAGCTACAATAGATGGGTGAAGAATGAGTTGTCACAAATATAATGAAAGTGTGACAAAAAAATTCGTCACAGGTAGATAATTTTAATGTATGAAATCATTACCGTGACAAATTGTTCATAACGTATAAATTTTATAAGTGAGGAGAGATTCCTCACAGAAAGTTTATAGTAGATATTTAAATCACTATCATGATAAATTGTTCCTCACATATAAATCACATAAGTGAAGAACGATTCCTCACAAAAAGTCATCGCACATGACACTAGATTTTCGTTACCCATAACGCTCTACGATGATGACATTTTCGTCACCCATGTTGTAATTATATATTCGAGTGCTAAGTTGATGTGAGGAACCACGCGCCACGTAAGTAGACTTTCCGTGACGAGTTGTGAATTCGTCACCTAATAATTTCCTTGACGCCCCTTATTTGAGGGACGCTGTGACGACTGAAATTCGTCACCGTTGTTGAACGGTGACGAATTAACATATTTCAGTGAGAAACAACATTATTCACCAAAGCCCAAATTTCTTGTAGTGATAGATTGGTTTCAACCAAAGGCATTGTAGGACAACTAAGGTAAGACTCATTGTTATACACATACTAGGGATCAAATGATGATGTGGGCCTAAAAGGTTCATAATCCCAATTAGGTTGGTGTTGGTTTGAAGGTGGTTGGTTTCCATATCCATTGACATAAACAAAACTTGATTTTAAGGGTTGACATTGGTTTGCTAAGGCACAATACTTTGCTTGGGCATTGACGTGATCTTCCCAATGGAAATCCATATCTCTATGGCTCTTAACACAGAAGACAAACTCATTGACAATAAACTTAAATCAAACTTTTGTGGGGTTTTTTTTAAATAACTAAAATCTAATGCAAGCTTAGATAATATAACCTAAAATAAATGTAATATCTAAATGCACCTAAATAAAGAAACTAACCATGACACACATGCCAAGGGCAATCAATTTCTATCCATCCATCTAGCAAGCAACAAGTTAATTATCTTCAATTAAGTGGAAGGGGCGGCAGATTTAAAAAGCCCAATCTAATTGAAGTGGAAAATGATTTTAAGTGCCTCAAAAGTCAATTCTCACCCTAGTTAGATTTTTCCATATGTTTTGTAAGTAAGTAAATGTAGCTTATTACAAAATAACTTCATTAACAACCACACTAGGCAAAGATGTGTTCTAGACAGAGTTTACTATATTTGGTATTGATGAGAGATAAACAGTCACTCAATCACAACCATACATGTGGCATGGGCTAACCCTAGCACGTAAAAGGCTTCAGTGTAGTCTCACGCGAACCCAAGTGCAAATTACTGTTCAGCCTGTAAGTCAGTGCCCATGTTCAAAAACACGCCAGCCCCAGAGGCACAAGTGCTAGGGCTTGGCTCAAAACAATAAAACCCGGACAACGAATCCTAGAACTATCACAAGCCCGAGATCCACTTGCACGAAATCAGCTCTAGCCCAATCAAACATTGGGTCTTAAATAAAGCTAAGTGCCGAAGAGACTCAGTCATGCACAAGTGAGATCTTATGTGAGATCCCCTCCCCCCATCATGCCCTATATAGTAGAGACAGTTGGGAGGGAATACTCGTTATAAGAGACAACGAAAGGATGACTATTTCTTCTCAGCTCAAGACCTCTAAAGGGTTGAGCTAGATAAATGCATGGAGTCTAGCCCGTTCGGGTGAAGACGATTCCTCAACAACCTAACTCCTACCCAGTGGGGCATATTATGTGATCCCAGACTAGAAAGGTAGATGTGACCACTTCAATTCAAAGTTTTCCTCAGGACAGACAAGGCTACTGTTATATGGTGTCGAACTTCAGTCTAACAAGAAATGATCTACCACGTGACCTAATCTCTACAAAGGTCAGAGACCAACAAGGAAATGTAGTCTTCAGCACGAGGACAACTCCTATGAGGGATCAAATACTAATGGAGACAATAATTACATCACTAAGGGAACATGACCCATATAAATAAAGGTGACTATCCTACAACTTAATTCTCATAGCAGATTAAGTTGTTACTGTTGACAAAATATGCTCATACAAGCAAAAAAAGGGTTTTAGTCATGACTAAAGCCCTACATCAGGTGGAGGTAGATATACCCGCCTACTTAGCCTAATCTAAGAAAGAATTGGAAATGGCAAGTACGACATCTACAAAGAAAAATAAAGGGAAATTTTTTTCATTAATAAATTATTTTTTTCGTTACAAAAACCGCTCATTCGACGGGAACAAAATTAGAAACAGCTTTAAGGGCAGCACAGTCTGAAGCAGGCTCTAGGACATCAAGATGGGCAGTCGTATTCTCGACACCTAAACTGGCTTCAGGGCCACCTGGTAGTCCAGTGAATAAATAATTTGGCTCATCGAACTGAGCATAAGCAAAAGGTCGGTAAATGGAGATATGCCAATCCATGTGGTGCTCCTGGATATAATCTATTAAATTCAGCCTCCCATCAGCAGCATTGCGGGCCCGAGTTTTATCAGCGCCCTCGCGAAGCTCATGTTTCCAGCTTCCCATTTTCCCTTAGAGTAAGTAGCAGACTTCTCAAAGTTAGATAGGCGCTTAATGAACGCAGCATGCTCAACTATTGCCTTTTCCCGTTGTTCTCGAACATCCATCTGTTAAGACAACAACTCAGTTCGAGCAACCTGGGCCTTTTCTTGAATCCCTTGGACCCCTTCAGCTGGGATTCTAAGGACGACTGAACTGCTAGAACACTAGTCATACCCCTCAGAGCCTCCAGATCAACCCGAGCGGCCAACTGCTTGGTCAGCGAGTCCACCTCTTCACGGGCATAAGCAAGCTGGGCCTCTTGGTTGGCGAACTTCGTCTCCAAGGTGAACAACCTATTCCTTACAAACTCCACTTTAATACACACCGTGCCAACATGGGTTAGGTGGGTCATCCCCTGATTAAAAAATAATGCACGACTATAAACAATAAAGCACAACCAAAAAGCTAAGTGGAAAAACAACTGAATTACCAACTTATTAGCATTATAAGCTACAACCCACGAGTGATGTGTGTATCCACAACCGCTTTCTTCAATGGTAGCTGGTTAGCCAACCAAGAGAAGTTTAGCTTCATCTAATCAACAATAACAACCTTTTGATCCACCTCAGTATACACCGGGGTGTGAGAACTAACCCCGACCTCAATGTGAAGAGCCCCGAGAAAAGAGGGCCAATCTAGTCTCTTCCCTCACACCTCCTAAGGAAGAGGATTCAACAACATGCTTCCCCTTAGCAGCAATAGTAGAAGGAGGCTCAGACAAGACTCCAACTCCCAGACCCATGGAAGGATCACAGGCAGTGTCCCCAGGAGTGGATTGTTCATCCGCAACAGATGGGCCAGGAGCAACAACCTTTAACGATGGTCGCTCCATTTCCATTTCAGCAAAATCCAGGCCCCCGACGACTTCTCGTCAATAGTCAGATCTGCAGTAGGAGTTGAACCCAACTTGAGCCTTTTAGAGCGACGAGGGGGAGTAAGCAAACCCTCCAAAGATTTCTTCTCCGAAGGGCTGGGCTTCTTTGGCACATTTCTCTTCTGAGACTTAGGTTTCGGCGCTTCAGCGTCTGAAGAAGAACTGGTAGGCACAACCAGGGCATGCCCCTCGACGTCGTCCCCACCAAAAAATAATCAACTCCGCCTAATATTATCTGGATGGATAACTTCCAGAATAGGCATTGATTGCAGAGCGAGAAAGCCAGCTTTCATCTTCTTTTCTTTAGAAAAGAGAACGATAAAGTCGAACACCCCTAGTCAGAGACAACAAATGAGTCAGACACTGTCAAATATTAATAGAAAAGCAAAAATAACTTACGAAGGTCCCAAAAGCGGTGGATGGCCTGCAAACTGTAAAATGAGAAGTACTTAGACTTAACAGAGGCAAAAAAATAATACATATGTCGATCTTCTGGATCCTCGAACTGGTTAGTCAGACAACGTGGCCTCCATGCCCAACAAACACCACGGTTTTTCATTCTTATGGAAGCCAGAGAATGGAGGAACCTCGTCGACATATGGATTCCGACTTCTTTCTTCCTATTCAGAATTGCAACCAATAAGCTCCATCCGCTCGACATTACCTGAGCTGAAGCAATAAAGTAGCAATAGATGACGCTGGGAATAGGGAAGCGCATGCCAACCTCAAACGTGGCCTTGTATAGGTAGATGTGCCCCTCTGTATGAATAGAATGACAATCCCTTTCCTAACAAGTGACACTCCCAGATTACTGGGAAATTCATATAGCCTATAGAGAGCAACCAGTTCCTCCTCGGACAACAATGACTTTCTGAAGAAGTCTAAGCTTCCTTGATGCCTCCCCCGCGAGAAATTAAGCTGTGTAGACATTATTGAATGAGAAAGCAGACCAAAAAAATGCAGTACGTAACGAAAATAAGCTCTGAGAAGGTAAATATTAAAAATCCCCCTAGAATAGATTTATATAGGTTTGGCGTGAAGGGGAAACGTTTACCTAACCGTTGCATAAACATTTAATGTGGCGCGACAGCCGAAAAGGCACCAAAAATATGCCATCATGGCATACCATGAACCCCCACACATTGTCAGTTCATGGCCTAGCGTGCAGATCCACTAACTAGGGGAAGTAGTTGATGAGACATCAAACAATCACTCAATCACCACCATACACGTGACATGGGTTAACCTTAGCATGTAAAATGCTTCAGCGCAATCCCACTCGGACACACATGCAAACTACTATTCAGCCTGTAAGTCTGGCATAGGTAGGCACGAAACAGGATAGACCTCATCCCTATCCCATCCCGTTTGTTCGGGATCAGGACGGGATAGACCTTATCCTGACCTCGTCCCATCCCAAACGGGTTCAGGATGGGACGGAACGAGATGAACATGTTCTAAATTTTGGATTGAAAATTTAACATGCAAGATTGAAAATTTTTGGATTTACCAAACATTCAATTCTAAGAACAACTATATAACTTTAAGCCATTGATTATTATTTCCCAATTTCATTAGCTTTTACTCCTTTTTTTATAACCACTATTGAAGATAGCCATTTTTTTGTACATTGCTAACGAAAATGATCAATGGGTTTGTCATTTAAAAACTACGAGGAGCACACATTGTTGTTGTCAAGAGTTAGGAAGAGGAAGAAGGGAGAGGGTTTGAGTTAGATTCATTATCTAGGTGAGTCACATGGAAGTTTGTGAAAATAAAATAGCCATGTCAATAAATAAAACAACAAATAAAATAGTCATGCCAACAAATAGTTTCATTCTACATAGTTATAACTAAATATTAAAAAAAATCGGTTCAGGATGGGTGGGATTGAAAATCTTCATCCCAAACCCATCCCACTCTAGATCGGTCGGGATTGGGATGGGATCAATCCATCCCAATAGGACCCGAAAAAATTGGGACGGGATCGGGATTGCGGGATGGGATGCCCACCCCTAAAGTCAGGTGCCCAGGCCCAAGACATGTCAGTCCCAGAAGCACGGGTCTCAGGGATTGGTCCAGGACAATAAGGTCTGAACAACGAATATCAAAGATGCCACGGGCTCGAGATCCTATCGCCGAAATCAGCTCTAGCCCAATCAAGCATTGGGTCCTAAACAAAGTCAAGTACCGAAGAGACTCAGTTATGCACATGTGAGATCTTTTGTGAGATCTCCTCCCTCTATTGGAAGGGACACTCGTTATAAGAGACAATGAAAAGAGGAAGAAAGGTATGCATACATACTGCAATTTACATGTAGTCTTCACTCTTCCTTTCATCAATATCTAACTTAAGCATCGGAGTGCTTTCGGCCACCACACGGTGGTCCCCAGCTTAACCTCTACTCATTTTTGCAGGTTTGTTATCGTCGGGATCAGCGATGATAGATCTGAACTCATTAAGTATACTAGAATTGGCTAAGTCGTTGAATATAACATCTTTAAGATGTAAAAAGTTATCATGAAATTAGTTACCACTTAAAAATTTTCAAGAGCCACTGCGTTCCTAATCACAATAAGATTAGACTTGTGTAAAACTCTGCACCACTCTCTAGGCAAAAATGTAAAAATGGCAGTGTAGTCAGATTGGTATTTACTGGCGCATATCAACTAGGGGTGGGCATCCCATCTTGCGATCCCAATCCCGTCCCGTCCTGTCCTGATTTTTTAGGGTCATTTTAGGTTTATCAAACCCATCTCGATTTCGTCCCAAACTTATTTATTTATATTCATTATTATTAATTTTTATCAAACTACTCTTCTAAAGGAAAGTTTAGGATCTGTTGAAATTAAATCAAAATATCTATTGTTTGAAAACTTGCTTGTTTTGGTACTCTTTGTTTAGATAGAAACTCCAGTTTGAATATTTTAGGTCAAATAAAACCCATGAAAATTTATGTTTTTTCACATTTTAGATTAGTTATAGGACAATATTCTTGTAGAAAATTAATCTAAATGATAGTTTGGTTTAGTTTTGCACTACGAGTTATGTAGTTGGAAATTTAGTCGATGAGCAATATTTTTCATTTTTGAACTTATATTAAGACAACTTGAGAATGACGTCTAGTGTGCAACTTTGGTTGTGAACCACGAGGGAGAAGTAATGCAATTGAGATCGAAGGTGTAGAGGTCCCAGAGTGTGAGGCTTTTCGATATCTAGAATCTATAATTCAAAAGAATGGGGCTATTGGAGAAGATGTAGATTATAGGATTAAAGCTGTTTGGTTGAAATGGAGAATCATGTCAAGAGTATTATGCGATAGAAGGATGCCTGCAAGGCTAAAAGAGAAATGCTATAAGACAATTGTTCGACCAGTCATGCTATACGGTTCAGAATGTTGGGTTACTACGGGACAACATACGCATAGGATGGCAGTAGCAGAAATGCGTATGTTAAGGTGGATGTGTAGTAAAACTCATAAGGATAAAATTAGAAATGAAAGAATTAGGAGATACTTGGGTGTAGCGCCCATAGAGGACAAAATTAGAGAAAGACGTTTAACTTGGTTTGGTCATGTGCGGAGGAGACCAAGCACGGCGCCAATTAGAAAATGTCTAGATTGACAAGTTAATGGAGGGTGTAGACGGAGGGGACGACGGTTGAAAACTTGGATGAAGGCGGTGAATGAAGATATCATTGAGCTTGGATTATGCGAGGATGTGTGGGAAGACCGCATTGCTTGGAAAACCAAAATCCATGTAGCCGACCCCGAAAATATTGGTAATGGGCTTTGATGATGATTAAGACAACTTGAGAACTTATATTATTTATACAAGATACAATTAGGAGCAATTTGAGATAAAAATTTATGACATTTTATATTGTTATGATGAAAGTTATATGTACATAAATTAGGCATTATTGGGGTGTGAGGATTGTGAGATGATTTTTTTATTATTATTCTTCATCGGTAGATTTTTAGTACATGCTCAACTCATCCCGTCCCGAACCCGTTTGGAATGGGACGAGGTCGGGATGAGGTCTATCTCATTCCGATCTCGAACAAATGGGATGAGATAGGGATAATGTCTATCTCGTCTAGTGTCCACCCCTAATACCAACTGGTACTAGAGCAACCATGCTTTGAAAGAATTCGACACTGTTTATTCTTTTCATGAGTTTCTACGAATATCATTTTATTGGCTCTAATTATCTAAGTTCATTTTAGTAAATTTGGCTAAGTTTGAACGAATTGGAGTTATTAGGTGAGTGATCAATCCCACTTACTTGTAAATAGTCAGTCTGCTTTACATATTTTAACACAGTTTGATATGTTGCAGAAATATAAACATCCAAAAGCAGTCTAGAAACACTTCTTGCAAGATATTTGAAGTGAGTTTAGAAAGTTAATTCCTACTTAGAGGTGGGGGATTAATCAGTTGAGTTGACCTAAGGGAAAATAACCCACACTTCAATCGTCCGGGAAGTACCCAGCGCAACAAGCCAAGGGTTTTAGTTTCTTCATTCTTCAAAGCTTTAACCTCCATCCCTTGACTTCAGATTGTAGCTTGGACTCTGTTTTAATTATTACAAATTAAAGTCCCGACAATCACTCAAAGAAAAAAAGTCCTAAATTATGGTCCAAGTGTCCTCCATTGTTCAATAAATCACCAAAGCTCTTTGTCAAGTATTTTCTTTTGTTTAACTGGAAATTTTATTTTAAAGAATGGTTAGTAGGCTTTGAAACTAAGCGACAATTCAAAAACTCAAGTCCACACAAGTTTAGATGAACCAATGAAATCCTAGAAAGAAAATTCCTAAGTGACACATTGTCTTTGAAAAATAATCCAGAACTCAATATTTAATGAAATTCAAATTTATAAATTGTTATAGCTTTCCAATAGAGTCCAGTGCTCTAAATAACGTATTAAAAAATAATTCCATGATCAATGCAGATTCTAAGATGTGTAGATGTCACAAGAATTGAAATTCTATATTAACTAGTTATCAGAATGAGAAACCAAAAGATGATTCAGAAACTAGATTCAATGAGGTATACATTAGCATTTGGAAACGCTCAAAAAAATTTATCAATTAGTAGAAACATGCATTCAAACATTAGTCACCTACAACAGTTCAGATTCCAGGACAAGTAACCGAACTTAAAAAATTCATGGATTTCCAAATACTATTGCAATTAGTAACTGGAAAGATGTTTTGTAAAGCCCAGACTATGCATATTTACTAGAAAAATCTTTAAAAAGAATAAAACTAAAAATATCTTACAAAAACATGTATGAATGCTTATGTTTATGAATTTTCCAAACTTAAAACTAGTTGCTAAATGATTAAAAATACACTTAAATGATGAACATGCACCTAAATTATACTAGTGAAAAGCATTAAAAGTCTATTGAAACTTGTTCTCCATTGCCCTCACCAGCAACGGTGCCAAAAACTTGATTGATCTTAAATCTTAGCGCAAGTGCACGGTTGTCTATTGAGTTAGAAATCGACAAGTACGGGTCAAATCCCACAAGGAGGGCTTAATAAAAGTTAGAAAACTTGTTCGAAAATCAAACTTGAAATACTTAACCTAGTAAAATAAAAAGTTGTTGATGAAAATATAAAATAAATGGAAGTGAATGAAATAAAATGCAAAGTAAAACCTAAATGTAAAAGTTAGGGCTTTGGATTTACCATCCTGAATAGATGACACTGTTAGGTCACTCTTAGATTAATCTTTTCCAAATTCATTAACTCATCCGAAGGTAGACTCTCGTCTCACGTTAGGATGGAAACATGACATTATTAACAAATTGATTTCAAGCCTTAGTTATATTAGTAACATAAGAATCAAATATGAATTTAAAAGTATAAATAGAATCACCAAGGTGAAACACCCAATATTTAACAAATCATACTGCAACTTATCAATAATATGTACACCTTGTAATTAGGGAGTTTGTTACAGAAATTGCAAATACAAAAACTTATCTAATCTCGAGCTTAAGAAATGGAAGAAGAAAACATGAGTTGATTCATATAATGAAATATAAAACATCTAACTTACCTCATAGGTTCATGACAGAACCAAACTACAAGACTAATCTAACTAAACATGCTTCTCTAATACATAAAAATGGAAATAAACTAATCTAAAAGAGTCATCTTGAAGCTATCCTCCCATGGGCCCACCCACACCCTAAGGTAAGATTTTAGCAAAACATGGTAAGCTCTAGCCCTTTACTCCACTTATTTCTCTCAAAACTCTACAAACATAACAACTTCTATCTTAAAAGTGTTCTCCAAAGTGTCTTATGAACTCCAAGCATGCGAAATTTAGGGGTGAAGATGGGTGAGACTATTACATAGATAATGTGAAGATGTGTATGGATGATGGGTGGTTTGTATTTTGAGCATGCATAAGGGCTTTATGAAATTGTGGGGAGATGAACAAGAATAACAAAATGCGCACGTGGAAGGTGGAGTAAAATATCGAAAATGGTAAAAGTGATTAAGTGAAATAAGGAGAAATGTAAAAGTGATGGAGTGAACTAAAGAAAAGTAACTTTAATGGGAATTATGCAAATAAGGGAATGGGTAAAAATGTGAGAATGGACAGTAGAGTTTGACTTAATACTTTTGGAGTTTATAGAGATTTTTTTGCTATGATAAAATTGGTCACGTGGATGTCCAAATCTTCATGCTGATTTCCTCAAGATCCGTAATTGGTGGTTTTTTGATGGGCATGACTTGAAGGGTCTTGGGTTTGAAAATAGCTGGTCTTTGACAATGCATGTGTGAACTTCCAATGTGCTTCCTGATTGTTGAACTTAGCCTTATTCTGCCACTTTGTTTATGATTTGAGATTAATGATTGAATTTCTACAAAATACACAAAATACACGTGATGAAATATTTTTATTAGATAATTGGACTTAGCAATTGTATCTTTAGGGACATAAAATGTCTCATTTATTTGCTTATCACTCAACTGTGAAAATAAATTTCTTGATTTTCCTTTAGGATTTGTTTGATACGTATATTTTTCATGGAAAAGAAATTTGTTCCATCTCAAATGTATGTTAAGGATGTTTGATAATTAATATTTTTCATGGTTAATTTTCTCTTTAAAAAATACAAACCTTCAATTAGGCTATTTTCCGTCAACTCCAATTCCTCCACTGCAAGAAAAATAAACCTTATTGACCTTGAATGTTGACCAGGCTTGGTTGATGACTAGTGTTGATTGTGGTTAGTCTTACTTGTTGACCAGAGTTGACTATTGACCAGATCTTGACTGAACTTTGATCAAACTTTAACAAAGTTTAAAATGCAAACTATAACTCCGATTTTGACCCAATTTTCACCTTTGCGACCCTCGCCTTGAGATCTATTAAATGAAATTTGTATTTTATTTTGAAAATTTTATATTTTACCCTTCAAAGTTATTATGCCTCGATTTGTGTGTTTTCAACTATTTGATGAAATAAACATGATACAAGTATAATAAAAAAAATTACCTTATGAATACCTATTTGTTTTGTTATATATCGAGCGAGATCTGGGGACAAAGATTTTTTTACAAAGAAAGGTACACACACCTATTCTACGCAACTATATTTCATCCACCTAGAAATTTCAGAATACATTGATATTTTGTGGGGATGATCGCTTAGCCATATAAATCACTCTTAGAAAAATGAACTCATTTGAAGTTCTAGAAAATTTTACACAAAGTAGAAAATTTTCAACCGTTCAATTTCACAATGAATTTGATAACTACATCTGATAGATAATTTCAAAAACTTGCAATTTTTTACAAGGATGATCTACATGGCAAAGAGATCATCCCCACAAAAAATCAACTCATTCCAAAATTTCTTGGTGGTTAAAGTATATATGTATAACTTTCTTTGTCAAAATCTTTATCCCCGGACCCAACCCGTATATGTATATATACAAATTTTCATGAAAAATTGTTGACTATTCAAACAATAACTAACAGTTTCATGACAATTCGGCATTTACCAATTAAACAACATACTGTGAGATCCATTCTGGTGTTTTCTCTAGAATGAATTCTCAAGGAAATTTTTTTTTTCTCAGAATCCATTCTAAGCTATAAAACATACCCTTAGTTTTAACAATATATTGTGTAACATTAAGCAGTTGCTGATGTTTGTAATATGATTACATATCATTTGCAAAATTTTAGTACTAGTGGATGCTTACAAGTACCATTTAAGTATTACAACATGTTCTTAAAGAATTTGTGTTTTCCAAATTGACATCTAATCTAACCTCTTTAATGGGCATGCACTCAAAGAATAATAAATATTGTTCATGGATGTCAATGTGTCACACCTATTTGTCGAATGCCAAAACTATTCTTTAGCATGTGTACCTTCTGACGCTCTCCTTCTAAAATTGTCAATATGTCCTTAATCTAATTTATTAGTACCCCTAAACTTTTTAAATTATAAATAAAAAAAGTTATAGACAAAAATATATTTAGATTGCAAAAAATATATATATATATATTATTTTTGGCACTACTATGATCACATTAGGTTAAAAGAAAAAAAAATGAAATTCATGACATTATGTTTTGTGCAATTCATAAATTCGATAAAATTAAAAAAAAAAAAAAAAAAAAAAAAACAAAGTATGACTATCTACAATTTTGTAAATTTTTATTGTTAAGGACCGAACTCCAACAAGTGTTGACAAAATGCACAAATGTGTGTGTGTGTGTGAAGACTCTTGAAAAATTAATGTTATAATCTTCTTTAAATAGTCAGATCACTTTCAAAAGACTTTGAAAAGTCATTTCAATTCTTGTTCCTTAAAGTTTGTGTTTAATTTTCATACAGTTTGTTGAGTGTGTACATATGACTCTTGATTTGTCAACCTATGTGCAAACTGACACAACAAAACCTAGTGAGCGAGCCCTTCTAATAAGAAAATCCCTTATAATATCAAGTTTCATGATTTCTTAATTCAAAATTGTTCATTTTGAAATTCAATTATCTTGACTGTTTGAATAAATATTTATTTTGGACATATTATGGTTCAATAAGTATAGGTTAGGTTGACTGAACGTGAAAGACGTGTGTTCTAGTATCAATCTTATGTTATATTTGACGGAACGCGGAAGACGTGTGTTCTAGTATCAATCTTATGATAGTATAACAAAACAAAACGTACAAAATAAGAAGAATCAGGTTGATTTAACGACTGACTGTTTAACATATATCAATGCATAAATTTTCCGATAATATTCCAATAAATCTTCTGAGTGATACGTATTTTTGATTCATTGTGTTTCTGATCTTTCACACATTCTCACACTTAATATTTATTATGTTGGTAAACAAACACTAATCATTATGTACATGTTTATTTTATTTTTTTGGAAGCAAGCTCGTACTTAATATTTATTGTGTTTTACTATTCATTGCTGACGGAGACAAACTAAAGATTGAAGATAAAAGATGGCTAGAATTGAAGGTTGGAAAATGTGTGGAGGGTTGAGATTCATTTTCTATAATAACATGTTTGTAAATATAAAAATATAGAAAAACAAAGAAAATGAAAAACATTGTGAAAAAAGTTAGTGAAATGTACATGTGGTGAAAATAGAAAGTATTGTGTTTTCTTTTTTCTCAAAATGAAAATTATTATAACTATTTATGTAGTTGTCGAATTTTGGTAAATTTGGTATTGTTGAAATGCAATTTTAATTATCTTTCCAACAAAACCAATGATAAATATACATACTTTCAATTTCAAAATATGTATTTTATTATTAAAGCATGTAAGTATTTTCAATATTTTCATACCTAAGTATAACATGTTTCAAAGAAAATGAAGGATATTTTAATGAACATTCAACAAAGACCCTGAACATTCAATCGATTCTAATTTTAGATGAGTTTGACTCTTAAAAAATTAGTATTTTCTTACTGTAAAATAAGTTTGCACTTAAAAAACAATAGTTTACATTATAAAATATGATTAATTTTTTTTTTTATGAAATTGATTGAGAGCAATGGTGGGGATGGTAGTGAGGGTATTAAGTGTATGATAATTAGCAACAAAAAAAAATGTATGTAAAATGTAAACGACACAAATATGTTGGTCGATCTACAAAAGACGAATATGGTATTCATACAAACTAACAAACATAAGTTTGGTCATATGGTTGTCTTTTTCTTTATAAATTGTCATTTCTTTAATCATCCATGTCTTTGCACATGTACATTAATTGGTTTGTTACAGATAATTAAATAAATAAAATACAAGTTCTTTTGTACCACTACTTTTGTTGAAGGACATTATCACCACACCCTTGTTGTCTGAAGCACACCACTATCTTCCTAAAGCACACAATCACCTAATGAAGGATACCACCAATATAAACAAACAAAACAATACCACATCTCTTCTCTCATGGAACAACAACACCACTGTACCACCTCGCCCGTCGACATTTCATACCCCTTTTCTCTTATTCTTCTTCTTCTCCTTTCTTTTATCTTCTTCTCCCATCTTGTTCTTCTCTTTTTTTTTTTTTTTTTTTTTGCCCTCGAGCAGATTCTTGCGAGAGGTAAGAAATTTGGCCCTCGTGGAGGCTCTTGCTAATTGGGAACCCCCACTCACACAAAGATAATAAAAAAATCATATGAACAGAAGAAGGAGGCAGGGGCAGGGTGGCGCTGCCGACGGTGGAGAAGAAGAAAAAAAAACAACAACAACAACAAAGGAGAAAAGGAAGAGAGGAAAGGTGGTGGTAGAGGTGGTGCGGCTGGCAGCAGGGCAGTGTGGTGGTGGTAGATGTTGTTCTTGAGAGAGAATAGAGGAAGAGAAGTGGAATAAAGACCAATTTTATTAGTGGGTCCTTCAACACATCCAAAAGGGGGCGAGGGGGGGGGGGGGGGAGTAATGGTGTCCTTCAGCAAAATTGATGATGTCAAAAAGTAAGAGCCGTAAAATAAAGCACATAAAAAAACATACCACAAATTAGATTTGGGCTAGTCATGACATGCACCTAGAGTAAGAGATTCTATTTCCCAGCTTTACCTTTTTATGTTTTTTGGTGCTTAAGGTTTTCATAGTATCTCAGAGGCAAGGCTCGTTTTGTCTCCCTATTGATATATTTTGTATATATTTTTTAAATTTAAATAAGTTGTTATGTTGTCTAATCCCTCCCTATTAGTGGTTTTAAAGATATATTATTTAGTATATTAATTATTAAACATCAATCGTACAAGAAGAAATGAGTTTCATGGCAATGTATTGTATTGTTGAATTCTTTGCCAAGAATTCCATGCTTGAATGGAAAAGATAGAACAAAGGCATTGATCATGGTTTGAGATATGACAGAAGAGGAATGTCACCACCAGCCTTTATTGCTCGAAAACTACAATCTTGTTCTCTAGTGCTCTCTCATGCTTTTATCGAATTGGTTGTGGAAAAAACTGGGCATCAACTAATTTTGATCAAGTTTTTAATTTCAGTGTTAATTTTTTAGTAAAAAAGAAAGAAAAACCCAACATTGTAATTTCCAATGAAAACTTTCATATGATTTTGTTATTTAAAATTCGTATAAGATTGTTTGGTAGGATATACAACCTTGGTTGCAAACCTTCATAAAGTCCAACAAAACACATAATGCTGAGTTATATATTGGCAGGCGATTGATCTTGTGGTTGCCTAATAACCTTAATTTGGATGTGCCATGTAAAAGGATTTTGTTATTTAAAATTCGTATAAGATTGTTTGGTAGGATATACAACCTTGGTTGCAAACCTTCATAAAGTCCAACAAAACACATAATGCTGAGTTATATATTGGCAGGCGATTGATCTTGTGGTTGCCTAATAACCTTAATTTGGATGTGCCATGTAAAAGGATATTTGTCACCAACATCTGAAGGTATAGCGTGTTATATGTTTATACGTGTATGAATATTTAACTGAACCTTATAAAGGTTATCTACAAACTCTTCGATATGAAATGTACGTTAGATCTTTCTTTTTTTTTGCCAAACCTTTATTACTATAGCAAAAAATCTTTTACACTTCTTCAGGGGTACGTTACGACCTTACCTGAATGAATAAACTTATGGAAACATGCCCTTACTAACTAAAAACATCAAAAAACTAAAAAGAAAAACCAAACCAAACCAAACCAAAATAACCAAACCTTATTCTAGAATAGATCTTATTTAAGAGATTAGACTTTATTCACCAAGGACCTAATTCACCAAGAGGCAAACGACTTAAAAACCAAAATGAAAAAGCAAGAGTTACACCTTATTCACCAAAAGTTAGGCCTTATTCACCAAAGGTTAGACCTAATTCACCAAATAAATAAGCAAATAAAATAACAAGGTTTAGACTTAATGCCAATCATAGCAAAAAGTCTCTTTGCTTGCTTTCCAAAGCACCAAGAACCAAGAACCAAGAACCAAGAACCAAGAACCAAGAACCAAGAACCAAGAACCAAGAACCAAGAACCAAGAACCAAGAACCAAGAACCAAAACATTTGCTGCCAAAAAAACACCAAAACATCTGCTACCAAGTTCCCTTTGCTTGCATACTAACACCCAAGAACCAAACAAGTGCTGCCAAGAAAACAACAAGTGAAACCCTGCTACCAAGTAAAGACCCTGCACTTACCAACACCCGCACCGTCCTGAACCAGAAGACCCTGTACCGTCCAGCACCCTGTACCATCTTGCACCACCACTAGAAGATCCTGCCAAATGCTCCAAAGCAACAACCAAATGCTCACCAAAACTGTTCCAGTTATTATGGCAGCATGTTTTCTCTCTGTTTTTGCACAATACAAGTATGAACCTGCCAGTGACTTCTCATTCCACTGCAGCATGATGTCCAAACCCAACCCCGCAACCATTATCTTTGCTATCAAATATAATACCATTAATGGAGGCATAGACATGAGTATAACGAGCACTTCAAGTATGACGTCTTATTCTTATCAAGAATATGCAGAGATTTCAGCCAATTTGGAAGCAAGTCCCATGATAAGGATCGAGATACTTGTTCCTCTTGAGCCAATCTAGCCAAAGCATCTGCCACTGAGTTTGTCTCCCTAAAGACATGGTTACAATGGTACACCAAAGAATTACTAATTTCTCCTATCTCCCTCCACCAATTGATAAGTGACTAAGGAATATTTGCTTCTCGAAAAAAAAATTGCTTTACCAGCATAGAGTCTGTTTGAATCATACAATTACAGATCTCTTTCACTTTGCATAATTTCGAGCCTTATAGTAGAGTCCTGGTTTCCGCCACATTATTAGACCCATCCCCAAAGAAACATTGCCTGATTGCCACAAAATTGCCTTCATCATTTCTGACCACAAATCCACCACTTGTTGTATTTTCAATGCAAAAACTATTCACATTTAGCGCAAACCATCCCGTTGGAGGGAAAGACCAATAAACCACTTGGGGAGGAGGCACCACCACCTTCTTTGTCTGAATACCCAATTTGCGCAACAAAACACCATTACCTTCCCTTTCCTTCGGAATAAAAAATTTGAACAAACATCTAATCCAATAGTAAACTATTATAATCACATAGCAAGACGACCACTCCTTTCCTTCATAAAGTTTCTTATTCCTCTTAATCCAAATTTCCCATAAGATAAAAAGAGGGGGTGAAATGAGTGAGGATACCCGACAGAGAAAGTTGTTTTGGCCTCCTAAACCATGCATTTAATATAGTATAAACTTCAACCTGTCTGTGCACATAGATATCAAACACCAATTCGAAATGTCTCCACACTCTTCTAGCTACTTTGCCCTCCAAGAACAAATGTTTGGTAGTTTCATCCCGAAAATTAGTGCAACAACTACATTTAGAGGCTAGCTGGAAACCAATCCTTCTTAATTCTCCATCTACAGGCAAGGCCCTTTTAATGATCTTCCATATCAATATAGAAATTTTATTAGGTGATAAAGGATGCCAAATCCATTTCCAAAACTGATCATGTTATCCCCTACTTTGAAGAATTTTACATACTGAACTAACAGAAAACTTACGTCATTATTTGGCATCCAAATTCTGACGTCTTTTTCTCCTTCCTCTCCTTGCAGTCTTCTACTGTATGGTCTTGTGCTTTTCTTTGCAACGTTGGGACTAAAGATCTGAAAATTTCTCTATGCATTTGCCTTAAGGAAGGCCATCTGTCATCTGTTTCTGCCCGCCCAATACGATAAAAGGTCATATCTTTAAACCAGTGTTCTTCGAAGAAGCTAACAAAACCTTTAGTGATTTTCCATGTGGAGTTGTCTAATAAAAAAATTTTAAACACCATCAACTCTTTCACAAAAGGGGAAGCACCAACTTTTACCTTTTGCCTCCTAATAGAGACCCGTGCCTTTAAATATTATTATTCATGAAATTAGTCCATAGGGTATTGGTATTTGTCAGATTCCACAAGGATTTAATCCGAAAAGCCTTTATTATACAATCTAGACTTTGCACACTTAGTCCCCCCTCTTCCGTTGGGACACTGAGTTTATCCCATGCAACCCATTTACGTTTATGTCTCCCTTCGTGATCCTCCCAGAAAAAGTCAGCAATCAATTTACGAATATTCTCCAAAACTTTCACAGGAACACACGTCGCAGCTATGGTGTAAACTGGCATCGACAAAAGTACATTTATAAGAATTAGTCTTCCCCCAGGGGAAAGTAATATTGCCTTCCAACCTTGAATTCTACGTTGTATTTTGTTTACCAACTCATCAAAATAAGTTATTATGCATCTGCCTTGATAAATGGGTACCCCAAGGTATGTAAAAGGGGATTGCTTAAATCCGAATCTTGTCCATTGTTTGATAAACACTATTCTTTTAGTCTGAACTTTCTCATCAATCATAAAAGAACTTTTGCCAATATTAATTTTCTCCCCTAATGCACGGCAAGATCTCTTTAGAAGATTCATACACCCCTCAATAGACTGTTTCCTACCATTCAAGAACACCAAAGAATCATCAGCATATAAATGGTGGGTAATCGGAGTACAAGCCGTAGGGATATGATAAAAACCAATTTATCCCCTACGAAAGGCTTGTTTAATCCATCTGCTTAATACTTTCACGGCAATAACAAAGAGAAAATGAGAGAGTGGGTCGCATTGCCTAAGATCCCTTGTTAATCTGAAATGGCCATCGTATCTATTTTGCAATAACACCAAAAAGCCACATTGAGTAACACAATTAGAAATGAGATTACATATTTTCTTGTCAAAACCGAATCTACGCATAACCGCCAAAAGATACCCTCATTCAATTCTGTCATACGCTTTTTCCATATCCAGTTTGAAAATAACATTGTTGCTAATTACCTTTTTCCCAATCTCCCTCATTAGTTCTTGAGCCAACCCAATTTTTTCTGTAATAAGTATTCCTTGCACAAAAGCCCCCTGCTCTAATGAAATATATTTGGAAGAGTGTTGGCCAATCTTTCACATAAAATTTTGCTAAAAACCTTATACACCACATTGCAGAGGTTAATAGTCCTGAACTCAGAATAAAAGGAAAACTCTTCAACTTTGGGAATAATTGCAAGAAAATTGGCAGTGAAATACCTGGCATAGCTTGGCATTCAAGGAATGCTTTCGCAACTTTTGACATGTCGTGACCAATAGTATCCTAGCATGACTGAAAAAAATCGGCTGTATCGACATCCGGATCAGAGGCACTGTCTTGGGGAATACTAAAAATTGTTTTTCTGACTTCCTCTAAATTCGGCTGCTTCATGAGATCATCACATTCTTCTGTCTAAATCAACTTAGGGATACACTCCATGAGATCCCGATTCTCTTGACACCCTTCGGATGTCAACAGATTTTGAAAAAAACAATTTGCCTCCAAAATAATAGTTTTTTTTATCTGTAATTACATTCCTTGCCAAATCATATATTTTAGTTATCGCCCTTCTCTTTTGTTTGGCTTTTACATATGCTTTTCCACTAGTTTTTGTTTCCAATATATTTCTTCTCGTACCATTGCTAGTTTGAGTTCAGTCTGGCATATGTTCAAGTTAACATTGTCATTGACATCCCATCCCTGAATCAAACTGAATTTCATTTATTCAATATCATCCTCCAACCTTCAAGTTTGACTGAAAATATTTTCAAAAGTTTCCTTGTTCCATATTTTCAATGCACCCCTCAACCGCTTTAGTTTCAAGGCCAGAATAAACATCACCCCTGTTCCTTCACAATATGTGTTCAAATTTCTATCTACAAGTCCTAGAAAATCATCATGAGTAGACCACATTCTTTGAAATCTAAAAGGAGACATACTTGCCCTCGGAGTGATTGTCAAAGAGACCAGTAAAGGGGCATGAACAGAGCATGTTTTGAGCAGGTATTCAACTCGAGTATGTTGCATATCCGCTAACCAATCAGCATTCTCCAAAAAAGGTCTAGTCTAGCCAAAGTTCTATTATATCCCTGCTGATTATTACACCAAGGGAACTTCAGACCAGAAAATCCACAATTTGAAAGCCCGCAAGCCGAAATTCAACTTGAAAATTTTGATATAGCCAATTGACTGGGCAGACGTCCACCAAGTTTTTCTCCCCCTCTGCAGTAACAATAAAGTCTCCTCCAATAATCCATGGTTCAAACAATCCCATGGCAATGTGTTCCATTTCTTCCCATAGACTGCGCCTTTCCTGTACTACGCATTTTGCATATACAAATGAAATATAGAAGAATCTATTTGAAAATAAAATAGACACCTTGCAATGCATGATCTGGTCAATGCACCTTAATATGTCAACTTTTAAGTCATTGTCCCAGAACACCCAGATTTTACCCCCAACATTGTCATTAGACGCAAATAAAGGTAAACATACCTTACTTCCAATCTCCATGTGCCTCGAAGCATGAATCATGAATCATAAATCATAGGCTCGGCAATAGCTAATAATTTTACATTATTATCTTTTACTAGCTTCTTTAATTTGCAATGGGCGGCCCGATTACCAACCCCCGTGCATTCCAGAACATGATGTTATCTATCATCACTACCGGCTGGGGTAGACATGTTTCTCATCACTCCGCGATCCCCCGTCAAAGGCCCGTTATTTGAATTCTTCTTTTTTATTTTTTTCTAGCTTCATCTGATTGGTACCCGATTTCGACTACAATAATGGATGTTGTATTAGCATCAGACTCATTGTCCGAAAGCGTATCTCTACCTGACATTGTGTTACCATTAGATTCCCAATTATTAAAAATTGTTGCTGCATCCACCAAGTTTTTGTCTTCTTCAAAAGTCACCTTCTTTTAAATCCTTCAAATTATGTTGTTCTGACCTAGATCCGACATGTTCATGGGTTGTATTCGTCCCCTGCAATAGGCCGGTATCCGATTCTTTGTCACCTTGCGCATTAATTCCTTGTTCTAAATCAACCCCCTACAATTTCTCGGTCCATATTTCCTTATTTTATCAGCTGCCGCATGGTCTGCCTCTTTATTTATTGATTGTGTTCCCTGTTTCAAGATCCTAACCTCTTTCTGCTCCATCGATGTCACGACTCGATCCACATGATAAAATATTGTCCGCTCTGGGCCCAACCTAAACTACCTGCACGACTTTAAAATGTGTTGTGTCATGTGATCCAAACTCAGACATATATAGCACATATCATTCTCTCACCCAAGCAATGTGAGATTATAACTCCCTAGTAGCCTGCCAGCCTTTTGAGCCCGCCCACACATGGAGCTGCCAGCCTCAGAGCCCGCCCACACAAGGTAGCTCGCCAACCTCAAAGCCCGCCCACACTGGGTGTTACAATCCACCCCCTTAGGGCCCACCGTCCTCATTGGCACACTTCCGACTGAGTCCAGTATTGATACCATTCTGTCACTACACAATCCACATGATACAATATTGTCCGCTTTGGGCCCAACTTAACTACCCGCACGGCTTTAAAACTTGTTATGTCATGTGGATCCAAACTTGAACATATATAACACATATCTTTCCCGCACCCAATCAATGTGAGACTGTAACCCCCTAGTAGTCTGCCAACCTCTGAGCTCGCCCACATAAGGTTTTACAATCCACCCCCCTTAGGGTCCAACGTCCTTGTTGGCACACTTCCAGCTCTGATACCATTCTATCACGACCCAATCCACATGATACAATATTGTCCACTCTGGGCCCAACCTAACTATCCGCACGACTTTAAAACGCGTTGTGTCATGTGGATCCAAACTCGCACATATATAAGACATATCCCTCCCTCACCCTGGCGATGTGAGACTATATCCCCCTAGTAACCTACTAGCCTCTGAGACCACCTACACACGGAGCTGCCAGCCTCAGAGCCCGCCCACACAAGGTGTTACAATCAAGGCTTTAAGTTTCATTGAAGTGTTTTCGCCAGCCTTTGTTTCATCTGAATTACTATGATCCTGTAAGCTTTCTGAACTACTATCACCCACGAAAGGCATAATCCAAAGTGGAACAATACTTGATGTTTTTGAAATTGATTTTGAAGCATTACTTTCATTGGTATCCAATGCCCTTTCCGTTTCGCAAACGGTATAGCTAGACTCCCTTAATCCTTCCTGAGTAGTTTCCACACGTTGGTTCTCATCTTCAATTGATGCATCAACTAAAGCCGCAAATTTGTTTGCCAAATTTAATTGGTCATATTCTCCATCCGAAGATTTTTTTTTCTTACCTTCTCCTTCTTGCGCACTAATAATTTCAACTCCTTCACTATCTTTCAGCCCACTCGTCCCTATATTTTCTTTTGATTTTTTAGTAACCAGAACATAAATTTGCTTTACCACGTTTTGTCCTTTTTTTTCCACGTTTTGAACTTGCTTGACCTTATCTGATTTCTTTTCTTCTCTAAGCTTACCCCCTTCAGAATTTGGATTTTCCTTCTTTCCACCCGAAAGTTTTCTATAATAGTTTTTTTCATGACCAATTAGTGCATAGTGCTCGCACTACTTGAAGCCTGGGTACTCCAGTTTTTGCCAATATTTACCATACTCAGGACTCTCAAGCCAAATCTTGGATGGAAAAGGTTTAATAACCTCCATCTCGACGCACATGCATGCGACCTTTGGTTGCACAAAATATCTCGTACCATCATCGATCCTTAGAGAATTGCCAAAAGAGTTCCCTATCGTCTTCATGATTGCAGGAAGAAAGAGTGCAAAAGGAAGATTTGGGAGTTCAACCCAGATCGGAGCCAACTTCGGATTTGCGCGTAGGCTAAAACCTGGATGCCAACGGAAGAATTTGTACCGTACGCCCCGAATAGTGAAAGAATCCTTAGAAAGAATTTTTTTGACTTCAACCTCCGATTGTAGGTAATCAAGTACATGTCTTTGAGCTAGGAGTCCCATAATGAACTCACCTGAAATATCCCAATACTTGTGAATAGAATCCTTGATCGAATTTAGGGATGGCCGAAAGCTTGAAAACTTCAACACCACCACGTGATTAGACACATGGGATTCTCCCCTTGAAACATCCGAGTCGGATAGCAATAAAGCCGGGCTGCCATCCTTTCTATAACGTGTAGAATCCGTTGGTTTGTCCTCCATATCATCCTTCATTGCCTTGCCAAGTACTTGCACAAAGTTGAGATTAATCTGCACGTCCTCCTCCTTGCCAGCCACAGGGGAATCACACTTGGTCGGCATTGTGGCCTCCATGAAACCCTAGCCGCCTCCCAAATCCACGATCAAAATTTATTCCTACACAATAGGAACGGCTGAGATTAGATTAGAACCCTGAAAATATTAATCCCCAGAGTGCCTCCCAAAATCACCTAAGAGCCTTCTAATTTGCGTCAACAAAACAAATTACTATTTTTATGTGTAATATATCAAAGGTACGTTAGATCACCTCAACTACTACTACCTCCAAAATGTTTTGACGGTTTGCCGCTAAGCGCTTGAGGTTTGGCACTCATGTCACCACTATACACGTAGTTTAATTTACGATGTTATTTTAAACTTCCAGTTAAATAGATAGAATAAAAACACACCTGATTGTACTTTAAAAAAAACACCACCCAAGGCCTCCAAACAATAATAATTAACTACATTTCTTTCGTAAAATAATAGCCAACATTTTTGTAATGCTGTTATAACAGTTTGTGGCCATTCCAGGTTGAACCATTTGGGAGTCATTCGTAGCGAACCAAATGGCAACTTACCTGACTTCATTAACTACTTTAAACTATAAAATGCAATTTGGAAAAGGCAAACTTAAATAACCACTTGTTTTTAAGAAATGCTCTACCTAATTCAATATGAACATAACAAGAACAGTAATGGTAATAGAGTTTGAATTTTATTTCCCACCCATATTTTGGCAGAGTCCGGATGGATCGGCTACATTTTTTAGGTAGAAACCTTAAGATTATATGAAGGGAAAAAAATCAGTCAGCAACAACTCCATATTAGTACATGGATCATGATGTAGGATCTGGTAACCTTTCTTTGACAAAGAAGTCGGTATATTGGTTGAACAATGCAATTCAATCACTGCGGACATTGTAGATGTACGTACATCTAAAAAATGTATTCAGATAAATGTCATTTTCCATTTCCTTTTTACAGGTTAAATGTTATAAATCATAATAGGGTGTAGAGGACTTGGAAAGTCTTGTCATGTCAAGAAAGGATCGGTACCCCAACGTACCTAGTGTGAAATGTGAATCTCATGGTGACCAAGACACAAAGGAGGGTCAAGACTCAAATAGTCCAATATTCAAACCAGAAACCCACGTAGCTAGCCGAGTAACATCTTTGAACCTTCCAAATCAACTTCCTCAACTATTTCCATCCCAATAACGTGTTACTGGTGTTCCATGGGATACCCTCCCTCACCTGCCCGGTCCCCAATAAAAACTATAAAACTACACCTTAAGGTCCCTCCATATTTCACCACACCAACCTTAATACACTCAACTATCTTCTTGTTTGCTAAGCCTCTCCCTATTCCTCTCTTTTTTCTATTCATCTCTTAATCCTTGTTCTCTTGAACCTTCAAATGGATAGACTAATGAAAAATGAAGCAAACTTTTCTGCTCTCACTCCTATTACCTTTATCAAGAGAGCGGCTTCAGTGTACGCTGATCGCACCTCAGTGATCTACGGTCGTACCAAGTTCACTTGGAGGCAAACTTATGAACGCTGTTGTCTATTAGCGTCCTACCTTCAAACGCTAAATATCTCTAAGAACGATGTGGTAAGTGATGATGATTCATTCATTGATACTAGATGGATATGAAAGTAGCTATCTGATCTATATATTTTTATCAAGTGTTAACTAATTTGGTTTTTGGTATCTCATGTAGGTGTCAGTCCTTGCACCAAATGTTCCAGCACTCTATGAGATGCACTTTGCAGTTCCTATGGCTGGAGTTGTGCTCAACGCCATCAATACTAGACTTGATGCTAGCAACATTGCTACCATTCTCAAGCATGCTGAGGCCAAGATTTTCTTCATAGACTACCAATATGTACCTGTGGCACGGGAAGCACTTCAACAGCTGATACATGAGGCAGAATCAATGGTACCCTTGGTTGTTGTCATCGATGACATTGATGCACCAACAGGTATCCGCTTGGGGGAGATGGAATATGAACAACTAGTTCACAATGGCAATCCTAGATTTACACCAGGAGAACCGGAGGACGAGTGGGATCCAATTGCGCTTAACTACACATCGGGGACTACATCAGCCCCTAAAGGAGTAGTGTATAGTCATCGTGGTGCGTACTTGAACACTTTAAGCCTGATTCTACAATGGGAAATGAAGAGTGAACCAGTCTACATGTGGTCACTTCCCATGTTCCATTGCAATGGTTGGACCTTTACTTGGGGTGTTGCAGCCCGTGGTGGAACAAATGTTTGCATACGCAATACATGTGCAGCTGATATGTATCGAGCCATCTATGACCACAAGGTAACACACATGTGTGCTGCTCCTATTGTATTCAACATTCTGATTGATGCAAAGCCTCACGAGCGTAGGAGAATCACCACTCCAGTGGAGGTACTAACTGGAGGAGCACCACCACCGGCAGCACTACTGGAGAAGATCGAACGTCTCGGATTTCATGTCACACATGCATATGGCCTAACTGAGGCAACAGGACCAGCTCTAGTGTGTGAGTGGCAAACCCAATGGAACCGATTACCACGCAATGATCAAGCAAAAATAAAGGCTCGTCAAGGCATAAGCGTACTTACGCTTGCTGATGTGGATGTGAAGAACCTCACAACCATGGCTAGCGTGCCACATGATGGTCGTTATGTGGGCGAGATCGTCCTCCGTGGAAGTAGCATCATGAAAGGTTACTTCAAGGACGATGAAGCTACTAACAGAACCTTCAAGGGTGGATGGTTTGCTACTGGTGATATGGGAGTAATTCACCCTGATGGGTATGTGGAAATCAAGGACAGATCCAAGGATGTGATCATTTCGGGTGGCGAGAACATAAGCAGTGTTGAGGTGGAGGATGTTCTATACAAGCACCCAAGGGTAACTGAAGCAGCTGTCGTGGCAATGCCACATGAATTCTATGGAGAAACACCTTGTGCCTTCGTGGTACTCAACAAGGGATCCTCCGGCAAGGTGGAAGATGTGAAAGAAGGGGAGATCCTCGCTTTCTGTCGAAAGAATTTACCACACTACATGTCCCCTAAAAAGGTGGTGTTCGTTGACATGCTCCCAAGGAATAGTAATGGAAAAGTTCTGAAGACTGAATTGAGAGAGATGGCTAAGGCATACAAGATTTCAGATCCCAACCCACCAAACCAATCCCCAGCAACACAAAGCTCCGGTCATGTCAAGACCCAACGATCACAATGCAACATCCAACATGAACCTCAGGAACAAGTGCTTGCCATGTCTCGTCTTTAATTAGCAATTGGAAGTAAAGTATACAACAAGAGTATGTACACGGAATTGTAGAAAACACCATATATTTGCAGACAACACGTCTGATTATCAGTTAGTTATGTTGCTGTGTTTTTTACACCTAATGAAATTTTGTTTGTGTTTATTGAATCCTCCCTCTGTTCTGTCTGTTCAGTTTCAGCAAAGGCAACACAACTGATTGGAGCTTTTGAGCATCTAAAGATGGAACTAACTAATTAACTGTATAGGATTAAAAAATGCAATATAACAAAGTCATTTTTTTAACACAAACACCAATTGTTGTAGTGAGGTTTTACCTTCTAGTAGAGTCATGAACAAATAATTGGGGGTCGAGGGATCTATGGAATCAGCTTGAAATGGGTTGTGGGGCCGCTTGATCCCTCGCCTTTCAATTGAAGGCCAAAAACAAAAGTTGAGAAAGGAAATATATATATTATCAGAAATTCTAAATGGTGAGGAAACGAGCGAGGAAAACAGCGAAGGGAGGGAGGTGGAAGGGGGGACGTTCACCCCCTCGAGATGCGCGTGCAAAAAATGACAACACACATCCCGAGGGGGTGAACGGTCCCCCCTCCACCTCCCTCCCCTCGCTGTTTTCCTTGCTCGTTTCCTCACCATGTAGAATTACTCATATATTATATATCCTTAAAATTTTTACGTTAATTACATCAAAATATTTCTTAAAATCAGGAGATCAAAATTAGTTTAAAAAACGAAATCACGATCCTTGATTTTACCTAGCACCACGTACTAAAGCAACTTGAATATGTGGATGAATATCTTAAAAGTATTAACTTGATATTTTTTTCTCCCTCCCTTCTCATCTCATGTCATTTACTCCACTAACTAGGGGTGGGCAAGAGTTGGGTGGGATCAATAACCTTGACCTCTCATGGATGTCGTTAGGAATCTTCTTCCACAATAATCAATACCGAAGTATGTCATCCATTCACTTGGGTTGTTCTCACAACAATACTATAAAAGGTTGTTGCTAAATAATATCAACACTTCTACTCATGGACACCACCACCCATGTTTTTTTTTTTGGATCTATTGAAGGATACTACCACTATATAAACAAAAAACCTTAACCCTAACCTCTTCTCCTCTCTTCATTTCTTCTCCATCATCCACCACCGCCAACTCTCCTCCTCCCCTTCACCACCACCACTTCGCCACCGCCACCTCTCATCCTCCTATTTTTTTTTCTTTTTTCTTCAATCACACCACCACCATGCCACCACCACCTCTCATCCTCCTCTTCCCATTCACCACCACCTCCTCGCCACCGCCACCACTCCTCCACCTCATTCTTCTTATTCTATAATCACACTACCACCACCTCTCTTCCTTCTCCTACCCTTTACCACCACCACCTCGCCACCGCCACTATTCCTCATCGTCCTTATTATTCTTCTTCTTCTTCAATCACCACTACCACCACCATCATGCCACCTCTCCTCCTCCTCACCCCCTTCACCACCACCACCATTGTTTCATCTTCTTCTTTTTCCTTTGATGTTCTGAAGGACACCACCATTGTTCATCTTCTTCTCCACCGTTCTCTTTTTTCCCTCTTCACTTCTTTATACATCAACAGACAATAGAGAAGTACCACCCCGCCCCTCACCACCGTCAGCCTCCCCTCTTCCTAAAACAACCTAGCACTCACTCATTCAAAACATAAAAACAACTTATTGTCCCATTTCAGTTTCAAACTTTGTCATTGACTTTCGATCAACTTTGATGCTCGATTGAGACCGATTATCAAGCTCAACACAAAAATTGTAGTACTCTGAGTTATCTAATGAGCAAAATTTGATTTACTTGAAAATGTTTTGAAATGAGGAAGTTATGGTCATTTTACTAAAAATCACTAAAATTTTTCCAGTAAAGAAAACATGGTTATGTCCCTAAATTTCGACAAACTTTGACACTCGATTGAGACTGATTCCCAAGCATATCAAAACACGAAAAATGTAGTACTCTGAGTTATCTAATGAACACATTTTGAATCACCTGAAAATATTTTGAAATGAGCAAGATTTTACTACAATCACATAAAACTATCCAGCAACGACCAAGTCACGGCTGATCATGTGAGATCATGTGAATGTAAGTCTCTCACTCGCATGATCCGCCGCGAGTTTAAGTCTCGCACTCGCACAAACCACTGAAACTGCGAGTATAAGACATAAAATCACAGTTGATCATGCGAGTAAGAGACTCACAATGGATCATGTGAGTGAGAGACTTACATTCGCATGATCCGCTGCAACTTGGGTCGTTGCTGGACAACTTTGAGTGACTGTAGTAAAATGACCATAATTTTCTCATTTCAAAACATTTTTAGGTGATTCAAATTGTTTTCATTATATAACTAAGATTACTACATTTTTCGTGTTTTGATGAGCTTGAGAATTTGTCTCAATCGAGCGTCAAATTTGGTCGAAATTCAAGGACTGTACCTTGTTTTCTTTACCAGACAGTTTTGAGTGACTATAGTAAAATGACCATAACTTGCTCATTCAAAACATTTTTAGGTGATTCAATTTGTGTTGATTAGATAACTCAGAGTACTACATTTTTCGTGTTTTGATGAGCTTGAGAATCTGTCTCAATCGAACGTCAAAGTTGGTTGAAAGTCTTCAAATTTTGTTCATTAGATAACTCAGAGTAATACGTTTTTCATGTTTTGATGAGCTTGAAAAGCTTCAAAGTTGGTCGAAATTCAATAACAGAGTCTGAAACTGAAATGGACCAATCGCAATGGCACATGCGTGTTGCAGAACCCTAGTCGTGGCGGCTCATGCAAGTATGGGAACTGCATTCACATGTGCCACATCGATGGGGGTTCTCCTACCCGCATGGGCCGTTGCGATTGGCTCATTTTCTATCATTTACAATGTTTCCTTCCTAATTTTTTGCAGCGATTATACGCTTTCAGTGTGTTGGTAATCCTCAATTTCTCATTTTTTCTATTGATTTTATTTCTAATGTGTTTGTTGTTGAGAGAAAAAGAAGAAGAAAAACCACATAAGAGGAACAAAAATGACATCACCGCCTTCACATTCTCTAATCTCTTCACCGGAGCAACACCACCCAGGAAGAGGAGGCGGGTGTGGGTTCCCTACTCGAGACAAATGTTTTTTGCCCTCGTGGAGGTTCCGGCGAGTGGAAAACCTTCGCGAGTGGGAAAAGGGCGAATGAGAAGAAAAAAAAAGATAAGAAGAGAAAAAAAAAAAAAAAGTAAATAAAAAGAAGATAGGAGGAGCTGGGATGAGAAGTGGTGGTGGTGAGAGGGGAGAAGATGAGGAGGTGTGACAGTGGCAAGGTGGTGGTTGTGAAGGGGAGAGAGGAGAAGAGAGGTTAGGATTAAAGTTTTTTCCTTTTATTGGTGGTGGTCTCCTTAAAAAATGTGGTAGTGTCCATCAGAAAGTAGGGTGTTGATGGTGTTCATCAATAGAAGTAGTGGTGTTATTTAGCATAGCCTACTATAAAATCCACAAAAATTGTACCTTTTTTTTTTTTTTTGTCTATTTACAAAATTTAAACAAAAAATTTAATGCAACTAAAAGCGTCGCTATAAGCTGATTATTTTGGTTTGGTTTGGTTTGGTTTGTTGTTGTCTATTTTCATACAAGTGTAAATCTAGTAAGGAAAATTCTAGGGGTCGAGGGAGGGGTCGAGGGAAAGGGAGCGAGGGATGGGTGTAACCACCCATCCTCCTCGAGATGAGCGCCCGCGCGAATCTCCAACGCGATGCTCTCATCCCGAGGAGGATGGGTGGTTACACCCATCCCTCGCCCCTTTCCCTCGCTCCCTCCCTCGCTCTGTAGCAAAGCTCATCTAGTAATATCTAATGCAATTAGAACGGTTATTATAAGCTGATTTGAACTTTTCTAGAAAGCTAGGTCGGGGCAAGCTAGGCCCGCGCCAAGCTTGGCTCAATACCGTCCATCATCCTTGAGATACACATCTCTTGGATGATGAACGGTATTGGGCCTGGCACGGGCCTGACTCTCTAGAATTTTGACATATCACTTTCATTTATTAAACAGTGATATCTATCCAATTCATCGAATTTCATTTTGAAAAGTTATTCTATGCAAGTGTGCCGTGAAAGGTTTAGAGGGAATCATAATTTATATGAAACACAAAGCTCCAAATAATGTGTTCCAAGAGCCATTGGTGAATTAGTATGATAGCTTTTTCCGAGGCTGATAATAAATAAGCTTTTATGAAACGTACTACAAGACAGTACCAAGGAGAAATAAATATACTTTCTGACAACGCAGTGGTCAGAAAAGTGAATTCAATGTTGCACATTTGATGCAAAATATGAAAAGCCATCTTTACAGGGTATCTGACATGTTTGTTTTATCGGAGTTATTTTGTACTTCTTTCTTCCTCACTGGATTTCGCCTTTTCTAAGTGTCGAGGACAAGGGCGAGGGAGATGGGTGTAACCACCCATCCTCCTCGAGATGCGCTTCCTCACCATTTCCTCGACAGAGAGAAGGGCTCCTGATTTTAGTATAATACAACATTTATCCGAAAACAATAGAGAAATTTAGCCAAAGAGTCAGGCCCTAGCGCCAGGAGAGTGCCCTATATGTGTGATTGTGTACGAATGGGGGGTATTGGACATCTCTAGGATGATAGAGGGCATGGAGCCTGCCCTGGCGCGGGCCTGGCTCTCTAGAAAAGCTCGAGATTTATATCTACTGACATAGGTTGCGGGTCGGATCAATCGTTTATGTTGATTAATTTTTTTCTTTTTATTGTCTTCCTTGATGTCCTGAAAGCATATGGATGATGTAAAAGGTTAGCATTTATGCCTGACACATAAATGCTCTCATAATTGAGCAAGAGAACGAGTACACATAATTGGGCCAGAGAACGAGTAAACATAAATGCTCTCATAATTGAGCCAGCGACCGAGTACACGTGGTTTTTGCATGGAACTTGATCAAGAGGATTTCTATCAAATTGATCTGACTGTGTATCCATTGAAAGCTCTCGGCAATTGACTATGAAATGTTATCCAGAAAGTGAGGAAGTGGTAATGCAAATTCAATTTTTAGTTTCAACACACTAATTCAATCAAAAGTTTCAAATTTTCAATTAACCTTTGGATCAGGATAACTAGAACCAAACAGCATGCAGACATTGCAAATAGTTATACAATCTATGCAGGAACTGAAATTGATTAACCAGTAAAACTGTAAAAAGTGCCTAGATCCTACCAGGATATTATCGAAATGTGATTGAGCATTATTTTACTCTCGCATGGTAGGCAACCCAGGTTTAGATGATCAGTGTGAAATTTTGTATAAATCAGAGATCAACAAGCAACGGTTTACGGTTTGGTTTACATACTCTGGTTACTACTAGGCTACAACTAAACTGCATGTCTTCCAGAAGATCACAATATCACTAGTCTCCATTGAAATCCATCTGAAATCAAATAAGCAGAAAATGACGAGTGTGTGCAAGGAATATATGAAATGAGAAGATAAAAATGCAGAACAGGCAATTAGACTGAAGTGGCAATTCAGACAACGACTATCTGGATCTAACTCCAGTAAGAGACATGTTAGATTCTGAAAATCTTAGCAAATGGTCTATTACCTATAATAGAGGTATCAAACAAAAAAGTGAAATTAATATATTCAGTATACCCAGATTCTCAAAATCTATGTGCACCCGGAGTCTCTTGCTTTAGGGCAAACACATCTCTCCCTTCTCACCTCGTCTCCTTCCAGTTAGTTCTTGTTTCTCTCCTATAATTATAAGAGATATATGTGAACATTGATGTCCGGACAAACTTGAATATGTTCCTATGTATCCTCTCTCTCGTCTCCTTCCTGTTCATTATTCTTTATTCTCTCCTAATATAAGTGTGAACATTCATGTCCCAACAAACTTAAAATATGTGCAGCAATATGCAGCTTACCTACATATTAAGAATTGTTGCTTTTACAAGTGTTTCCTTGGATGTTCCATCAAACAGCATGACAGACGCTCTCAAATTTCCTTTGGAAGATAGCTCCGTTGACATTCTAAAACTGAATTTGACTATGGTCACTACAATCATGTTCTGCCATTTTGGAATATGTGTAGAACTCATTTCTAACAGGAGCCCTATTAAGTTTCTTAGGATTGGGATTTGAGGTTGGGTGAAAAGGCCAATGATTGAAGAACAGAAGCAAGAGCCCCATGGTGCACATAGTTTTTCATAACCCCGGTAAGCTCTGAGTTCACATAGCATAGACCAAAACAAATTTCCTTAATTAGAGGCTAAACATACAATTCTTACAGCCTCTAACTAGTTGTTAACCTCTTAAATAAAATAATAGAAAATGTATGAATAAAACCCAAAAAAGTCTCCTTGCTGTTTAGTCCCAAAATAAGGTTAGTAACTTTTTATTTTTTTCATTTTTTTATTTTATAAAACACATAATTGATAAGAAACCATCTCTATTGAACAACAAATCTTAACATCCATCAACTTCAGTATTAACATACTACAACTTCAAAGTCACAAAGTTTTCCGAACTTCTTAAAACCACTAAATAAGAGACCAAAAATCTCTCCAGAGTCTCCAATAACCTTCTTAAAATCAACTATTTCTCTTCAACAAAACTTAACCCCATAACCCATACAAGGTCCTTCCCCCGCCTCTTAAAAGCATACACAACATCCATGGAAGTCAGTCTTCCTCCTTGCATTTTCATTGTAGGTCACAAAATTCCTGAGGAAGCTTGTGGCAATCTGAAAGCCTTTGGAGAAGAACAAGAAGGATACACTCTAAATTGTCTTTGGTACTGTCATTTTTTTTTAATCCAGGCCAAGGAATTAAACATGTTGTTCCCTTCCAGAGGAACTGTATTCCTACATGGGCTTTTGATTATATCTAGTATTCTTCAATGATGGTATAACCCAAATTCACATCGCATCAGCTCATCCTTGACAATTTCCCATGTAAATAGTAACCCAAAAACTCTAACACATGTTGCATGTTTAAACACTTAGGACGATCTCATTGTTTTATATTTTGGGTTTTCTTCATGTTAACATAGTATTCTCTTCAATTCAAAGCTCCTACCTGTTGGGGTGCTTCAGTTTGCTATTTGAACTGTATTTGCTTTTAATTGGCACTTGTATCTTTTCTTTTTTTATGCTGCAGGTTTTGTGCATTGCGTGCGCTATCTCAGCTGAGGCTGATGGAGGCACTATCTTTGATCCTGGTTTCAAGGTAGCTTCTCTATTACCTCTGTACTGTGATATTGACCAGAACAATGAAATTGTTTTCTTTAAACAACGAAATTGTTTTCTTTAAACAACTTGGTTTGGCCTCTTCTGATATCATGCTTATTGGTTCTTTGCAGTCAAAGTAATTTTGTTTTTTTGTTTTGGAGCTTAGTTTTATTCATAAAATGTGAGTTTTGGGGACCCTTTCTTAATCTATGGCTGTGTATCTTTTCTAATTGTCTATAAAATAATCCATGCTTGAAAATTCTTGATGGTAAGATGATGCACCAAGGCAATAATTTACAATAAAAGGAGAGAGATAGAGAGGAGAGATAATATGTATAGATGATGCATATTTGCCTTAATATATTTTTTTTATTTGTTCATTTTTACAATAGTTTGCATAATTTTATGCGCTCAGGTCTTACTAATATGCATATAGGACAAGTGAACATTCTAGTCTTAGAGCATCTCCCATAGGCTTTTCTAAAAAGGGGAAAATGGGTTGTTAAACTTATTTTATAATTTTTTTGCTTATGTGGGGCACCGATGCATGCCTCTATCTATTTTTTTTCACCCCCAATATGCATTCGGAGAAGGGTTGCTGAACTGGGGTGGAAAAGTGAGTGTGCGCTCTTAGCATAAGCGTGTGGACCAGTCAATGCACTTCTCAACACAGCAATGTCTTTGTCTTCTTCCCCAAATCATCTTCAATCAACAAAGCAATAGAGAGTTGAGAAAGAGTCTGACTGAGAGAGAGAATTTTCTGGCCAAATTCTTGTCGTTTCTCACCCCTTTCAAACCCTCCTCCAAAGCCTTGTCCAAGGGCTACCCAACCAGCACAAAATCAGGCCAAATATACCCATAATTTAGCCACAATCGAACCCCCAATTCCGGCCACAATCCACTTCAATCCAGTAGTTTCAGTTGAGTCAAACCATGGACAAAATCCAGAGGTGATTTACACAAAAACCGAAGCTAAAGAAGCAATGACAACCCAATTTGAATTAGGGTGAGGGTTCCGACCAAGCTTCCGGCCAAGCTCCTCGCCGCAGTACTAATCAGAGCAAGGCTCCTCGCACACTACCGATTCTTACGGCAGAAGTCATTACTTACGATGAAGTTATGAGCAATCAACCGAATTTTGATGATGGCGTTCCTGGGATTATTTTCAGGCAATTGTTTTGGCCATAGATGGCCAAATGGCATGTTTGGATATAGGAAAGCATCCTATATTTTTCAATGGCGAGGGAGTTGGGTCGGGCTAAATAAATATTGATAATGGGTGAGATTTTGGTAAAATCCAACAGTGGGGACCTCATAGAAAGGATTGTTTTCTTGTAATTCATCTTGATGAAAGAATATGTTGATCGTCAAGGATTGTTTTCTTGTAATTCATCTTGATGAAAGAATATGTTGATCGTCAGAGCGGTGGTGGAGGACGACTCACACATCCCACTTCACTAACTATGAATTTGGATTCACACTGTACGACTTTACGATTTTGACAAGGCTTTCAATTGAGAGAGGTACGAAACTTTTATTTGATGCAAGATATAAGAACTTGAACCATATCATCATATTGTTACCTTCTTTCAACACGGGCTTAAGATTCTAAGGGGTATGAAAATGTCATAGGTCACTGATCATTGAGCGGATTCATGATCATCGAGACAAGGAACATGAGATCTCTCGTTACTTGTTGAGCTACAGCAGAACAAGATTGAGGTGGGGGTATTTGGTGATACTCGAGGATTTTTATAAGATTCCTACTTTCGATTGACGCAATACCTTATTGTGCAACCTTTATGTTTTGTTGGACAAACTTGCGCACACATCGATAAGCAAGTGGCATGTTCGTGATCGTTGTGGCTATTTATTTTAAATTAATTAATTTTTATTTCTCAATGCATGTTTATAATTAATGTGTTTATTAAGGAATGATTTTTTTTACATATATGATATTTTTTAGTATATCTTTAATTCATGGAATATATAAGGTTATATATATAAGAATATTTAAATATATCTGTGAATATATTTTTGTAATATGATAACTAATTTTGTTCATATATCTTGAATTCAAAAAGGCTATATTTATTAATTTAATATGACAACTAATTGTATTCCTTCTTTGTATAGACTCTAACTGATGGTCATGTTCTCATCGTCGACGACCTTGCAAAAAGGGGCTCCTACTGGTTAATAAGTCTATTGTGCAGTGGTGTGAACGAATCCATTGTTCAATTTGTTGGTTAAATGCCCTTTTACCTTTATAAGTTTGTAGTCTTGTGGTGCAAGATTCTCATTAGCGGATTTACTTGTTCACAAGGGAAATCAGTGGAAGCCCCAATCCTTTGCAAGTATACACTTACGGCTTGCCTACGGCTTATTATAAGGAGAGAATTCAAAGAATTTTTTTATTATAATAAACATAGCTCTTATCATCAAGTGGCTCTGGCAACCAACTCTTTGGTCTGGTAATGGGGAGTAATTCAGAGACTTCTCAAGGAAGTAGCTTTTCAAGAGTGTAGTCTAAGAAGTTTCTTTGTTATTGAAGATAACTTCCTTTTTGTATCATCGGAAATATTGTATTGTCAAGAGGTTAGTATAGTAAGGAAAGGAAAATCGGATCTATTAGGGCTCCACTTGGTATCCGACCATCTTGAAAATGATGCAAATGCATTGGTTACAAGTCGGTCCACAATTTTTAGCCTTTGGCATCATTTTGCAAAAATTCGTTTATTTCATTATTTCGAACCTTCGTGCATTCTAACGCAAGTAAAAATGAATTTCAACTTCCCAGCGACCGCCATCATTAACCCCGATATCATTACAACCACCGATTTAATTCTACAACCACATCACAACCCTCCCCCCCCCCCCCCCCCCCCGCCATAACCACCAATTTCACAGCCGTCGTCGCCGCCACCATGCCACTCGAACCATCCACCTCCATAGCCATCGCTGCCTGGCCTCGCCCACCAAACCACATAACCACCTCAACCACCATCTCCATGCCACGACTACACTAGCATGACTACCATTACCATGCCAAATCACCACTGGCACCAAATGCCAATAAACCAAATACTAGTTGAACTTTGCATTGATTTTCTTTAGTTACTATCCACTGACCGAAAAGCAATGCATTGCCAAATGTCTAAACAACCCTCTAGCTAGCTTACTGTGCACTTCACTATATGGTGTAGGATATGATATTGTGTACACTTTCTTTTTATTTCTTAGTTATGTTTTATCATTTTCGCCATAATTAGTCCTTAAAAGAATATTACTATGTTAGGAAAGTAATTGTTAATATTTTAAAAAAGTTTCAAGTTATTACCATGAAGTTATTTATATAAATAGCTCCAAAAAAAATATTGATATCCAAATTTTCATCAATCAATTATCAATTAATTTTATTTTCTTATCCCTTCTTGCCTAATTTTTTTTTCTTGTTATTCCTAGTTTTTAATCTCCCTTTTATTCCCTATTTTTTTATTTTCTTTTTTATTCTTCAAATGATTTCCATTAACGTTTGATGTTGTAACAACGAACATTCATTGGTATAAGAGTTTGCATCAAGTTCTTGGACATGTAGAAGGCATCATTGCTTACATCCCATAATTAGTAAAACATTTATCACAAACCTAAATTTAAAATGTGTATTGGAAAGCATCGTATATCGTTAGATATGGTGCAAAAAATAAATATGTAGGTATAAAAACTATGACATATTTTATATGAGCATATAAATGACAACAAATAAGAGTTACTCAAAAACACTTCCATTGATATATGACTTGTGTGACATGTTAGCAAAGTATTTCCTATCATGCACTAGTAGAGGGTTACGATTTTTATCTAATCGTTTCAACAATCTCTAGCTCAAGTAATCAGTAATTTCTTGCCGATTAATTGCTTTCAAAATTTACCGATTAATCGTTCTACGGTAAATGTTATAAATAAATAAGAGAAAATCAATGTTAAATTTTCCTTAACCTTATGAATACTTTAACCTAGACAATAACAATTGTGTGAAAGGTTTATGAGAAAAAAAAATCAATATATATATATATATATATATTATAATAAGGGAGAAAAACGATCGAATGAAAATAATAGCTAAGCTAAAGAATATAGAAATGTACCTTTATCTAACATTGAATTTTTAATTTTTTTATAATTTGCCTTGCATTGTGGTATGGGATATCTCCTACTTTAATAGACATTAATTTGAATAAAAAAATTATAAAAAACATATTATAGAAGAATAGATAAAATGTGAGTATAAAATGTAGGCGGATTAATTCCGATTAATTTTGATTAATCCCGATAAATTTCATATCGCTCCTGAACCGATTAGGGTCTGATTAACGATTAACTACATATAAAGGACAGTCATGCATCATCCTATATCAAGTACATTAAGATATTATATACCATATCAATGAGGCTTAGATACAATAGATAGTGTCGTGCCTATCTAAGATATTAATAACCATGTACATCCCCACCATCATCATCACATTGTTGCGCTATACCAACAACATCACCATCACCAAGTTGTCGCAAGCATCAGTTGGTCATCACTACAATCTTCACCAATCTACAATATTCTTTCCCCACCACTGATACATTGTCCCCAAAATATAGAATAAACACACACTCCGACCACAACCCACCCACCCAAAACAACCATCTTCATTGTTCCAATATGACACACATCATTTGTCCACCACCCGTCAAAAACTTACGCCAACTTTATCCAAACCCGAATCTCGAACACACCCCAAATCAATTAATTAGTCTCAAATCCCCATATACCGACCAATAACCCATCACATATCCAAAAAACTGAGAACCCATCACATCTGCAAGCCCCACATAAAAAAGACCCCAATTACAATTTGTTTCACTACACGCACACTCCACAACATCACCTAATTTCCATGTACCCAAATTCACCCAAATCGTAACTCCTCAATTTTAACTTTCCCCACCTTTCCCATCCCATCTTCACAACATTATCTGTTCCAAACTAGTAGAAATCAAGAGAAACGAGACGAATCGAATAATGACGCAAGCAAACATCAACTCGTAATTGGTCACATGCAATCGTCGTACCTCCTCGACTTCAATGTCTTTTTTTATTGCAGGTACCTGCATTTTTTTTTTTTTTGGTTTCTTTGATGCCGTACCACCATTTATCTTTTTTAATCGTCCCTAGCCCATTACAATTTTCCTAGTTAAACCCAACTTAATACCATTACTCACTCTTGCAGTTCAACCCACTTTAAGTCATATAACTTCACACCTTTCCCTCTAATACAAACACCTTATGCTCAAGTCCATTTGTCTTACACATTTCATCTCAAGCACATTTATTCACCCTAAAGCCCAACAGCTATTTCGCAACCTTACAACCCATCACTTATGCAAATTGCAAGGCATGTACACGCTTACATCCCAACAATCCCAGAGCTTACAAACATCATATCTTGTCCTATCTACCTGTACACTCCCTCTCACCAATTCCCTAACCTGTTTGTGTACAATAGTTCAGTCTTATACTGCAGAATTCTACCCCACCTATGCTGTTACAACCTCCTTCATTTATATTACTTTTATTTACTTTATATTACCACTATAAAAACCATCACCACAACCACATTCAAACTTCCCCAACCACTTCACCTTCGCTACTATCACCCACGCCAAAACCTATTCCTAAAATCCAATCTAACAATGTACCTTAACCCACATGCCACGACAAACTTCCACATTACATATCCCCAAAATCACTTCCTCCTTTACCACCCACTTAATCCAAATTTCTCCCCTTATGCTAAGTATCCCGATGTAAATACTTACATCATACTACAATTACTAAATCCCCACTACAATCATTTTCCACCCAAAAAAACCTCCCCCAAGGGACCCAGTTAAACAAACATCCCAAAACCCAACCCAAATATAGACATCCCTCCAACCTAACCCAAAACTCAAACGTGATATAAAAACCCATAAGGCCCCACCAATTTCTTGTGGGGAGACAATTTGTTCCAACCTTAGTTATCTAACAAAGATTACAATTCTCACTCGAAACAAACTCTCAAAGCTCCAGCCTTTGCTAACTTATTAACTAACAAAGATAACAATAGTCTCGAGAACAAAATCTTAAGAGGCTAATTTCTTGGATGCCTAGAACCTGCATACAATGACACTATATATAGGCTAAACAAGTCTAAGTCAAACACAAAGAACCTATTCCTAATAGGAAAGTGTTTTCATATTACTTTCTTTATCCTGCAAGGAAAACTTTCTTATTTCAACCAAACAAGGAAACCTACTCCTAATAGGAAAGTGTGTCCATATCATTTTCTTTGTCCTACAAGGAGAGTTTCCCGTTTTCAACAAAAAACGAAATTAGAAATCTTCTAAAATTCTGCTCCGAACCTCAAGCTCTCAAAAGAGGATACTCCTGTATCACCCCAATATTTTCCCTTTCCCCATGCTAAACAAAGTTTGATATGGATACACTTTCCCTTTCCTCATGCTAAACAAAGTTTGATATGACTTTAATGATCTCTATGCAAGATTTCAGGAATTTTATGTTTCTTAAGGTGTTGATTAGAAATTCTAAATTTAGGTTCGCAACATTAAGGTTACCTCATAAGTTTGGAGGCACACCTGGGGCATCTTTAAGGATATTGATTTCTCCTGATGTATGTTTGACTAGGGGACATAGTACAAAATAGGAATACCTGATATATGATGTGTACCTTTTGATCTATTTTTATAGTTTTTTTCTCCCCACAGATTGCAGATTGCTAGCTCTGCTCTTTATATGAATGAAATACTTTGTTTTACTGATAAAAATAAATACAAAATATATATATATTTAAAGAAATAAAATAAAAAAAAGTTTTCACAAGCTCTGTAGATTTTGCAAACCATCTTGGGAAGACGATCCCCATCAACCTAACATGGCCTCTTCCCTTCCTGTAAGTCCTCTGTATCATAATATGCATGCAATCCATCAACTTCAAGCAAAATTAGAAGAACTCAATTTCTTTATCTTAAACTGCTCCTTTTCTAAGATCAGTTTGGGGCAGTGCTTTGATGGAACTCTCTTCAGGGAACAAGTCTACTCCTAGAATAATGACAAATTCTAATGTTTGCAGTTTGGCCATATCGTCCTTGAAAACTGGTTTAAGCTCAAAACAGAAAAGATTAGGTCTATGTGGAATACGCGTTGAGGACAACATAATCAAATAATGATCCAAAGTAACCATAAGGAAGATATGTTTGGACATAGGGGCACAGATCTTACTAGAGACCATTGATAAATCTCTTCAGCTTAATCACCCAACCTCTTAACTTATTTAACCAAATGAATCTTCCCCCTTCTGTTGGGATGTCTTAAAATTTTAATCCATTATGACACAGCTTATGATATCTTACAATCTATTCCCTTTTTTCCATTCTAATTTGTTAGCATTGACAATCTGGCGAAAAAACTTTATTTGCTCCTTCACAGACAACTTTTCCCCCCTTCAATTTATTCCCACTTCCATTGAATCACTCCTTTTGCGTACTCTTAACTCACCCCTAGCCCTCATTGATCAATCATATGGTTCTTCTCAAGAATGCCAGTTTCCATCAGTGCTCCTCTGCCTGACATCAAAACCCAATTTCCTTGTGCCATATAACCATATCATGCACTCCTTAACCGCTTTAAGCACCTTCCTAAACACAAACCCTGAATTCACCAAAAAACCTTTTTACCACTATTATATCCCAAACTGCATCCCACAATCGTCATTACTCCTATTTACACTGATATCTGTAGGAACAAGAAGAATAGGCTTGTAGTACTAGCCTACTAGGTGATAGTGACATACTAATCTGTCATGAGTTAGTTAAAACAAAGATTCTGGCGGGAATTTTGAATCCAGAAATACAAAGCCAATAAAGGGCGGGAGTTTTGAATTATGTAAGAAGGGCAAAGTAGTAAAATGTTCTTCTAGAATTAGTTAGTTAGTACAGGTGTCATTTTGTAATTGGGTAGTAACCAAATTCTGTTACTTACTCAGCCCTTAAAAGGGGACGAAACCCAAAACAGAGAGGAGGAGAAGAGGATAGAAAACTCAGGCTCAATCTCTGATTGAGAGTCCATTGTAGCTCTTTACTGTAATTTCTGGCTTCTAGGCAATTGAATTCCTTTTAATCTCTTTTTGTCACTTGAAATCCTATCAATTGTGATCTCTAGCTTGTCATAACGTGACAATTGGTATCAGAGCGATCGATTCTGCAACCCTAAATCGATGGAGACAAGAGCAAGGGAAGTCGAGGCATTCATGAGGGAGACAAAGAAGCAATTGGCAGATTCTTCAACCCAGATGGACTGGGTGAAAGCGGAACTACAGAGGATTGCTCAGAATGGGGAGAATAGCGAGAAGCGACTCGATGCTAAGATGGACAAGCTGATTCAGCTGTTTCAAACGGCCATGGCGACCAACGCAGGCGGAGAATCGAGCAGTACACAGGCGTCGACCACTCCTAACAATCCCACAAGAGCTCCCACCCTCCCGACCCCTGAATTTGGAGGTAATCATTTACGTTTTCCTAGAATTGATTTTCCCAGATTTGATGGTGCTAACCCTAGGTCATGGGTGAAAAAGAGTGAGCGATTTTTCCTCCTTCATAACACTAGTGAGGACTGCAAAGTACCTATTGCTTCTATACATTTCGATGACAAGGCGGATTTCTGGTTCTTAGACTATCAATCCTCTAAGCCTTTGGTTACATGGTCTGAGTTTGTTCAGGATCTCTGTCTACGTTTTGAAAATCCATTAGCTGCGAATTATGTTGATGCCTTTAATAAAATCTCACAAGATCAGTCTGTCGAGTCCTATTATGACCACTTTGAGGAACTGAAATCTCTTATGCTTTTACACAACCCTTCACTGACAGAGCCTTATTTTGTGTTGAGCTTCTTGAGTGGTCTTAGGCAAGACATTAAATCTGTGGTGCAAATGTTCAGGCCAACCACAGTATCACAGGCTTTCTCCTTGGCTAGGATGCAGGAGAGTTGCACCTCTCCACCTCTATTGCCTCCATCAGCTTCTTCGGGTTCATCCACTAAGAGGTTTTCCAACAATTTATTTCCATCCACCAACTGGTCTAGAGCCCACCCTTACCCCAACACTTCCACCTCTACTACCAATACAGGACCACCCACTGGTACCCAGAGACTTCTACCACCAACCCCTAGTGCTCCACTTCCTGTCAAGTTTCATACACCTACTCCACCTATCAAGCGCCTCACACCCTTCCAAATGAAATTACGGAGAGATAAAGGGCTGTGTTACAATTGTGATGATATCTACAAGCCCGGCCATGTTTGCAAAACCCAACACTTATATATGCTCATACCTGATTCAGATGATCAGGAACAACCACCACCGTCCCCTGATGAAACAGAAAACCTTATTCATGAACTTAATTCGGACATGGAGCTGTCCCTTAATGCTCTCCATGGTAACCCCTCTTTCAACACCATCCTCCTTAAAGGCCTTGTCAAGAAACAACCCATCTCTATTCTGATAGATACGGGTAGTACACACTCTTTCATAGACCCTAGAATAATTCACTCTACATGTTGGCCTACCATGCTCACTCCCCCAATGGTAGTCAAAGTTGCCAATGGCCAGCATCTCACTAGCAATGCCATTTGTAAACCTTTGAAATGGACCATGCAAAATCATCACTTTGAAGGTTTAGTTAGAGTCTTACCTTTAGGAGGATACGACATGGTATTAGGAGGGGATTGGCTTAAACCCTTAGGCAACATTGTCCTTAACCTTCAAAAACTTCAAATCACCATTTCCTATCAAGGAAAACCACTTACATTGCAAGGTGTCCAGGATTCGGCAGGCCTTTATCTTATTGGCCCCTCCAAGTTCTCAAAATTTATCAAAAAACATTCCCCTTCATTCATAGGACAACTGTTTTCCTTAACTGGTTCCCTGGATCAGCCCACAGTATCTCCTGAAATTGCAGCCTTATTAGACAGATATCAAGATGTTTTCCAACCTCCTTCCTCCCTTCCCCCTCATAGATCCCTTGACCATAAAATCCCACTCAAACCTAACTCACAACCAAGCTCTCAAGCACCATATAGGCTACCTCATATACATAAGGATGTAGTGGAGTCCTTGGTGAAGGAGATGTTGCAAACCGGCCTCATCCAACATTCTCATAGCCCATTTGCTGCCCCTATCCTCCTAGTAAAAAAGAAAGACAATACTTGGAGGTTTTGTGTCGATTACCGGAGACTCAATGACATTACCATCAAGGATAAGTTCCCTATGCCCCTCATTGACGAACTATTGGATGAATTACATGGTGCCCAAATTTTTTCCAAATTAGACCTTAGATCTGGTTATCATCAAGTCCTAGTCCACCCTAGTGACATATACAAAACTGCTTTTAAGACACACCATGGCCACTTCGAGTTTCGAGTGATGCCCTTTGGTCTCACCAATGCCCCGGCCACATTTCAAGCTCTTATGAACCAAGTTTTCCAGCCTTTTCTCCGTAAGTTCATCTTAGTTTTCTTTGATGATATCCTGATATACAGCAGTTCTATGGATCAGCATCTACACCATCTGGAAATTACTCTTTCAGTCCTTCGAGAACACTCTCTCGTGGCTAAACTTTCAAAGTGTTCATTTGCTCAAAAGGAACTTACATACTTGGGACACATCATCAATGCCCAAGGTGTTGCTGCTGACCCTGCCAAGATTGAGGCCATGTGGTCCTGGCCACCTCCACACAACCTTAAAACTTTACGAGGGTTCCTTGGTCTAACCGGGTACTATCGGAAGTTTGTAAAACACTATGGGTTGATTGCCAAACCACTAACGGACCTGCTGAAAAAAGATGCATTTGTTTGGTCCCAACAAGCTCAGTTGGCTTTTACTGATCTGAAGTCAGCCATGTGCTCCACCCCGGTGCTTCAATTGCCCAATTTTTCCATTCCCTTCTATATTGAGACTGACGCTAGCTCAGTTGGAGTAGGGGCTGTCCTGTCCCAAGGAGGCCACCCCATTGCTTTTTTTAGCAAGGCTCTTGGTCCAAAGAACTTGGGATTATCCACCTATGAAAAAGAACTATTGGCAATTGTCATGGCAGTGAACAAATGGAGAGCCTACCTGATGGGTTCTAAGTTTTTTATACTGACTGATCATCAGAGTATCAAGCACTTCTTAGATCAAAAACTCACCTCTCTACTACAACAAAAATGGCTCGCAAAATTGCTGGGTTTTGACTACACCATCAGTTACAAGAAGGGAACAGAAAATGCAGCTGCTGATGCCCTTTCCAGACTCCCTGTCAGTGACGCTTCCTGCTCTGTTTTCACTGCTGGCATGTCTCTACATTCTTGCTCAGCAATCTCTCATATTCTGCCCCAATGGTTGCTGGATGTGCAACTCAGCTACATCTCTGATCCACAGGCTAAAGAGCTCATTACCAAGCTTTCCTTGCAACCATCATCCATGCCAAACTTCTCTCTTATGAATGGTATCATCAAGCACAAAGGTTCAATATACATTGGCAATACGGGTACCCTGCGACATCAAGTCCTGCAAACACTCCATGCTTCCCCCTTAGGCGGACACTCGGGCATCACCGCCACTTACCACAGAGTCAGGAGTTATTTCTATTGGCCTCAATTGAAAGCTTCCATCACCGCCTATATCACTTCATGTGACACATGCCAACGGAATAAGGGTGACCAATCCGGCTACGGTGGCTTATTACAGCCTCTTCCCATTCCGGAGCACGCATGGCAGCACATCAGCATGGATTTCATCGAGGGTTTACCAATTTCTTCCGGGAAGTCTGTCATTTTAGTGGTGGTGGACCGCTTGACGAAATTCAGCCATTTCATTGGCTTAGCTCACCCATATACGGCTCAGACTGTGGCTGATGTCTTCCTTCAGAATATATACAGATTGCATGGCATGCCCTCTTCAATTGTCTCAGACCGAGACAAAGTGTTCATCAGCTCTTTTTGGAAGGAACTGTTCACTGCTCTGGGTACTTCTTTGAACCTCAGCACCGCATACCATCCGCAGACGGACGGGCAGACTGAAAGGACAAATGCCTGTTTGGAGACGTACCTACGCTGCCTCACGGGTCATGCTCCAACAAAGTGGTCGAAATGGCTATATCTGGCTGAGTACTGGTTCAACACCAACTTTCATTCGAGCTTAAATACGTCTCCTTTTCAAGCTCTCTATGGGTACAACCCACCCTTACTAGCCCTGCCTCCCACTGAGGATCTTTCCATTCCTGAAGTGCACACCTATCTTCAACAGCGTCAAGATATGCTCAACATTATTAAGGAGAGGTTGCACAAAGCTCAGGAGAGGATGAAACAGTTTGCAGACCGCCACCGCAGAGATAGAGTTTTTGCAATAAATGATTGGGTTTACCTTAAACTCCAACCTTATCGCCAAATTTCGGTGCAACTACGACGAAATCTCAAGCTTTCTTCGAAGTACTACGGCCCATTTCAAATTGTGGAAAGAATTGGGGAAGTGGCTTACAGATTGGACCTCCCTGCTGAATCAAAAATCCACCCAGTCTTTCACGTCTCTCAACTCAAAAAAAAAGTGGGTTCAGCTCACATTCCATCTCCAATCTTACCTCTAGTTGACAATGGAGGAAGCTTCATAGCAGAACCAATAGCTATTTTGGGTAGAAGACTGATTCCTCGTCATAACAGGGCCGTCACACAGGTCTTAGTGCACTGGTCAAATTCTACTGCCGACGCTGCCACTTGGGAGGACTGGCCATCAATTCAAGCTCGTTTTCCTTCCTTCATTCCTTGAGGACAAGGAAAATTTCGAGGGGTGGGCAGTGTCATGAGTTAGTTAAAACAAAGATTCTGGCGGGAATTTTGAATCCAGAAATACAAAGCCAATAAAGGGCGGGAGTTTTGAATTATGTAAGAAGGGCAAAGTAGTAAAATGTTCTTCTAGAATTAGTTAGTTAGTACAGGTGTCATTTTGTAATTGGGTAGTAACCAAATTCTGTTACTTACTCAGCCCTTAAAAGGGGACGAAACCCAAAACAGAGAGGAGGAGAAGAGGATAGAAAACTCAGGCTCAATCTCTGATTGAGAGTCCATTGTAGCTCTTTACTGTAATTTCTGGCTTCTAAGCAATTGAATTCCTTTTAATCTCTTTTTGTCACTTGAAATCCTATCAATTGTGATCTCTAGCTTGTCATAACGTGACATAATCACGCATGCTTCACCATCGTGAATTAAAAACTAATAAATCAAAGTAAATTTATTCAAGATTAGAACAGCTGCTCTAGGGTTTGAAAATCTGAAAACATAAACACATTAAAGGGAAAAATTCAAGTAACAAAGCAAAATTTATTTTCTGGAATCATACTCACCAAAATAAACCCTAAACATCGTGTGAAAAATCTTCAAATTCAAACAAAACCGTAACTAGGTTTGAGTGTTTTTACCTCATTTACAGTACCGATCGGCCTTCTTCTTGACACGATCATCAAGAGCCTCCTCAACCGACTTCAACTTCGCCTTGGGTTCGTACCCGAACTTCTTGGCCTCAACAGGGAAGAGCTCGTCGTACTTCATCCGCTTCGCAGCGTCTATAGTGTAGATATCTTCTACAGGCTCTCCACCTGCTCCTTCACCGCTCGCTTCGACAACGCCTTCGTTAGATGGAAGATGAACTTCGTCTGCTGAGGGGTCTTGTTCGGTATCCCTCTTCTTCTTGTGCTTCTTCTTCTTGATCGATTTGCGAGTCGCTAGAGTTCCATCTTTGAAGGTTAGCCTCCCTGTTTTCGCCTTCTCGTATGGGTCCGACATTCCGCGCGAAAGCTAGGGGACAGAAAACTGGAGTGATTACATAGAGATTAATTACTTATTAGTAAGGGGCCTAGCTATGTATACCTGATGAAACAGCCTTGTACCGCCACCCGTCATAGTAGTTATGCTCGTGCAAGAGCAAGGCAAGAGTTCTAATCCAAAGTCCTAACCACCAAGGCACTAACAACTCATTTTACACGAACAATTCTCACTCGGGGGATTGTGCTTAGAGTCCCTAAAATCCCTAATACATACCCTCCACAACACCCTTTTGATAATTCATGATTTACGTCCAGCAAACTAAAAAAAAATAAAAAATAAAAAATAAAAAATTAAATTCGTTTGAACTCCGTTTGAGCTTAATTTTTATAAGAATTACGGATTAATAGTAGAAACAACGTATCAAAGTTTGAGCCGGTCTTAACATCGTTCCTTGATAATAGGCGCACATGTTAAAACGAGTTGAAACTTTGACACATTGTTTCTGATGTGAATATTTAATTTTTCTCAAAAATTTAGCTCAAACTGAGTAGTGAAATGCTACAAAATTAAAATTGTGTTTGCTCAATGCAAACCAATGTGCAAGACATATGCAATGTTAGGGACTTGCAATGCAAAAATTAGTAGGTTTCTGCAAAGTGCAAATGAAAGACTTGAGGTCCTATTTATATTCTTCATAACCTCATTTCATTTATGTTAGGGCCTTGACCACCAAGATCTTCAAGATGTTCTTGGCTAAAATAACCTTGATCCATGAAGATTTTCATAATTCAATTGGCGCATATTCGGAAGAGCTCACATTTGTAAGACCAACACCACTGGAGTTGTTGGTTATTTTAAGAAAAATGTGAATATTTTTATTTGAAAAAAAAAAGGGTTTGTGAATAGAATATATATGAGAAGAAGAAATGAAATCTTTGTGTTTCGTGCAAATGACAAAAGAGGTGGGCTTTAAAGAAAAACTTGAAAAATCATAGTTGTCGGGGGAAAAATGGTTGTTGTGGGGGAATATTCCAAAATGTTGGTTGTAATATATATTGAAACCCTTAATAACTAAATAACCTTGCAAAAGAAATCTGACACGCTCATTCTATGAGCTTGAGTTTCATGTTATGAGCCCTTGCTCGCAAATTGTTCTACATGAAGTCCTCTTGAAGTCTAAATTAAAGGGTATTGGGGAACTTTTCCCATGCTATGCTGAACAAGACATATAAAACATGAAAGGTTGCATAAAAAATTGAAAGCCTATGATGTGGATACTCTCAGTAAATCGAGGTATATTTGTAAACTTAATAGTTTTTAATATGTAATGGGTGTGTAAAACAAGTTTTGGCTATAGTAAAAAAGTTTCCAATTTCGACTATAGTAAAAAAGTTTCCAACACTATCTCAGATGGCACAACATTATCTAAGATGGCGTTCACCTTAATATAAACGTGTTTCCCTTTCCATGGCCCACCTTCTTGCGCGCCCTTGAAATTGGGCTTACTGTGTGGATGCTTGAAGTAGTAAATTTACTTATTTTTCCACATTAATGAACTTATTGTGGATGCTTAAGGGAACACAGGGGAGTATATATGCACATGTATTTCCACTGCATTAGCTTTCTAGCACACAACTAATAAACACACATCCCCATTTAGATTTGAGCGAGCCGAGATCAGCGCAGGCCCAGAAAGTAGTACCCAACACAAAAAAATACCCCAACTTAAACAAGACAATTATTTTGACTGAAATAAACAAAACCTTACATTACATACCCCTACATCGTCTTCTATACTCCCTACATTTTCTCCTTTAACTTCTTACAATATTCTTTAGTTTTGAGACTAGACTTCTCGTTGGAGCAAATTTATAATCTGGTTCGTTTGAATTCGGTAAGAAAGGCTTGTGGCATGCGTTCACCCCCTTACTGATCGTAGCAAATCAAAATTTGATTAGGTGAACCTTGTGAAGCAAAGAGAAATCTTGCAATTGTCTGCTATGACTAACTTCTTTGGAGATTATTGTGTTTATGCTTATGATATGGTTCATGAACTTTATGAACCATTGCTCAATGATGAGCATACATGTCATGCTAATAATATTGATGCATCTTATGATATGTCATGCTCAATTAATGATGGTGCTTTTAATTCAATTTATATGCCACGTCCTTTAATGATGTTCTTCCTCTTAATTTACATGATTCTCATATATTTCTAGATCTAAAGTTCATTAAGATCTTGTCGAAATTGTTATTCCAATTCATTGTCATGATTCTTGTGATTATTTTATAATTTGATGAGCTTTAATTTGCATATAAAGAGTTGTTTTACATATGAAGATATCTATCTTTTAAATGACCCATACAAGCATAGAGAAGAAGGGGAGGTTTCCTTGAAGCGTCTTAGAAAATAACCCTTGAAGTGTAAGGTCTTGAATTATACGAATTTGGTGAGATATCTCCAAGGCTCTATGAAGAATAAAGCTTTTCAAGCCTAATTATAAGTACAAATTTTGTTGTTGAAGATGTGATATTCACGTAATTTACACATAAATTACCTTCTATTTTATATTTGTTAGTGTTTCAAGTATTATACTCTAATCTAATTATTTTGTTATCATGTTTTTGTAGGATCCTGAGCTTAAATAATGAAATTGCATTAGTGCACCAATTTGCTAGAATAATTGTTTCGACGGATTCAAATATCAATTAAAAACATGGCGGAGTGTGAAAAACTATAAGTTTTCTATTTTGGCAATGCAAAGAACAAGTGAAAGTGAAGTTGTTGAAGTACACAATTCAAAATTTGTGACGTTGTTGAAGGAAAGCATTGAACATTTGAACCCACCACATTGCCCAGGGCCCATGGTCCAGTCCCACTTCAGCCCAAGTTTTTTAGCAATAACAGGTGAAAGGAAGTACTTTGAAAGCGAAAACGATAAAATGACATGCGCTAGCATGGGGTGTACGTGCGTCAAACACAAATTGCAATTACCATTTTGGGTGAAGGTCAAGGGAGGAAAAAATGATAAAAGTTACCAAATATTAATAACTAAAGTCAAATAACATATTTGGGCAGTTAGGCAAACTTTCATTTTTGTCACTTTTAGAAACTTTCTATCCCGTCATCCTATGAACAAATCTCAGTATTTTGGGCATATCTTGAGCTATAGATGTCAAAATCACACGATTCTTGTGGCTATGGAAAGCTAACAATTAGAGCTATAATTCATATGTTTTTCACTTTGTCCAATTCTACTGAATGCATAGAAAAAATCATGCCCCAAGTTGATAGCCTGGCATAATCTGAATCCTAAGAGGAGACAACTTTTTTTTTCTTTCTAAATTTCATCTTCTCCAAGCTACGGTGAACGATATTTGGGGTTAGGAATAAGAGCTTGAAGGCTTGAAACAGGGAAAATGAGGAAATGAGGTTGACCAAAGCCACCACTGTGATCATCTCCATCATGAGTTTCTAAATTTTTTGTTGAGGCAAAGATGAAACCATGAGTTTCTAGAGTTTGTTTAATTTAACTTACTTTTTTCGTTATGTTTTATTGTTAAATGCTATTAATTCTGAATATTAATGAATTACTTTCACCGATTATATCGAACTTGAAATCTAGACTAGTCAGTAGTTAGAGTACTCTTTGTTAATACTCAAAGCATGTTTTAATTGATTATGTTAAACTTGTGATTGTGTGTACCGACGTAAGACACTCAACTTTAGGGGTTTAGACTTTTGCTGAAATTGATTATGAAAGTTAGAGTAATCTCAATGTTGTTAACAATCACATCATCCATATAAGCAAGGGATTATTCATCCTTAATGCTTTTTGCTTTATGAAAACAGTAAGTTAGGTTTAAACAATTCTTGAAGAACCTATGGTGGATTCGATGCCACGATCCACTTCCCAATTGTCTTTAATAATCTGACTTTTAGTTGTTTAATTTTATTCCATTTATTTAGAAAATTTGAATCACTGTAACCCCCTTTTAAATTAGTCTAAATAGAATTTAGTTTTCAATTATGTCTTCAATCCTCATGGGATCAACCCGTATTTGCCATTATCTACTAGTTAGATAATCGTGCACTTGGCGCCATTGTCGGGGATTGTAACAGTGCAATTGAAGTATCTAGGATTTATTTTCACTAGTTTGTAGTTTAGGTTTAATTTTCCTTGTTTAGTAACAACGTTAGGAATTGCTTGATCATTGGTTTTGTTTGTTATTAGCTTTTGTCATTTTAAAATTTTAAGTTTAGGAATAACTTTGATTTGCATCTTATTAGTTTGGGTTTTAATTTGTTGCATTGGATTTGCAGACAATCATACATGTATTCATATGAGTTCTCATGGGAACATAGTGAAAATCAGAGCTCGTGAAAAACAAGCAAAAGGAAAAATAGCAAAGCAACAAATATACAAAAGATAGAGATTGCAATGTCATTTTTCTTTTTAGGTTACGATTTGTGTGGGCACTCTCAGAAGTTTGAGCGTTGTTAGATGGACAATGCTTTTGATCGACGACAACTCGACTTCTAGTCGGCATCGCAAATAACCCACAAGAGGTTCACACCGGAAGTAACTTTTCCCCACGCATTGACACGCAGTTTATGTCTTGATTACTTTGTGTTTTGGTTATTTTTAGTTAGTATTGCATGAAAATTTGAATAGTGCAGGAATGTTTTGCAGATTTTGTGCCCTCTCCCACAGATAACCACCATCTATTTTAGGATTAGGAACCTAAATCTTTACTATTTAAAATTTGTAGCAAGATGATTGTTTTGGACATGTTTCATGCTAATAGGACCCCTTTTTGGAAGTTTGAAACCTTAAACTAGTCAAGTGAAGGAACATATCCTATCTTGGAATAGTTCTAAAGCTGTCATTACACTTTGAGCTGAAAAATGTAAAAGGTAGGAACACTTTGTAGTGGCGGATTGATAGGAAATTACCATGCCTCTCCCACAGTTAGGTAAATTGGGTTTCAACCCTTAATTAATAAAAAACCTCTAGATAAAACTGAGTTTCTGTAGGTGTTTGTCTAGGGTTGTTTGCCATTTATCATGTTTGAGCACCATTTTGGTTTCGTTTAGGGTTCTTTTATTTTTATTTTTCAGAGTTAGATTACTTTCATATAGAGGCCAGGCTTGCATTAAAAAAATCAATTTTTTTTAACTAATGTTTACTTTGAAACTCTGGTGTCAAGTAGTTTATATGTACATGGATGGGTGATTATGAGAATAGGCTAGTCCAAAAAGACCTGAGGAGTTATTTGAAGTTCTCATTACCTTTCTAGGTTCCCTCCCATTGTCTACCGAGAACGAGGAAATCGCTAAGGAGAAGGCATTTCTCATTTCTTTCCAGCAATGCTACATCTTGCATTGTCTTACTGCAAATAGCTTTGCAAATAGCTTTGAACTCAAACCATCCATCATCCATCTTTTGCCCTCTTTTGATAGTTTTGAGAAAGAGGATCCATATCTTCATGTCAAAGTATTTCTTGACATCTGTGCTACCCTTAAGTACCCAAACTTTTCAGATGATTCGGTCTGTCTTAGGTTGTTTCTCTTTTCTTTGAAAGATAAAGGCGAAGTCGTGGTTGATGGATCACTTATTCGAGAGAATATTCTTACATGCGTAAGGGTGGTATATATGAAGTAATATATACATCCGTTTACTCCCTTTCTGCCTCGAAGTTAGAAGTAGTTGTTATGACTATGGCTCAGAAAATTGATGCAATTTTGAATATGACTCAACCCCCACCACCCACGAATATTTCATCTGAGGTTTATGTTGCATGTTTGAGTTCGAGTCATTCCACAACTGATTGTCATTTGCAAAATGATTATCCTGCATATTTTATTGAGCAAGTCAATTCTTTTAATGTTATTCGACGACCTGTTAATAATTCACAATCCAACTATTCCAACCCAGGTTTAGCCAAGCATCTCAATCTCTCATGGGCCCATGGCCCACACCAAGGGGGACTTATCTCCCAGGCTTCTCAAGCGCCTAGTGCTGTTAGGCCTCAATTTAACCAATTTTTTCCATCCAACACATCTAGTTCAGAGGAAACGATTAATTGTTTTATGCAGCACACATAAAGTATGCTTGAGCAGAATTCTCAAGCTATATCAGAGTTAAAAGCCATGAATCAACACCAATCTCAAGCCATCAATAAACTTGAGATAGTTGTGAGTCAAATTGCTCAGGCATTCACTGAGAGAGAGCCAGGAAGATACCCTAGTCAATATGTTCAAAATCCAAAGGGCCAATTCATAATTGGTAGCACATCTCAGCGCTGCCATGAAGATGTCAAATCTATTACTACCCTTAGGAGTGGAAAACAAGTTGACAATGAGGTTTGAATGCTCGATTCGAGTGTTGTTGCATCACAATCTAAGTCAAAGTAGGTTGCATCTCCATCTGACAAGGAGGCTGATAAAGCCTCACTTTTTAATAATGATTATCTTGACTCTGACCCCACTCAGGCATCTGATTTGCCTAAGGCATCGTTTCTATCATGGTTAGCTCCGGCAAAGAATGAGTCAATGATGTAATGGAAAATGTTAAACAAGTTTACACTAATATCCCATTGCTACACACAGAAGCGAAAGCTAAATGTACAAAAAAAGTCTTCCTTGCCGAGCAAGTCAGCTCAATTATTCAACACAAACCCCGCCGAAGTATAGAGATCCCAGATGCCCGACCATTTCTTGAGTTATTGGTGATCATATGATTGATTAGACATTGTTGGATTTAGGGGCGAGTGTAAATTTATTTCCATATTCCGTTTATGAGCAATTAGGTCTGGGGCGAGTTAACACCGACAGAAGTAAATATGCAATTGACAGATAGGTCTATAAGAGTCCCATGTGGTGTTATAAAGGATATGATCATTAAGGTTGAAAAATTATATTTTCCAATGGATTTTATAGTTCTTAATATACAACATGTTCACAATCGCTCCATTCACATTCCAGTTATTTTGGATCGCCATTTTTTGCCACAACCGATGCTATTATTAATTGTAGGAATGGAATCACGAAATTGTCATTTGGTAATGACCGTCAAACTCAATATTTTTAATGTAAGTCAACAACCTCCTGAGTTAGATGAAGTTTTTTTAGGTTAATATGATTGAGATTACTTTGCTTATTGACCCATTCCCCTCCTCACCTTTTCATGTTGGCTCGTTCGACGTGTGCCTTCCTAGTGATTCATGCATGAAGTCTGGTTTTTAGTATCCTCTGGAGTCTTGCCTCGACTATTTTCATGATACAAATGACCCCATAATTTAAGAAATAGTTAGGGTGTTATCAAAAAATGAATCTAATGAGATAATCCATGCCATATGTAGTGTTAGTTCAAGGTTTTGGGTGTTGTTCAGATGTCTAGCCATCATCTTTGTGTAATTCATTTTGTTGTGATGAGCCTGTACCACCAGATATAGCTATAGACACACCTCTTTGTAACCCTTTCACATTGACTGGCGCTACTTATGTGGATCCCTTGTTTTATGAGTTCAGTTTCCACATCCCATTGTGGAAAAACAAATTCAATCTTCTAATTTGACACCTGATTTAGGATGTCTCTTTTTAGGAGTATGCAAGAATCATTTGTTAGATATCACCGTTTGTGACTCATTTATGCTTAAGGCAACGATTGTGATTACGTCTTTCGAGTTAATTTCAATCTCCTGATTTTAAGTGATATTTCATTTTATATAGAAAAAAATAAAAAATTTGATTGTAATTTCTTAAATACTATATAAAATGTCTCACACGACTTATAGTGCCATTCAAACTACATATTACATAAGATTCCCTAGCATAACAAACTTTTGATACCAAAATAATGTTTTACAATTAATATATATAGAGATTGAAATATTTATTTTTTCCTCCAAGGGAATATCCCCCATGAGAAAAATTAAACATTTTGGATTTTGAAAGATATTTCGGTAACTCCAAAATAGGAAGTATTTCGTGAAATTTCGATATATTTTGAGAAATCACATTCTTTGGTTTCAGGTCCCTACAGATTTCCTAGGAATGCGGGTTCATTTGCATCTTCTCCATGATTTTGCATGGTGCCATCGTAGCTTTTGGAGTGTGTTAGTGTATCTCGTGTCGCATGTGGTTGCTACTTTTTGTTGGATTGATCCTCAACTTTTCAGGTTGTTACTATACGATTATTTGACACTTTTAATCTAGTTTACATCATGGACTAAGTATTTAGGTTTGATGGAGGGTGTTTGGTATGTTCTTCCTTTTCACTTTTATGGTATACCATTCATGAAAGGGAATACATGTCGAGCTGACAACGTTAAACCAAGTGCTCCTGGGAGGCAACCCATCTTCAGTTGTGTCATTCTGGTTAGTCTAGATTGATTTTCAAGTTCTTGTTGTTGCATTACAATTGTACTCGTTAGCTCCGTAACGATTTTGATTTACAACTGGTGCATTTGTTTCGTTTCTCATTTTACGTGTCATGTATGTGTTTTATTAGTTTATCACGATACGTCCACAATTATTATGTTTTGAGCTTTCATTGGTGGATGATCTCTTCGAAATTGGTAATGACTTCATGGTAATATCACTATAACCCTCATTTTTTCTTTTTTCCTTCATTTGTCATGATTATTCTATTATACATTAAGGACAATGTCTGGTTTAGGTTTGGAGGTGGGGTTTATGAGTTTTTTGTGCAGTTTTCAAAATTTTGAGCTTAAATGTATTTCACAATTAAATCAACTAATTATTGTATTTTATTCAATCTCCATTGAATACTTAGATGATTATATTAGAGAGTATGCATTCAAGTGCTTGATGCTCTTAAATTTGGAGAAATACATGTTGTCACTTGTCACACTGATATATTATTAGGAAGACATAACTATGGACTCGTTGAGCCATACACACTCTTGAGTAACCATGGTAGCGGCCACATATTCAGCTTCGGCGCTAGAAAGGGCAAACATTGTATGCTTTTTACTACACCAAGAAGCTACCGTTGAACTAATATTAAAGCAATAACATATTTTTGACGACTGCTACTACCATCACTAGCCTAATCTACATATGTAAATCCTTGTAGGAAGAAGGGTACATTGTGCTGATACATCTACTCAAAATCCAAAGTTCCTTTTACCTAACAAAGGATTAGCTTTGCTACAATCAAATGACCAACACATGGCTGATACATAAATTGAGAGATAACACTCACAGAGTAAGGAGGTCAGATCGTGTGATGATTAGATAATACAAGCTTCCTACAAGTTGACGAAACGATGTGGAATTATCAAGCAACCCCCCTTCAAATTTCTGTAGCTTGAGACATGGTTCCATAGGTGTGGAGGCAACATTTGAATCCTCCATACCAAACCGGGTCAACAATCTTGTTGCATACCCCCTTTAGGAAACAAAATACCCATATGATTGTTCCACTTCTAAACCAAGGAAAGAATGAATTTGGCCCATACTTTTCATTTCAAACCGGATAAACAATTCATCATAAAGGCTTTAATCTCAGCGATATCGTTCCCGGTAATGATCATGTAATCCACATATAGAAGAATCATCGTACAAGTCTTCGACATGTTCTTGACAAATAAGCTTGGATTTGAACTCGAAGATCTAAAGCCACACAATGTAAGATATTAGGCAATCTCACCATATCAAGCACGTGGAGTTTGCTTAAGGCCATACAATGCCTTCTTGAGGTGACACGCATGATGAGGAAACTCCTTAGAAACAAATCCCTATAGTTGTTCCATAAATACTTCACTATCTATCTCGCCATAAAGGAAAATGTTATTCACGTCGAGTTACCAAATCTTCCAACCTTTGCAAGATGCTAAAGAAATAAAGTACGAACAATCACCATTTTAGCAACAGGGCTAAAGGCCTCCTCGTAGTCCTCGCAATACTTTTAGAAAATCCTCTTACAACAATGTGAAGTTTATATCTGTCAACCGCCCCATCTGCCTTATTTTTCAATTTGTAAACCCATTTACAAGTGATTAAATCAACATCCTTCGACTTTGGAACAAGCTCTCACCTAGTGTTCGCGTTGAGGGTTGTAGTCTCGTCATAGCAGCTTCCCATTCAACAATTCCTTTCGATTCATTGTAGCATGTAGGTAGATCATCATAAGAAACACCCATAAGAAAACAATTGGTAACGGTGAAGTAATTCAACTGAACACGATAGGTATATAATCAGGTGGTTACCTTTGTCTTGCGACTCTTGCCAATCTCCGTAGAGTGGCTGCATCATGGTGTAGATCTCCTTGAGACAAAAATCATTTCACCCCTTGTCAAAGGATTTAACTTCACTAGAAAATGGTTCAAGGTTAACAATATAAATATCAATAAATTTGGAGTCTTCTCTGTGTATGGTAGTCGAGTAATAAGTCGAGGCCTCCTCAAAAAGCCATGTCTTGAGAACAAAAAACTTCTTAGTTGTTTGGTCCATGCATTTTGAGCTTTTCATGTGTGAATCATAGCCAACAAACACACATTTTCTGGCATTGGGGTTTAATTTAGTGTGACTTAGGAACATGAACATAACAGATAAAACCAAATACTCAAATGTAATTTACCTTTGGCTTGATAGCATATACAATCTCAAAAGGGGATTTGTGAATACCTAGCCAAGGACGCAATCTATTGATCACATGACAAGATCATTGAATAGCTTCAAGCCGAAGTTTTTTTGGGAAGGTTTTATCATGCATCCAGGACAAGCGCATAGCCGTGAGATGTCCCAAATTGCGCTCAGCGACTCCATTCTGCCGTGGAGTTTTTGGACATGTCATTTGCCAACGTATTCCATGCTTACTGCAATAGTTGAAGAACTTATTAGACATATATTATACCCATTATCAGAGCGTAAACATTGGACTATCGACTCAAACTCTTTTTTCAATCATCAATTTGAAGCTTTGAATATGCGAAAGAGCTTCAGTTTTGTGTCAGAAAATACAACCATGTGTAAGCAAAAAATCGTCCACAATAAAACTGATGATACATCAAAATAAACCATCATCACAGTCATGCTCGTGGCAGAAATCATCCATCACAAGGATCATGTATCCCATCTACTGGACTAGCTCATAAAACCCAAGAAGGCAAAATCAATCATAAAAGCCCAAACAGGGCCCATCAAAAGAAGTCATAATTAAGGCCCAAATTCGGGCCCGCACAAGTTCTCTCATAAAGAAGAAAAATGTTACATAAGAAAAGAGTCGTGGAAGGAGTTACACATCCACGGACACATCTTCATAAAGGAGGAAACTGTTACGAAGAACATCTCCTTCCGTTGCGCCTCACATGCTTAAGTCATGCAGAGAATTAACTGCGACCATTATATACGGTAAAGGGAACAATCGATCAAGGTATGCAACTTTAACTGAGTTTTGTCCAGATTTATTGTCTTCTTCAACAGAGTTGTTGACTTAAGCATCACAGTGCCTTCGGCCACCAAAAAGGTGGTATTTGGCATTCTAACATTTGTTTTGCAGGTCAAACTCACAGGAGGATGAGATTTGGACGTATCAGTTTGGCGCCGTTTGTGAGAAACGACTAGTTTCCTTTCTAAAAAAAAGATCCACAGTGACAAAACTCACCAAAGTCTGATCAACGATCGACATGCTATCAAAATAGATGGAACACTCTACATACCCTCAACCCATCGACAATCACAGTAACCCTCCCATTAACAATACTACATTGCCAGCGGCTTGCGATCGAGACCTCAACAGTAACCACCGAGCCAATTGTACCAGACAGTCAAGATCCATAACAAGCAGTAGCTCAAACAACACAGACATCCATCGACGCTGCTACTGACCCTCGGGTAGATTTGCTTATGACCCAGATGAACCACATGATGAAGATGCTGGAAAAACTCACCCAAGAGTGCACTCAGTCAGCCGACCCTATCCAAGTGCCACCCCAACAAAACTCTACCAACCGAACTCGAAAAAGCAATGATGTTCTGCTAAACCTCAACAGGAAAATCTCGAAAGTAATGAACTTCCCCAAGGTAAGACTCCACAGAGTGAAGGAACACCTGCTGAAATCCTGTTTAGGATTGAAGTCATGGATCCCAATGTATTGTACGAACTAGCCAAGTCGCCATTTTCTAATGGCCTCATGATAACTCCGATGCCAAAGAAGTTCACCCCACCAAAGTTCAAAGCATATGATGGCACCACCGACCCAACAGACCATTTGCGACATTTTCACCACATGAAGGCGTTAAAAGAGAGTAAGTAGTCAATCTTATGCAGAACATTTCCAACTAGTCTGACCTCTACAGTAATGAACTGGTTCAACAACTTACCACCAAGGTCAATAGACTCCTTCCAGGCACTAGCCACCGTCTTTCTCACAAAATTCATTGGAAGTCACGGAATGAGAAAAGGACCACACTACCTCCTTTACATTAAACAAAAGCCTGAGGAGACGATAAGGGAATACATCACTCGTTTCACTAACGAACTAACAATGATCGACGAATGCAGTGATGACACGGCCATTGCTACTTTAATTGTCGGGTTGAAAAGATGACCCTTTTTCGATGCTCTCAACCTGGAACCCCCAAAAAGCATGGCGATCTTGTTGAAAATTGCCCAAAAACACATTTCTCTCAAGTAGATGAAAGCTGTCAAGAAGAAAAATGACCACGAAATAGAAAACCACTCAAAAATAGAGAAACGAAGGAGGAAAAAAGAAGAGACGATGGACCACGAGAGGATAGCATTCAATCGAAAGGGCATCAGAATAATGAGAGGCTTGAATCCAAATAACAAGAGTTCGAAAAGCTACAGTTGGCAAGACCCAGACACGAGCGGATAACAAGTGTGATGAAAAAGACATACAAAATGTACACGACCTTGAAAATGAGCCGGGCTAATATACTGAAATATATGGTGAAATTGGAAGACATCAATTGGCCACTCAGAATGAGAGGAGACCCAGAAGGAAGAGAGAAAAACAAGTAATGTTCCTTCCACAAGGATCACGGGCACGATACCAAAGATTGCTACAATCTAAAAGATGAAATCGAGCATTGGGTTCAGAGAGAATGACTCGACGAATTCATCGGAATGCCAGACAAGCAGCTGAAAGGAAAAGAAAAGGCAGATACCACTACGAGATCAAAAGAACAGCCCAGGGAACTAATATACGCCCTGCACTGCATGACTGGAAGGAACAAAATGATAAACCCAATTGAAAAAGCAATCGAAAACACCTACCACTCGAGCCGATATACATCGAAGTAGGAGTATTAATGCCAAATGAAATCAGACAAACCATTTTACCGATTCACGATAAAAGAACATGGAGAAGCTTGTACCAGTCAACTAACACAATTCGAAGACTCTACTGATAGATTCAAGCCTAACCCGCACTACTAACGTCGAAATTAACGAAAACAAACTCGATTAGACCTCAGCATTTGCCATTGATGTGAGCATGAATGAACAATTAGATGTCGATGTGAGCATGATTGGGTAGTTTGACACTGATGTGAGCATGATCGGACAATTCAACACTGCTCAACTACTGAATTGGAAAGCACCCCGAGTCCATCAGCAACAATGACATATTCAACGAACGACGAGAAGTAACAAACAAATTAAACCAATAACAAATCTGGAGACTTGAAGACACAGATGATGCGAAACACAACAACAAGGACGTAAATCCCTAACAACACGAGGTTATTTATAGCGTTTCAGAAACGCTATTGTAAGCAGACCATTTATAGCGTTTTTCAAGTGCTATTGTTTAGCTTGTAATAGCATTTTAAAAATGCTATGGTTAAACCTGAATAGCGTGTAAAAAGTGCTATTGTTTAGCTTGTGATAATGCTTAAGAAATGCTATTGTCTAGTTAACAATAGCGTTTCTGAAACGCTATTGTCTTCCCTCACGTAGCATTTAACAAATGCTATTGTATTAGTTTTTATAGCGTTTCTCAGGTCCTTTTTTTCTATTGCACTCATCAAGTGCTATCAAATGACTTTTTATAACACTGATTTCTTTAACCATAGAAGATAATATTGCATATATTATATATAGAGCATCCAAAAATATATATTAATCATCTCATAAACATATGAACTACCATCATGATTTGAATACAATACGAAAAAAAAAATTATCTCAATGACAACATTTGTCTCAAAACTACTACACTATATCTCAATAAAAATTGATCTCTTCACTCCCACCATTACATGAATTTGACATAAAGTTGCTGAGCAGTCTCATACTTGGCATCGTGGTGATTGTAGAAACAATAATCTCTTGTTGAGGTCAATAAAAGTACTTATAAAGCACATTTCAGGCACCTACAAAACCAAATTTAGAAGAGTTTAAAACTTGAATGATAATCATTTTGCAGCATCATTAGATTATCGATCTGAACCTACAAAAAAAATAAAAATAAATTGACAAACTAGACTAGTCCACCAAAACCTCTTCCCTAAACCCCATTCTAAATTTAAGCATCAAATGGATGAATAAACACCCCCCCCCCCCCCAAATAACAGTGGATTCAAACTCTGCAAACTAAACAAATAAAAACCCAAAAAGAAAAGAAAATGAACAAAGCCTCGAACATAAATATAGATACTTTGTTTGAGAAAAGGGCTTGTCTATGTCTTCCCTTTTTTTTATATGTCCTTGCAAAATCATACCACAATCAACCAAATAACACAAAACCTATAAAACAAACACAACATTTCCAAAAAAAAAAAAAAAAAAAAAAAAACCCAATCACCCAAATCAATAGATGTTAAACGCCAAATCATAGTTTTGCTTACCAGCTTCGGCAGAGAAACTTCTACGGAATAAGTTAGAAGAGATCGGGATAGTCGTTGAAGAAGAAGGGACAATGAGAAACCTTGGGGTTGTTGTTTTGGATGATGAGAAGGAAACAAATTTGGCAGATCGGAGGCATGGTTGGAGCTGAGAGGAAAACCTTCTCCACATTTGATTCTGATTCCTTAGAAGATTATCACTGTGTGTTATTAGTTCTCCCCTCTTGGAAAACTTTCAACTCTTCCTCTCTTAGAAAACTTATTCTTTTGTTTTGCACTTTGCACCATCTCTCTCTTCCCTTATCAGAAACTAAAACCCCATCAATCAAAACGACCCTAAACTCGCACTTTTAACATTTTGCTTTATTCAACTTATTTGTTACAAATGTATATATATGCAATCAATATCTGTGATATAATAAACTAGTGTCTTATATCATAATGAATAAACATCTAGAATTGAAGTAAAGTCAGCTTAATCCAGAGAAATGCACGAGGCATTCGAATCAAGGAATAACCTTATGGATACGCAATGTCATCCAACTGAAACTTGGTATTTGAGAAACGTACAAATTTGAGTATTAGTACACCATAGTTATCCAACTGAAACTTGGTTCCATAAGCTACAGAATCGTAAACCTAACATAAGAATGGATCACAACAACAAGCTAGAAAATAAGACATAATGTTACCAGTTTGACATTCTATCATATAGTCATGCATCATGTAAAAGATAACTAATGCTCATTTCCTTTTTTTTTTTTTTTTTTTTATGGAAAATGGGCTAGGGTTGTTTAGGATCCCCAAACCTAAAATATAGAAGAAGAACATAGTCACAATCTCAGATATAATTTTCCTATCCTATCTTTTACTTGAGGTTGAAGATAATCATATATCTTAGTTAGGCTTAGGGCTCAGACTTTGGAGGATGAAAAACGAAAACAAATATCAACACTTTCATACTTTAGTCATCACTAACTATAGAAACAGCTAGGCTGAATGAGAAAAAAATTGATTGACCTGGTTTAAGATGTCACTCTACAAACTTTTGCTATTGTAGAAAGAAATTGCTGAATATAAGATACTTATATCCATGACCTTTTAATTGCATTAGAGAATGGAGAGTGATCATCTAAAGCACTCCACCTCTAACTATTTCCATGAACTGGTTCAACTTTTTTATAATGAAGTGAACTGTCAAGATATTTAAATATCATCATCATGCCCTCTGTATTAAGAAACTGATAAAACTTGCTAAGTGTTTGTTCTCATCCTTGCAGCCACTAACCAAGGATGGCCTACGAGAAATCAAAAGAGGAAGTTTAAAAAAAATATGGGTAGGAGCTAACTATTAAGGGATTTTGCAAATATTATGATTACCTAGATATCTGTGGAAATAGAGGGTTGAGTTTATAAGGCACCAACTACTGTAACAGTTTTATGCAATAGCAGATCATAATCATTGGTTGGGTGTATGCCCTATTCACGAGTTACTTTTCAAGTTCTGCCTTTGAAAGAGATAAATTCATAGCTGACCTTATTTGCACAAAGAGACCAATTCATGATCAGCTCTGATAGCATGGCTCCTATCAGTCCAAAAAGTGCACCTGATGCACCAACTGAAATGGTTTCGAAATGCAAAGCAGAAGACAAGCTCCCACCAAACCCGAAAAGGATAAACAAGAGTCCTATTCGCCCTGCAAATTCATAAACACAAAAGAGGCATGTAAGGTAAATTAAATCAAATTTGAACTTTACAACTTAATATTTGATGCTTACAAAATCCAAACTCCTGTTCAAGGAGGATGCCTATAAATAGAAGACTTGTCATATTAGCAGCCAAATGGATGATGGCAACATGAAGCCACATGCAAGTAATGAGACGCCATCCTTACCTTTATCCACCACTAATGGTTAGTTAAGAGCTCCCATTTTCACAAGCCTACATAAATATAAAGCAACAGAAAGTAACTAAATGCATGTATATAGTTAGCTACACATGTAGTCATTTAAGATGACAACTTGAATACATTGCAGGGTATGGTTGCTTCTTTCCGGTATTGAATTTTTCTTTCAACATCCCCAGCAACTAAAATATGGATATCATAAGAAAACATGAATATAGAATAGAGAAAGTTTATGACAAAGTATTTCAAGATCAACTGACATAATACTATAAAGTTAAACTGAGAAGACCAGAATATGCCAGATAAGGATTTACTTGAATAGAATCCTGCAAGCAAGCTTTTTTCCTGCCATCAGAAAGCATTGATAAAAGTTGAATCATGTTTTTCCCAAGATCATCCTTTATTTGGATTGTAACAACCTATTCTTATCACTGTATTGTCCCTGCGCAACCACTGGAATAGTAGGATTTCAAAAAAAAAAATATAGAGATACTAAAATATTTGTAACCCAAAACTGAGTGATCTTAAATGTTGGAAATTCCATAATTTCAACCACACGATAGTATGTCCTCTATTTACAAGCCCAAATGGCACATAGACTTCATGAAAGTAGTATCCTGCTGTGATCATTCGGTATGCAATCCTACAAAATGTGATGAACAAACTGATAAGGTATCCACAAATATGATGAATATTTTTAATTAGACACCATATACATACATCTACATAGGAGAGAACCCCCATTCAAGCATTCAATGTTAAAACACTTTTTCATCTGTTCAAGTGAAAATTGGTCAATTTATGGCCTTGCATCCAATTGGCCATATAGACATCAAGATTAAGATTTTATTTTACAAATCTTCAACAATGCAAGAGTGGAAGTTATAAGATCACATTTTCCAATGATTATATATGTCTAAATACTCACTTTGAAAGTGGCACTAACGAAGCTGTCAACAAACTTGGAGACCACGTTATTCCTCGATACTCTATTATTAATTTTGTCTTATACCCCTAATTCGAGGGTGGTTTAATGGTACATAAGAACCACTCAAATTGGAAACCAATGGATTTTTTTCTTGTTGACATTCATGAACAACACTCACCAACCAGAAGAGTTCACAAAAGAAAAAAAAATTAACTTTTCCACCTGAAAAAGTTATGGCTATGTGGTCTTGTCATTCATAAAAATGACAAGCATATATCTCTCCATGCGAAACATAAATTCATTCCTCAAACCCCCACCCCTTTTCATCGAGTTGCAACCAAAAATGGCCTAAATGTTAAAATGCCTTACTACAATCATTCTTGGCATGTTCACCCTGGTGAACATCAGTGAACTACATCAGGCATGTACAAACTCAAGAGAAACTCATCATCTGAATGAAAATTGTTCCTGAAGCGAATTTCATACTCAACTGTATTGTCACTCCTAAGATTCAAACAACCATAGACATAAATCAAGTTTAACAAATCTAAAAAACTTTTCTCTATGATTGTGGCTTTCTAGTCTTGATATGGTTTGACTCGCATATACTTGTTATGTCTAGATTTAGTCTTGAAACCATGGGAGAGCTCCTTAATGTACTTAAAATGTTACTAACAAACATCAATGCCAGTGACATATTCTCACTGCTTTTAGTTGAAAGAATAAAGTAAAGAAACCATTTGGCATCACCAACAAGTTGTAATTCTACAACTGAAAAAAAAAAGACAAGGAATCGATTCAGATAAAAAAACACACATCAATATCATACTATCTTCTAAAACACTAACCAAGCAAGATAAATAAACAACTGAACAGAAGGAAAGTACTACTGAAGTACCATTTATGGTGCATCAAGACATGTAACACCAAAATTCACAACTCACAAAATAAAGACAAGATCTCATAAAGTGTAACAAACTAAAAATTGGTCGAGGCTGCATAAAAGTTTTCCATGAGTTGAGCGCTCTCTCAGGATTGTAGTATGGCCAACTAAAAGCCAAGCTACAAATTCACATGTAAAATAGCGTTGGTGGTCTAACATATTAACTTAATTAGACTCATAATTAATTCCCTTCATGGCAATGTCAAACTCACACAATTACCCAACGCCAACATTCAATTAAATGTCATTTTGTACAACACAACAAAAATTTAAAATAGTTGAAGGAATACATTCTTTCGCAATCGAAGCTCTTGTTCAACAATAGATGGATAAAAAAAATCAAAGATCACATCATAATTGCTTATGTAGCTGCCAATCACTTTGTTTACTTCATTAATATATTGCACACATTATTGACTCATATTGTGATCAACATAATTATTGAATTCCTTCATGATTTTAAGGCTATTTCATTGAAAATAGTGGTCAAAATGAACATGTTTAGAACATAATTTTATTTGCAAATCTCTGAAGCATATTTCAAAGTGTTGAAATGCATTATCTTAAGAGTTTCAAATATGTTTCCTAGAGTATTCCAAATTTCAGAATTTGATTACTGCTTTTGAATTAATCGAATGTGTTTCGAACACAAAACCCAACCAATTTTTTCTGCAATAATGGAAAAAAACAATCATTGTTAGTTTCAAACCAACCAATTTTTTTTTTTTTGCAATCATGGAAAGAAGAATCATTTTTAGTTTCATGTTTAATTTGTGTAAATATGAACAACAGTAAAGAACTTAGATATGTCCTTATAGATTAGCTATTGATTACTCACCTCATGGCTCCACTTATTGAGATAGTTTTTGTTTTGGAGCTCATTTACATATAGTTGTTCAGAGCATCATGGAACGCATGCCATGTGTAAAGGGAGGAGGAGGAGGTGAGAGGAGGCGTGGAATCGATTAGAGAGGACGGTAGCAGTTGGGGAGATGGAAATCGATCTGAGAGAGTGGGGATTTGCTTAATTGTGTAGAGGGAGGAAAGTCAAAACGAAGAAGGAATGATAGAGATTACCTGAAGATGAGATGGAGGAGAGCAGGGCGCGATGGATATGTTGGTGGCTGCGATATGGACCTGTGGCTGGCGACGTGAAGAGAAGGTTGTAGAGATGGTGTTTGTTGTTTGCCTGGAGGAAGAAGAGCGAGAAGGATATGAGAACTCTTTAATTGGTCCGTGGATCTCTCACTCCCCCGATCTCTGTCTTTCAATCTCTCTCACACTAGATCTCTCTCGTTCGTATTCTTAAGTCAAAGAAAATTGGGGCCTTTCAATAACCCTAGCTCCAAATCAATTGAGAAATGGAAGAAGCAGATAAACAGAGAGGAAAAGCTAGACAAAATGGAAAGAGTAGAGAAGAAGGCAGAGAGAGGGATAGACAGAGTGGGAGAGAGAGGGCAACAACATGAGCGAGACGGGGGGAAGGAGGGAGTGAGAGGGAGTTGTGTTATTTTTTTATTTTTATTTTTTTGCTTTTGGTGAAAAGAGAAAAGCGGTTTTCTAAAAATTTTGAACAAAATTTAGCGGTGTCATTTTTTCAATCTCCCGCTATGTTATTCCATAGCGTTTTAATAATGGAATGTGATTAAAACTGGGCTTATCATAGCACAAGTATTAAAAGCGCTATAGTCAAATGCTATTAATATCCAATTATGGTGTCGATCAACATCAATCAAGCAAATATCAAGAGGACGAAGCAAGCCACTCTACAAGTTAAAGTAACTTTTCAAGAAAACAACCACTAGGGTTGGTCAGAATACTAAGAAGAGAATATCAATAAAATTACAAGTTCGGAATCCGCATCTTACGCATGGATAACAAAATAAAGGCATCAAAACTTGACAATACAGAGCAATCGACATTTCAAGCCAAAAGAAATCAGGACATGAGTCAGATATATATAATAAACTTCTGGTCTAATCAATCACAAAGTGAAAATTGGACGAACACGTCAACTTACTCAAAGAAAAAGAACTTCGGGTTGACTAGCACATCAAACCAACGAAGTAAAAGTTGGACGAAGCGAGTCAACTTACTCAAATAAAAAGAACTTCGGGTTGACTAGTACGTCAAACCAAAAAAGTAAAAGTTGGACGAACAAGTCAACTTACTCAAATAAAAAGAACTTCGGGTTGACTAGTATGTCAAACCAACAAAGTGAAAGTTGGACGAACAAGTAACTTACTCAAATAAAAAGAACTTCAGGTTGACTAGTATGTCAAATCAAAGAAGTAAAAGTTGGACGAAGCGAGTAAACTTACTCAAATAAAAAGAACTTCAGGTTGACTAGTACGTCAAACCAACGAAGCAAAAGTTGGACGAAATGAGTCAACTTACTCAAATAAAAAGAACTTCAGGTTGATTAGTACATCAAACCAACAAAGTAAAAGTTGGACGAACGAGTCAACTTAAAGAGCTTCAGATCGACCAGCACGTCGGATCAACGAAGTAAAAGTTTGACGAACGAGTCAACTTAAAGAGCTTTGGGTCGACTAATACGTCGAACCAACAAAGTAACAGTTGGAAAAAGAAGTCAACTTAGTTAAAAAGCAACTTCGAGAAGACTAGTAAGTCGAACAACCAAAGTAAACGTTGGACAAATGCGTCAACTTAATTAAAAAGAGCTTCGGGTCGACCAATGTGTCGAACTATTAAAGTGAAAGCGAAACAAGCTAGTCAACTTACTCGAGTAAGCGAAAGTTGGATGAATGAACAAACTTATTGATAAAAACTTCAGGACAACCAATACGAAGTAAAAGTCGAGATGAAAAAGTCAACTTCCTCGAATAAGATACAACACATCAGGAAGAAAGGATAAAGTCAACCCATTTCGAAGCAACCGATGCATCAAAGGATAAAAGTAGCCATAAAGGAATTCAAATCAAGAAATTCAGACATGATAAAAAAATGTAGTCGTAAAGGCCCCCTAGCCAGTAAAAAAAAATCAAATTGGAGACACGCAGCGAAACTTATTTTGACAACTATGAGTGACCTAAAAAAGGTATAAGCAACATGCAACTAGTGAACAAGACAAATTACGACTATGATGAAAAACATGCAAATAAGAAAAGTTCTTTTCCCTAATAAAACTATTCTATTACATTCAAAGAAGAAGGTAAAGGAGTGGGAGATAAAGCAGTGGCAATGACAACATCATTGGTGACATCATATGATGGACGAGAGGCAACCGGATCACTAGCAGGGGTTGTCTCTTCTAAAAGAGAAGGAAGCAATGGTTCTTCAATTACTGGATCACCCGAAGAACCCGGAACATCCTCGTCACCATCTTCATCTTCAAAGGCCTGATCAACTAAGTGATGGTACTGGGATAAATCAACATCGGGCCCCTCAATATAGTCAAGAAGCTCAGTCTGTCCATCGATGATTCGCTGCCAATCTGCCACCTCTGCAATGTGAAGCCTGTCATTGACGGAAGTGAGTTCGTTCTTAGCCGCAATAAGTTGTCCCTCAGCGGTGGTAAGCATCACGGATGTATCTGCCTTGACCTCGTCAAACGCAGCCATTAATTGCTCCACTCGTGTTTCAACGACGTCAAGATTGATGGACTACTCAACCATGGCACGTGCAGCCACATCATGAATCACCTTATCGGTAGACAACTCCCTCTCCACATCGTGTAAGCTCGCACAAACCCCATCCAGATCGGTTCTCAAAGACTCTAGCTCCACTGCAGACTAATCCCATGCATACTCCACCTCAATCAACGAGGCCCGAGCAACCCCGGTTGTTTTTCTTGTTCTGCACGCCGCTCTCTCAACACGTCAAATTGACAAAGGACGGGAGAAACACCAACAACTGCATTACGAACTTCCTCTCCAGAGAAGCCACCTAATTACGACTAGCTTGGTAATTTGAGCTATCACCCCCGCATAAGTAAGATGATTATCCCGTACATGATTTGTCCAAGACCATCATCAAGATGAATGCTCGAATCCAACACAGGCATCGAAGGCCTATCCACCGACCGCCTATGCCATTCATTGATCAACCTACGTGCACCATCCTGCACGTCGAGCTGGTAAACTAGCAAAACTTCCCATCCGACTTAACACGAATCTCTTCAGGGATGGATTCCTTCTGTAAATGAAGGATGCGGGGATCCGGAAGCACGAGGGAGCCACCTCCAATGGCCAGAAGAGAAGATAAAAGGACATAAATATCGTCCTTACTCTTTCGCTGCATAGTAGTCGCAGCAGAAACAAAACAAGTAGTAGTACCAATGGGGGCAGAAGAACCTAAGCAAGCAGGAGAAGGTAAAAACTCCGCCGCATCATCGACAAAAGCAGAAGGAAATCGGGGAGAGCGCGCCTCAAAACCTCGACTGCGATCATCAATCTCCTTAGATTGCACAACTGCTAGTTGGAATATCTTATCATCAATAGCTCTAAAATCATCATTAGAACATTCAGCAGCGTCAGGCCCGTTGTATGCAGAAAGGAGCCTATGTGATCATTATCATCCATCGAGCGAATAGTCTCTTTTCACTCCTCTCCAGCGCCTACCTTACCTCTTCAGTCTCCTCCAGAGATAAGCGATCCTCTTTTGCAAGTTCCCTATCAACAAAACTTTGACAAGTAACAACGCGATGAATAGAACGAAGAAGACGTTTCCTCTTCGGAATACGGTCAAAACTTATAAACAACCGCTTCAACGGACTAGCGGGCCTCAAAATTTTTCCTTTTTTTAGAAGTTGGGCCAGCAGCGCCAGCGCTAACAAGAACATCGAGATCCCTAACATCCGAGCTCACTTTCCCATCAACGTCAGCATTACCAATGCCAACAGAAGCAACACGGGAACCAATCTCCTCAGCTTGCCTCTCTACCAGCAAAGCCCACTCAACTTCATTCATGTTGTACAAGTGACTGTGCTCTACCATGACATAAAAAAGAAAGGTCTCCAAAGGAACCTCGAGAAGCTGCAAAAAACGCCCACTGATCATCTATTTTTTTGCAGTCAATTGCAGGTCCTCCCGCTTGTTAGGAACCCGGAAGGACCTTACTATCTGATGACCTTGCAAATCGAAGTAGCCAGAACGGACAGAGGCATAAAACCAATCTCGTGACCAACCCTTGATATCATCGTTAAGATTACCAAAACACGTCGGAGAACGAAGAAAGCAAATACTCTTGGTTACCAACAGATCAACCACCGAGTGCAAAGTCCTAACAGTCAAAGGTATACCATAAAGGATGGCTCTCACATAAGTGGAAACCATAACCCTCCAACCATTAGAGCCCATCTGAGCATGAGGAATGCCCATAAAATCTAAATATGCCCAAAATAACTCAGAACTTGAAATCGAGGGCTGGATTGAAACATGCGTGGGTAGAGTGCAATATGCCCCTTCCTTAGACTACAAGGACTATCACTCTGCTGAGGCAAAATGATCTTAAGGTCGGACGGTAAATAGTAGTTAGAGCGAACGCTATCCAGCATCGCCTAGGTAACCTTATTGGGAGAAAAGTGAGCTTCGCAGGCAGCAAGCTACTCACCGTCCAGTAAATCGCCGGCATGCATCACAGAATGCAAGAAAAATGAACAATAAAAAAATGAAAATGAATAGGGAGAAAAGAAAAAACCATAATTTTAAAAAGGGTGTAAAGAGGAAAACAAACCTGTCACACCCCCTTTATAGAGTCGAACAGCGAAGAGACTGCTCATGGGACAACGTGTGGGATATGATGGCATGCGAAATCCCAAAAATGTGTGAGAAAACGAATGGATAAGTAAGAAAACAAAACACCAACTAAGCAAAAGTCGCTGACAAACATTAAATACAAGGCAATGATGGAATTGAAAGTCCAACCGTCACGAAGTTAGTGGCCACGTTAGCATACCCACTAAGGGGAGTAGCTTATGATAAATCAAAATAGACCGTCATCACAATCATACACGTGGCAGAAATTATCTATCATGAGGATTAAGTATCCCATCTACTGGGCCAACTCATAAAACTCAAAAAGGCAAAACCAATAATAAAATCTCAAATAGGGCCTAACAAAAGAAGTCATAATTAAGGCCCAAATTCGGGCCCACACGAGTTCTATCATAAAGAAGATAAACGTTACATAAGAAAAAAGTCGTGGAGGGAGTTACGCCTCCACTGACACATCTTCATAAAGGATGAGACTATTACGAAGAACGTTTGCTTCTGTTGCACCTCACATGCTTAAGTCACACAGATAATTAACTACAACCATTATATAAGGTAAAGGGAACAATCGACTAAGGTATGCAACTTTAACAGAGTTTTGTCAAGATTTACTTCTTTCTTCAACAGAGTTGCTGACTTAAGCATCGAGTGCCTTCGGCCACCAAAAAGGTGGTCTTTGGTAGTCTAACATTTGTTTTGCAGGACAAACTCACAAGAGGACAAAATTTAGACGCATCAATAATCATCACGAAATTAAAACCATTGTAGCTAGGTACTTCTGTTGGTCCCATTAGAATTGAATGCATCAGCTAAAACTTTGCAGATGCTCGTATAGAAGAATTGTTGGAATGGAAGGCGATGAGACTTACCAAACTTGCAACCTGAACAGACCACATCCTGATGGACTCTCTTCAAGAAGGGGAACTCCATTAAGCAAGTTTTTGGCTGAAATTTGTTGCAGAAATTGGTAACCAATATGGCCTAAGAGGTCATGCCATAGAGATGCATTTGTATTCTTACTTATCTTGACGACAAAGGCATCGCTCGAGAGAACACATACAAAGATTCCTTTCGCTGTCCATGAAAGAGTATATCGCCTACCAATTGTTTTACATTGTCAACAATAAATACCTCATTTGGACCAAAAAGAACATACCTTCCAGAATAAATTATTTGAGAAATCAACAAAAGATTTTTCTTCAACCCTGGAACATTGAAAATATTGTTGAGAGCAATGCCAATGCAGAGCTTGCTTTCATCCTTCACATTCAAATCACCCTCGCTCATTATTGGATGTATGGTATTATCAGCTGTAACAATAGCTCATTTTCCCTTATACGGATGACCTGTGGAGATTAGGGAGTCGGTACCATATTGTGATACCCTTGTGTGGGGTGGACCTGAGGGGGAGGGTAATCCCAATAGCCCCGTGGATCCCAAGTAAGGTTGAGCGAGCTACCAAGGGGAGATTATAGTCCCACATCGTCTGGGTGAGGGAAGGGGATGTGCTATATATGTATGAAGTTGGATCTACAAAGTACTACGCATTTTAAAGCCATGCGATCCTTGGGCCCAAAACGGACAATATAGTACTCTGTGGACCGGGTCGTGACAGAATGGTATCAGAGCCGAAAGTGTGTCAACCAGGACGTTGGGCTCACTTAGGGGGGCGGACTGTGATACTCTTGTGTGGGCGGATCTGAGGGAAAGGGTACGGGTAAGGCCCGTGGATCCCAAGAGGGGTTGAGCGAGCTACCAAGGGGAGATTATAATCCAACATTGCCTAGGTGAGGGAAGGGGATGTGTTATATATGTACGAGGTTGGATCTACAAAGTACTATGCGTTTTAAAGTCGTGCGGGCATTGGGCCCAAAACGGACAGTACATTACTCTGTGGATCGGGTCGTGACACATATCATGATGGGAGTAACCAGAATCAACAATCCATTCTCCCTCGCAATCAATTGAGATGTGAAAATCTAGATATGTGTTGGTCGTGTGCACAACAAATCCATATTATCTAGCTGTTCCACAACTTCGATAGAGAAACATTGTTCCCAATTGGAAAGGAGAACTTGTTGGACACCTATTTCACCAATGCATCTTGGTTGGACAAAAGGTTCTCCAACTCAATAATAGAGGGTTGATTCACCCACCCTTGGACAAAAGAAATAAAAAACATAAACTCATTTTATATGCCATGTGAAAGATAACGTCGTAATTGTGCATCGCTAATGGGCTCTTCCATATCGAACTCAGAAATTTCAGAACACAAACTTTTAATTTTTAGAAAAATATTCTGAAATGGAGAGATTACCTTGAGTCGTTCCAACAAGTTCATTTTCCAATAATTGCAATCTCGCCATGATTTTCTAAATGAACAATAATTCAAGTGTCTCCTACACATGTTTATGCGATTTTGTATCATGAACATGCTCAGTGTAGTATCTGTTATTGGCTTTCGTAGTGAAAATAAAGCTTTCCTACATTTGATTTTCCACTTCCCGCAACTCGGCATTTTGCGGAGTATTCTCTAGAATTACCATTATAAGCTTACCAAATCACATAGTTTGATTAGTGAATTCTAGTAAATGAAAACTTATAATAATTGTATTTAACTCTCACACCCTGATTTTTGAGAAAACGAAATCCTTATATCCATGTAGAATTATTTGTTTCCTCCAAATTTGGGACGTGCAAATTTAACAACAGAAACATTTATAAAATGTAAAATTGAAGAATACAAAAATTTTAACCAGGATACTCTTTGACGATGTTCACCCCACAAGTAAACTTCCAACGATGCGTCTTAATAACTTTTTAACCTGAGAAAGACTAATTGGCTACGATCCAATAAGAACGTACGCAAGAAGCATAAACTTAGGTTAGCGAGGCATCTGGTATGAGTAATTCTAACATCTAATAAATAAAATAAGCTATATAAATTGAAGAAACAACTCAAAGACATGTAGTTCGTCAACGAGGCAAACTTGTCATACTAATAAGTTTATTCATACTTAAAGTAAATATTTATTTATCCAACACTTATAATGTGAAGGTTGAACATGGTAAGTCTGATCCTGCAAAAACTTTAGTAGACTTACCATCCTGCACAGAATGGTATGAATAAAATTTCTAATTATTGTCCTCATAAATATCATTTCTTTTCAACAACAATATAAATCATAGTAATAATAAGCCATTATTGAAATATTAACAAAACGCATTTTACCTTAAGGAAAACATGTAGTTCTCATTCGATGATCGAATGAGCATTTAGTTTCTTCCCTTAAGACAATCATGCATATGTACAAAACTCTCGTTTCTTTTCTACAATCGCACTACCCTTCTTGTGTCGAACACACCTCACCCAAGTGTGCTTCTCTTGCCTTCGAAACCACTCAGAGAATACATGCCCCAAGTGGGGCACCACATTGAGGGACATGTCATCTCTCCCGAAGTATATTCTAATAATTAGGCATACATTTGAACTCACATGGAACAGTGTACCCAGTATGCAAGAAAGTTTGCATACTATACCAAGTATACAAGCAAGTCTATATACCAAAATCATACTTTTTCATTTTTTTCACAATTATTTTCACTTTTTTTTGGAGCTGTGGAAAAGATCATAAAATCAACTGAATCTAAAATGCAGCTTAACAAGCCCAGTGGCATCATAATCATAGAGTTATATGCACCATAATACATTAACATACATTCTCTGACCGTTAGCATATCAAAAATCGCTATAAAATCCACCTGTCGAATTACATAACAATTAAATTCACTTCATGATAGGCAAATATCAAATTGTATAACAATACAAATACTCAAATTCATCTAATCAAGAGATGAATCCTCATAAATAAATTTCAACGTACTAATAACAACTTCAGCTCTATGGTGAACACGTAGCAAAATCTACCATTTGCACAGATTATCACAATTTATCATGTAGATATCTAATTTTAGAATAGTATATATTTGATACTATACTTATATAATGTTCACATAATGTGCCCACCTAATTTCCCCATAATAAATATTTCATTGGTTTAGTTCAAACATATTGTTTACTCCACATGTATAAAATTATAAATTTCAATTCTAAGGATATACCAATATGCAGTAAATAATATTTCTGTAGTTCACAATTTATAGATTTCAATACTATAAAATAATATGTATTCATAAATAAATTCAGCATGTACTAAATATAAGACTACAAGTCCTCAAACAGAGTTAAATCAGATTTTTATTCGCGAATAAATATTTAGAATAAAAATAGTCTATAGAGTGAGAAATACTCACGGATTTGAAATAGATAGATCAAGGTTCCTTAAAGCCAATGCAAAAATATCCAAAGTATCGAGCACTCCAATTACGGACATGGGCACACAAATCCCGCATCACAAACAAAAATAAAATGTCAAAAATCCAATCTAAACTCGAACTTGCGTGTGTTTGAACACGTACTCATCACCCCTACACGCACACACGCCCTCTTTTCCTCATTTTTTTAACCACCTATCCGTGCAGGTCACCTCCCTTTTTTTTTTCTACATGTTCTTCTCTTTTTACTTCCTTCTTTTCACCCATTTCTTCGTCTTCATTCCTTTTTTTTTTTTTTTTTCTTTCATTTCTCTAACTCTGTAACATAATAACTATCACAGAGAACCCATCCCCGTTTGTATTTCATTGTTTATTTAGCAAACACCCTATTCACTATCAACCCTAATGACACATTAGCCCAAGTCCAAAGTTTCAAAATGAGCCCAAGCCCCATAGAAAATAACCCAAGCTTATAAACTAACCCCCTAATTACTACCCTAATCAATACTTTAAGGAAAGAAACAGCCCAATTCAAATATAAAAATAGCCCAAAACCATACTATAACCCAACAAAGCCCAAATTCACATTCTAATCAAACAATGCCAAAAACCATACTATAAATAAAAAAGAGCCCAGATTGGGTTTCACAAATAATTTGCTAAACACACCCACACTTCTTACTTTCTTTACCCACTACAATTAAAACAAGGTTTTACACGTTATATATGAAATTATAATACATTACAAATTAAAAGTATTTATATTTATGTAATTAGGCAGGTATTCCATTAACCCTTTTCTTCATCCCTCTCTAAGCTAGATCATGGAAATTCTAACTAAAAAGGTAATTAGGCTAGGTTCACAAGATCCAAGCTATATCCATGAGTGTTCAATCGTCGTATTCCACAACCTTTGTATGACATACAAAAGGTCATTCAATAGACATTGTAAGAACTCCATCAAGCTCTCAGAACTTGCCTCTATTTTGCTTCCCACAATGTTAATTTTGCAGCAGTGTTCAATTGAGTTTTGGCTGCAGTTTTGTTAATCTGACAATAATTGCCTTGATCGTATTGGTGTGGATTCAAATTTTGCTAGTTTGAAGAGTCGCATATTGTTTGAGATTGCCAGAACTCATACCATGTGCAATTGAGTTGTTTGTTATTCATGAGTCTAAGGAAGTCATGATAGAAATTAATTCAGATTTATAGTCATTGGTATGTTTGGCATTACTTAATGGATAATTAACCATGTTCCTGAAGAAATTATAATGTTTCCATATGAAGAAACATCCAGGGAGACCAAAGGTTAAACATATGAAGAATGTTGGTGAGACGTGCTTGGCCACAACAAAAAGAGTTGTCCTTATAATGTTAGTTAGGGATTTTCATTTGTATTTTTGTACAAAAGGATTGAGTTTTTTTGTTAATGATTAGCTAGTTGTTGCAAACTAGATTTAGAATTGGGTTTAATGGTGTTCGTTATGTTTTGAATATAAGAATTTGGTTTCCTCAACAATAGACTAATTTTTGTCATGGTTTGGATTTACTGAACATAGGCACATGTCACAGGGAGGGGTGTTTAGTAGTTATTAACACTTTGCTGAAGATGGACACCTGTCATAAGGTGGGGTGTCCAATGTTTATTAAAATTTTACTGAACATGGATACCTGTCATAAGGAGGGGTGTCCAATGTTTGTAACGCATTTTACTAAAAATGGACACCTGCCATTATTATTATCATTGGACACCTTTCATTGTGTAGATAAGCATGAGATAGAAAGTTGATAATTATTTCTATCTTAATGGGTATAAAATGGCTGTATGTATCAGTGTTGAAATGTGTAGTTTATATAGAAGAATGGAAGTAGCTTTGCCTTAAAACAGTGTAAATATATACAATTGTCGATTGGGGATTGGGCTTGGAGTCCCTCAAATTTCTAATTCATACTCAGTAGGGCACTCATTCATAATTTTACATATCGATCCTTAGCAAAGTAAATAAATTTGTTTTTAACTTGTTTGAGTTCAAGCTAAATTTTTTTACTGTTGTGACACCATTCCAAACGGAACTCAAACGTGTCAAAGTTTTGGACCATTTTGACACCGTTCCTTGAGATAAGTATTTCGGTCTATGCCATTAAATATCTTGATAAACGGTCTTTATGAATGTTTAAGGACCAAATGGATTTCGTTGTATCCAATTTTCGTTTCATATTGTCGAGGATAACTCGTTTCAATGCCTCCATCTACCCATTCCCTTAGGAATATGTGGATGTCGAATGAAGTAGTTTGATGCCACAATGAGTGCAAAAATTGATAATCTCCCTACCAAACAACTGAAGACCGTTATCACTGATGATAACATGAGAGATGCCAAACCTTGCAATCAAGTGTGACCATAGGAACTGTACCACGTCGTGTTGGCGGATTTTTTGTGAGGGCACTGCTTCAATCCACTTTGTGAAGTAATCAATGATGACTAACAAGAACCAACGTCACCCTGCTACCCTTAGTAGTGGTCCAACAATATCCATACCCCATAATGTGAATAGTAAGGGACTGCTCATGCAGTGTAGTTCTTCCCCATGTGTATGGATGATTTTGGCACGAGTCACATTGTCGGACATATTAGCATCTTTTTGCATGTAGGGCTAGTAATAACCATGAGACCATGCCTTGTTCGCTAAACTGCGCCCACCTGCATGGTCACCACAAATCCCATAATGAATTTCATGGAGGATAGTCCGAGCTTGGGACTAGCTGACACACCTTAGTAAGAGACCGTTTGTTGACTTCCTATATAATTTGTCGCCCAAAAACAATATTTTATAGAATGAACCTCGAGTTGATGAGCTTTCTTAGGATCACTGCTCGGAGAGTCGTTTCTAAGGAACTCGCGATGGGAACCATCCAACAATCAATGACTTCTATTTTTACACAAGTAGATGATGTGTGCCACAAAATAGCACTACTCGTAGGTGGAGGCTTTGCGATGGTGGCTAACCCCAATATTTCTATAGTGATTGTGCGCAGACTCATGTTGGGCATAGCAACAGCGATATACACTAGGGCATTGACATGTCATTTCTCAGCTGTAGGAATATGATGAACGCCATAACGTGTGCTCTGTAACAACATGTGGGTTGCCTGCAAATAGTTTGCCATACGATCACAGCGAGACTCATAGTTACCTTTGATTTGGTTAACGACTAGCAATGAGTCGGTAAAAATCACTACTTCGCTGACCTACCATAGTTTCAACATTCGTAATCCGGCCAAAAATGTTTTGTATTCCACCTCATTATTGGATGTCGGAAAAGCCAAATGAAGTGCTAACTGTAATGTCCGAAGTGACTAGGATTGCTCATACGCTTGCCCCTAATCACTCACTGAACCATCTGTAAACAGTTTCCATTCTTGTCGGGGGCGGTCCCACGTGTCTTCAAAATCAGGTTTGTAAGCTAGAATGTTGTGGCTGCATCGTCAACCCACATTGGCAACTATTTGCCCCTTCTTTGTTGTCCTAGACATGAAGTATATATCATATGGGCCCAATGCCATCGCCACTTCTCCATTCTAGAAGACCGTTCTGCTCTAAACAGTATTTGCCGAAGTGGAAGATGGGTGTAAATTGTTATGGGATGAGATTGGAAATTAGGTCTCAGTCTTATGCGAGCTTCTGAGTATATCAGGCTTTAAATTTTAAGAGGGTTTTACTCAAGAAGAAAACTGGATGATCAGAAAATTTTGAGGTCCATGACTTCAAATGGACCTCAAAATTTGACTATGTGGTTTGCTCCATTTAAGAATCCAATGATTTGGACACACTGACCATCGATGACTTGCAGAGCAGTTTGCTTGTCCATGAACAAATAATGAATGGCCATCAAGGAGAGGAGCAGGTTCTCAAGGTCACTCGTGAAGATAACATAAGCAGAGGAAGAGGTCGAGGTCGAGGGATGGTTAGCGGCAGAGGAAGACAGTCTTTTAACAAGGCTATTGTGGAGTGCTTTAAATGCTATGAACTGGAGCACTTTCAATATGAGTGCCCTAGTTGGGAGAAAGGAGCCAATTATGCAGAGTTAGATGAAGAAGAACTGCTGTTAATGTCCTATGTGGATCTGAATCAAGCAAAAAAAGAAGAGGTGTGGTTTCTTGACAGTGGATGCAGCAATCACATGAGTGGAAATAAAGAATGGTTTTCGGATTTGGATGAGCGCTTCAAGCAAACAGTGAAGCTAGGCAACAACTCAAGGATGGCAGTTGTGGGGAAGGGAAATGTCAGAATGCAAGTCGGTGGAATCACTCAGGTAATCTCTGAAGTTTATTACATTCCTGAGTTGAAGAATAATCTGTTAAGTGTGGGACAACTTCAAGAAAAGGGTCTGGCCATTTTGATCCAACATGGGTAGTGCAGGATCTTTCATCCTTCAAAGGGTCTGATTATGCAATCCGATATGAGTGCGAATAGAATGTTTGTTGTGCTTGCAACCCTGATGCCTAAAGCTCCTACTTGTTTCCAAGTTGTGACAGAAAATGCAACTCACCTGTGGCACTGCAGATTCGGGCATTTGAGCTTCAAAGGGTTGAGAACCCTTCAGTACAAACAGATGGTCAGTGGCTTGCCTTCACTTAGAACCCCTACAAAGCTTTGCACAGATTGTCTGGTTGGTAAGCAGCACAGGGAATTCATTCCCAAAAGGAGTTTGTGGAGGGCTTCACAAAGGTTGGAGCTTGTACATGCAGACATATGTGGTCCTATAAAGCCTGCATCAAACAGCAACAAGAGGTATTTGTTAAGTTTTATCGATGACTTTATTCGTAAAACTTGGGTTTACTTCTTACATGAAAAATCAGAAGCTTTTGCTGTTTTTGAAAGTTATAAAGCATGTGTTGAGAAAGAGATAGGTGCGTATATTAGATGCTTAAGGACCGATAGGGGTGGAGAATTCAATTCAAATGATTTTGTTGAGTTCTAAAAAGCTAATGGAGTAAGCATGCAATTAACTACAGCCTATACTCCTCAGCAAAACGGAGTTGCTGAGAGGAAAAATAGGACAATGATGAATATGGTACGTTCCATGCTCTCAGAGAAGCAAGTCCCTAAAGCCTTCTGGCCTGAAGCAGTGAGGTGGAGTGTGCACATTCTCAATAGATCTCCAACTTTGGCAGTACAAGATAAAACTCCAGAAGAAGCATGGAGTGGCATGAAACCTAATGTGGAGTATTTTCGTGTATTTGGTTGCGTGGCTCATGTACACATACCAGATCAAAGGAGGACCAAGTTGGATGATAAAAGCTACAAGTGTGTCCTTCTTGGTGTGAGTGATGAATCAAAGGCATACAGGTTGTTTGATCCAGTATCAAAGAAAGTAGTTGTCAGCAGGGATGTTATATTTGAAGAAGATCAAAGCTGGAATTGGGGCAAAAGCCAAGAAGAAGCAAGGCTCGACAACCTGGAATGGGGTAACAGTGATGATGAAAGTGATCAAGAAGGGAATGAAGCTGAAGAAGACACTAATGAAGATGAAAATGGTGGTGCTTCAAGTGGAGTCGGTTTGAATGATGCTGGCTCATCCTCTAATGAGTCACCTGCTGAGAACTCACCAAGCTCAAGTGAAAGGAGGGTGAGAAAAGAACCACCCTGGATGCATGATTATGTAGCCGGAGATGGCTTGTCAGAAGATGAGGGTCTGAATGCTATGATGATGCTCACCGAGAATGATCCAATCACATTTGAAGAAGTTGTCAAGAGCAAGAAATGGAGGGATGCAATGAATGCAGAGATTGATTCGATTGAGAAAAACAAAACTTGGGAGCTGACTAATCTACCAGATGGAGTGAAGTCTATTGGAGTTAAATGGGTGTTTAAAACTAAACTCAACGAGAGTGGAGAAATAGATAAGTGCAAAGCGAGGTTGGTGGCTAAAGGATATGCACAACAGTACGGGATTGATTACACCGAAGTTTTTGCTCCGGTCGCAAGGCTTGACACCATTCGATTGATACTTGCTCTAGCAGCTCAACAAAGTTGGGATGTTTTTCAGCTAGATGTAAAGAGCGCTTTCCTTCATGGTGAGCTTAGTGAAGAAGTCTTTGTGCAACAACCTCAAGGATACGAGAAGAAAGGTGAAAAAGACAAAGTGTACAAGTTGAAAAAGGCATTATATGGGCTAAAACAGGTGCCACGAGCATGGTATAGCAGGATTGAAGCTTATTTTGTTAGAGAAGGCTTTGAAAGGTGCAGTAGTGAACACACATTGTTCACAAAGTCGGAGGAGGGAGGTAAACTCTTAATTGTCAGTCTTTATGTTGATGATTTAATTTATATTGGCAATGATAAAAGTATGTGTGATGAATTTAAGAAGTCAATGATGTTGGAGTTTGATATGTCTGATTTGGGGAAGATGAGGTATTTTCTTGGGGTTGAGGTGTTACAAAGTTCAGATGGAATTTTTGTATGTCAAAGGAAATATGCTCATGAAATTTTGGCAAGGTTTGGCATGGACAAGAGTAAACCAGTGAAGAATCCAATGGTTCCAGGTACTAAGCTGACAAAGGAGGAGGCAAGGACTAAAGTTGATGCAACCTTGTTCAAGCAGGTGGTTGGCAGTCTTGTGTACTTGACCACAACCAGACCTGATTTGATGTATGGATTGAGTGTTATTAGCAGGTTCATGTCTTGTCCTACTGAACTTCATTGGCTTGCAGCGAAAAAAATACTCAGGTACTTGAAAGGTACAACTGAGTTGGGGATCTTTTACAAGAAATGAGGCTGCAAGGATCTCATAGCTTACACTGACAGTGATTTTGCTGGGGACTTGGATGATCGGAAGAGTACCTCAGGGTATGTATTTTTACTTGGTTCGGGAGGAGTGTCGTGGTCGTCCAAGAAACAACCTGTGGTGACTTTGTCTACTACTGAGGCTGAGTACATAGCTGCTGCCTCTTGTGCTTGTCAAAGTGTGTGGTTGAGGAGAATTCTGGAGAAGCTTGGTTATATGCAGAACAAGTGTACTACTTATTTGTGTGACAACAGTTCAACTATTAAGTTATCCAAGAATTCTGTTTTGCATGGTCGAAGTAAACACATTGATATTCGCTTTCATTTCCTTCGTGATCTTGCAAGAGATGACATTGTTGAGCTGGTGCACTGCAACACTCAAGAACAGGCTGCTGACATAATGACAAAGCCTCTGAAGTTGGAGGCATTCTTGAAACTTCGAAGTATGCTTGGAGTTTGTAAAATTCCTGATGTACACTGAATACTGAGAAGTGTTCAGTTTAAGGGAGGGATTGTTGGTTATTAGGATTTACTATTTGAGTTTTAGGTGGTTATTAGGATTGTTCAGTTTTAGGTGGTTGTTTAAACGTGGGTAGTTATTTGGTTTTATCCTCTTGTAACTAGCTCTATATAAGCCTGCTGTTTGCATTCCTTAAAACAAGAACTTTCATTTCAGTCTTTTGCACCATAAGCAATATCAGACTGTTTTCAACACCGTTGAATCTTCTGTTTACTCTTCGCCTTGGATTATCCTTGAGATGAGTAAATGGTAAGAATGACACAACTTGGTGGAGGTGGAAGTTGAACATGATCGTCGCTCAACTGTTTTTCTAGCCTGTGCCTATAATGATGTTTGGTAAATTGTCTTATGTGTCCATGATCTAATAGCTCCTTGACCAGATCTCTCAGTTCAAAACATTCATCAGTTGCATGGTCTTGAGCCCTATGGAATTTGCAATAGGGCCTATTTGGTTTGTTATAAGCAAATTTTCTCCGAGGTTTCCTGAAGAATGGTCCATTCCGGATCTCTTTCAGAAACTCAAATATTGCTACACTAACATCTTCCAGTTCCCTATTTGTTTTGTCCTTGAACACCGCTTTCTATCACGGTCTGGATCTGGATGTTGGAAAAGTACTGAAGTAATACTATAGAAACAAAAACAAGAACTTGGGTATTGATTGAATGATAAGCAGAATACTCTGATGCATTTTCTACTGCTACAAACCCTGATTTATACAGGAGAAAAAACTAGGAGCTCTCCCATATTATAGGAAACAAACTACTAGTTTATTGGGGGACTCTACTAAACAACCTAATACTAAGTCTTTATGACTAATTCAATCATCAAGAAGGACAATCATCCATGTGTATCAACTGATAAGAGGACATTCCTTCATGTGCATCAACATTCAACACTCCCCCTTGATGCAAAGTGTGAAACACCAAGAGAGTCTAACCTTCATCACTCCCCCTTGATGCAAAGTTTGAAACATCAAGAGAGAGTCTAAACTCATTGAACTTTGGATGTGAGAAAGCCTTCGTGAATCCATCCGCAAGTTTTTCGTTTGTTGAACAATACTTCATTAGAACTGAAGATGATGAACTGAAGGATTGTGCATAAACCTGAAGACTAGGCTGACTGCAAACATTATATCTGGACAAGAATTGGTTAAGTACATCAGTCCTCCAACCATACTTCGAAAATACCTTTCATCAGCACTATCAGTTCCATCATTCAGTAAAAGTTTCTCATTTGCATTCATTGGAGTAGAGGAGGCCTTGCAACTATGCATATTAAACTTCTTAAGCAAATCCAAGGCATATTTTTCTTGGCAAATGAAGATACCTTGATCTGTTTGATGAACCTGAAGGCCAAGAAAATAGTGCAACAATCCCAACACATTTCAAACTCATACATCATGCTTTCTTTGAATTCCTTGTCAAGAGTGTTAGAAGATCCAATGTATATGGTTTCATCTATATAGACATTGACAATAAGAATATCACTACAACTGCTTACCTTCACGTATAAATTAGGCTCACTATCACTTGGTGAAAACCATTTTGGTAAAAGTAAGAATCAAGTCAGCTATGCCAAGCCCTTGGGGCTTGCTTCATCCCATACAAGGCCTTCTCCAATTTATAGACTTTCTCCTCCTATCCTTCGATCACGAAACCCAGTGGTTGTTCAACATACACATCTTCTTCCAAACAACCATTCAAAAAGGCCGATTTAACATCAAACTGAAACACATTCCATTTCATTTGTGCAACAATACCCAAAACAATCCTAACAGTTTCAAATCTAGCAACCGGAGAGAAAGTGTCAAAGAAATCTATCCCATGCTTTTGTACATATCCTTTTGCAACGAGTCTAGTTTTGAACCTTTGCACAGATCCATCAGCCTTATACTTCACTTTGAATACCAATTTCACACTAATTGAATTTTTTCCGGGTGGCAAATCAACAAGCTCCCATGTATCATTTTTGTTAATTGCCTTCATTTCCTCGTGCATTGATTTTTTCCATTCCGCTTTTCCTATTGCCTCCTCATAACATATCGGTTCTGCAACCATTAGAACAAAATTGCATGACTCATAAAGCTCCGTTAGGGAGCGATACCTGAATGGAGGCATGTCTGTATCAAGTGTAGGATCAGAATTGTTGTCATCATCACTACCTTGATTCCTTGGAGAGAAGCTAGAAGATGAACCTGGAGTAGCTTGAGGTGACATGGGAGTCTCTTGTGTTCGTTCAACCTGTGTCGGTACTTCTTCCTCTATAAATGGCACATGCTGATTTGTTTGTCCTTTCCAATCCCAAAAACTATTTTCATCAAAAATCACATCTGGATGAACAATTAGCTTCTTAGTTTCATGATTGTACAATCGATAACCCTTAGTTTCATCACTATACCCAACAAAAATGCACTTTTCACTTTTCTTTTCCAGCTTACTACGATCATTAGAATCAATCAAAGAGTAGGCAACACAACCAAAAACTCTTAAAATACTCACATTGGGTTTTCGGTTCCACCAAGCTTCATATGGAGTCATATTGCGAACTGCCTTTGTAGGGGATAAATTGAGAAGAAAGACTGATGTTGCTACCGCTTCTGCCCAAAACTCGGTAGGAAGATTCTTTTCATTTAACATACTTCTAGCCATCTCAACAACTGATCTATTCCTCCTTTCAGCTGCCCCAATTTGCTCCGGAGTTCTTCTCACTGTTAGTTGCATGCGTATACCATGTTTCTTGTAAAAATACCAAATTGATTAGATAAAAATTCTCCTCCTCTGTCGGTTCGAAGAGTTTTTATCACAAACCCACTTTGTTTCTCTACAAGAGCTTTGAATTCCAGAAATTTCTCAAATGCATTTGACTTATAAGTTAGAAAAAAAGACCAACTCATGCGAGTGAAATCATCAGTAAAAAGTAGAAAATAACTACTTTTATTCAGGGACAAAGTGTTCATTGGACCACAAAGATTTGCATGAATAAGTTCTAAAGGCATTTTGGCTCTCCAAGCTTTCCCAACAAGAAAAGATAAACGATGATGATTCCTATAAACACAACCTTCACAAACATCATGAACACCAACAATAGAAGGCAAACCAACTACCATCTCCTTTTGATATAATAATTTCAACCTATTAAAGTGCAAGTGTCCATAACGTAAATGCCAAAGCCATGACTCATCATTGGTTTTAGCATTCAATGCAAAAACATCCAAACTAGACATCTAAATAGGAAACATTTTGTTCTTAGTCATTGGTATCTTATTGAGAGGCACAACACATGTTCATTTTCGTCTAATTTCACATATATTATTTTCAAACATAATAGAATATCATCGTTCAATCAGCTGGCCCACACTCAACAAGTTATGGGCTAAACCAGAAGAATAATAAACATCACAAATCAATCTTTCAGTACCTGAATTAGTTTGCACCACAATTGTCCCCTTGCCTTTAATTTGCACAACTTTATCATTGCCAAGTCGAACTTGTTGTTTCACTGATTCATCAATTCTCCGAAACAAACTCTTATCACCTGTCATATGGTTACTACTCCCACTATCTAGAAACCATACATCAGAAATACTTTCCTTGAGGTTCAAATGAGTAAGAAATAGATTACCTTCTAGGTGTACTTCAACAAAATTAGCCAGCTTCTTGGACTTATCCCAACAGAACTTTTCAATGTGGCCAAACTTTCTGCAATAGTTGCATTGCTTCCCCTTGTAATTCTGTCTTTGGTTGCCTCTATCACCATAATCAAATTTTTGGTGACTCTTATCAGGTCTTCCTCTTCCTTTCCCGCGACCGCGATAACTTCCTCGGCCACGACCACGTCCTGCATATTTATTGGAAGAAACGCCTTCAACATTATCTTTGTTAGAAATGGCCAACTTGGACTGAAATGCATGTTCAATATTATTTTCTGCCGACCTGTTCATCCTTTCTTCATGGGATAAAAGTGACCCCATCAATTCATTTAAGGAGAAAACAGATAAATCTTTGGACTCCTCAAGAGCCGTAACTACATGATCAAATTTCGCAGGAAGACTTCTTAAAAAATTTTCCACAATTTTCTGATCAGAAATATCTTCACCAAAAGCCTTCATTTGATTTATAACAATAGAAACTCTAGTGAAAAAATCTTGCACTGATTCACTACCCTTTCATAAGCAAAGTCTCAAATTCTCTACGAAAGGTTTGGAGTTTCACAGTAGTTACCTTGTTGTCCCCATGATACTCTTGCCTTAAAATATTCCAGGCTTGCTTTTATTTGGTTGCACCGACAATTTGAGGGAAAATTGTTTCTGACACAGCATGTTGCAAGACAAGTAGAGTCTTCGCATCCTTCTTATGAAGCTAAATTATTTCTGACACAGTCTGTTGCAAGACAAGTAGAGCCTTCGCATCCTTCTTACGAAGCTCTTTTACATCAATAGCATTATCTGCATAACCACTCTCAACTATATCCCACAAATCTTGTGAAATAAAGAATTTCTTGATCTTAATACTCCAATATTCAAAACTTTCGCCAATAAATATGGGAATTAAAGACTGTGAGAGATTAAGAGTATTCATACCATTTGACATAGCAATTGAAGAGTTTACCCAAGTTTTGAATTTAGGAAGATCCTTTGCTACGACACTCGATCTTCGAAACACACCAACACACCCAACTTGAAAGAACCTGCTCTGATACCACAATTGTTGGAAAAGTACTGAAACAAAAACAATAACTTGGGCATTAATTGAATGATAAGCAGAATACTCTGAAGCATTTTCTACTGCTACAAAACCTGATTTATATAGGAGAAAGAACTAGGAGATATCTCATATTATAGGAAACAAACTACTAGTTTATTGGAGGACTCTACTAAACAACCTAATTGTTGCGCCTTATTGCGGAAGCGGGTAGACACCAACAATTGCACACAAGTACCACAAGGATCCAATCAATTAAATAGAGCAACTAGCAATGAAAGAAATTAGAGAAAATTAAGAACATACCACAAGAGACACAAGGTTTACGTGGTTCAGCAATTGCCTACGTCCACAGTGAGGTGATTCCACTATATTCAAGAACAAGGTACAAGAAGATGACAATTCTCACACAATCTCTCAACAAGAGATGAAACAATTTCAGCAATTGTCTTTCTCTACTCCTTGTGCATCACAGTTTTTCTAGGAGCAATCATCATAATAAAAACACCTATAGTTCCTAGTATATATAGGGACAACAGTTTTCTGTTTGGCAGCAGTTTCCTGTTTCACAGTAGTTTCCTGTTTCACAACAGTTTCCTGTTTCCTAGAATTTATTTCCTGTTCAAAAAACAATTTCCAGAAGTCCAAACAGTTTCCTGTTTCAAACAGGAGTCCAAACACTTTCCTGTTTCAAACACGTTTCCTGTTTCACACTAATACTAAGTCTTTATGACTAATTCAATCATCAAAAAGAACAATCATCCATGTGTATCAACTGATAAGAGGACACTCCTTCATGTGCATCAACATTCAACACTGTATTCTAAGCTCGATGGTCTGCCATCCTTAGTTGGTACCGATTGTCACGCCCAATTGATATTTTTATCTAATCTCTAAGTGTTCTCCCTGGACTGCATCTACACCTTCAGGTTTACGTCCTCGGTTGATCCTTTTAGCCATTCTATTCTCTTTAATTTGAATGTTGTCTTCAATGATGGAGTAAGCTTCTTCTAAGCTTATATCATCAACCTATAGCAGTATTTATTTAGTCCCGGTATCCAAAAATACTCTTGCCCGTAATGCATGTACCACTACCCTTTCGTAGAGACTATCCACCAACATTACTTCGTCCTTGACCTTGTCAAAAATTGTTTTAGAGTCTCCATGCTTCCTTGCTTAATCAACACCATGATATATGCTCGCTGTGCAACCTGGAAAGTGAAACCAAAAATCACCTCTTCTTTGCATGCACCTACTCTCGATTTGTTTGGGGCAGAATGTTACAACTTTTGAGCTACTCTCGGAACATAACAGGCTGGGATGAGGAACTTCGATGGTGCACCAACAATTTCAAAGGAACTAGTTCTAATGCACAAGAAAAGAAGATTGCATTGAGTGCCTCTGTCTATTACATATGGACTGAACGAAATGCTAGGCTATACAAGCAGCAACATTGTTCCAGTATCGAGCTAGTCAAGAGGATCTATAATGACATTAGGCTCAGGTACTCGAATGCAGGACTCGTCATTGAAGACAATGCAGCTAACAGACAGCTCTTTGGGCGATGGCAGCTTGACCCACAGTTTCGGACTCGGACCCCAATCATGTGCTCGTGGAAGAAGCCTCCTTCTGGGTGGTATAAACTCAATTCTGATGGTTCATTAAAAGCAAATTCAGGAGGTTACGATGCGGTAATTAGGGATGATCAAGGTAGTGTCGTGGCTGCTTGTGCTGGCTCGAGTGTGGGTCAGTCCATAATCACGCATGAACTTCAAGGAGTTGAGGTCGGGCTGCAACTAGCCAACTCAAAAGGCTTCAAAAAGTTAGAAATCAGCACTGATACCACTTTAATGCGAGATTACTTGACGAAAGCGAGACACAGTGCGTGAAACTTGAGACACATTCTCAGTAAGATCAGAAGAATGCTGGCAACACTGGAATAATACACTGTCAGCCATGAGTATAGAGAAACTAACAGAGTCGTGGACAGACTTGCTAGCCTTCACCCTAGCTCGGAATTTCTGGAAGTTACACCGAGCTCGTTCGCTCAAGACTTGAAAGACATTGTACATGAAGATAGATCAGGAACAATTTACTCTCGAATGTAACTTCACATTTTATTTCAGGTTGGGGATCCTAAATAACCCTCGCTCGCTTTCCCAAAAAAAAAAAAAAAAAAAAATCAATGACGCCCACTTTGATGAATGTAATACCCTACAAATGCTTATTCCATATCAGCAAAGCTCTTGATGGATCTCAACTTCAATGATTGAAACCACTTAGCTGTTCTCAGTTTTAAGCTAGTCGGGAGCATTAAACATCTCAAGCCTTGATGCTCCTAGCATCATTTGTGACAAGTGTAGGAGGTGATCATAGGATTTGTTGTCCCATCTTACATATCGAATTGAGGCCTTTGGAATTCGGCTGGAATCTTATTATGCTTAATTTCTTCAGATAATGATGAGAGACACAATTGTTGTATTGCATCTCTGGCTAACACATCTAGGAATTATTTCTAGGGAATCTACTTTCTTTGGGTGACTCACATTCAGTCCGGATCCACTCTTTGATCATGTCTGATAGTCCTCCGTTTCCCTTTGATTTAGCATCAAGTTTTTGGTTTTCAAGAAGTACTCCTCCAAATTTTTTTTAAGAATTCAGTTTCTTTTAATTCTGCTATTTGTTTTTCCAAAAGGTTTCACTTGCTCTCCTGGACTTCTTTTCTTCCCTGCCGTTTTGGTCACCCAACATTTTATTTCTTTCCCATGGTAAGTTGATTTTTTCCTTCACCACCTTATGTGGTTCTTCTCCTATTGCCACCTCCTCTGCACTCACCTAAATATCCATCATCCAACTCCCAGCAGCTCCCTTGAATACTCGCTTTAAAGGTTCCTCACCTTCAACAAGCTCTCATCTTCTAACAGGTACGAGAGAAGAAGTTTAGAGAAAGAGCATTTTTTTGTGAAGATCAAGTGTGATCTTTCCCACGGATGGTGCCAATGTGTGGGGGTATAGATCAGTCGGAGCATAAAGCGTGACCTTCTCTGATGATTTTCTACCTTTTTTTGTTCTTTTTTCCTCTAGTCCTCTTCTTTGCATGTCCTCAATTTCTCTCTTCCCTCTTTTCTCTTTCTCTATCTTTTATACTTGTTCCCATTCCTTATGTTCACTTTTTTTTTTTAACTCTGATCATCGCCGAGCAAGCTATGTAGCCATGTTTACTGTGGTCCTACCACTCGGTGAACCACTTTACTTCCTTGTTGGCTTGCGGTCTTGTATTACTTTCATTGGAGCTTATTACAACTCCTCTTAGCCCAATACAGTTTGGACTTGATCCTATGACTTGGGCTCCATTTGAGCCCACTCTACTGGGTCCATATTTGTTTCTGCCATTTGCACCCTTTGTATTACTTGTTAATCCCAATTCACCATCTCTATGCACCCACATCACCATTTAGATTTTAGCGTATGTGGACTTTACAGGCAGATTTTCATAATTTTGTTGCTAATAACTGGATCGTAGATATTCCATATTGTGACGCATTAGATAGGTTAGATTTCAAATTAAAAAAATCTGAGGTCTGGCCTTAAAAAATGAAATAAAGAAGTTTTCAAAAATGTCTTAAGCACATCCGCATGATTAAAGAGGAAATACGAATGTGGGAAATTATTTCTCAGCATCCATGGGATGTACAAGCAGTCATTCAACTGAACAGATACGAGGCAAAATTTAAATAGGCTTCTTCAAGAAGAAGTGTAATGGAAACAAAAATTTGGAGAAAAATAAATTAAAGAATGTGATGCTTGCATGAAGTATTTCTTTGCATCTGTAAAGATCAAACAGAAAAGAAGAGCGGTTTCAGAAATTCGGTTATCTAATGGGAATATCATCACTAATCTAGTGGATATTCTGGAATGAGTAAATTTTTTTTCTAGGAATTGCTTTTGTCCCAGGTGATGAATCATCAGGATGATTTGTTGGATTATCTTCTGAAGCTTATTGATGAAAGACAAAATTCTTCTCTCGTGTTCAGCATTCCTCAGAATAGTGCACCTAGCCTGGATGGATTTACTTCCAGTTTGTTTTTCAATTTAGCTGGGATATTGTGTACATGGACTTATGGGAAGCTACAATAGTTTTTTTGGCAGGTCCTTGTAATGACCTGATCCACATGGTATGATATTGTCTGCTTTGGACCTAACCACCCTCACAGCTTTAAAATGCATCATACCAAGGGGATAAAAACTCGCACATAAGTAGTTCATTTTCTTCCATCTCCTAGGTGATGTGGGACTATAAAACCTAGGTAGACGCGATTCATTGCCCGCTCACTCAAGATAGCCTGTCAGCCTTTGTCCACCCACACAAGGTATTCTGCTAGCCTCACAGCCCGCCTACACAAGGGTGTTACATCGCTCCTTGCTGGGTTCTTTACTACCAATCTTATTGCTCTAATTTCAAAAGTGGATAATCCTAAAGCTTATAATGAGTTTCGCCCCATCATCTTATGTAATGTAATCTGCAAAATTTTCAGCAGGGTTATTTGCAATAGACTGGCAAAGCTTATCTTGATATTTTCTCTCATGAACAAGGTGCTTTTGTGATGCTTGTCTTAGAAAATATTGGCTCGGCATAGGAGCTTATGAAAACAATTGGGAATGTAATTCTTAAATTGGTTATGAGAGGCATATGACAGAATTGAATGGGGTTTTTTATACGTCGTGCTGAGAATGTTTGGTTTTGATAATCATTTATGCCTATTGATATCTAATTGTGTTACTAAGTGTGGTTTCTATCTTTTAATGCAAGGAGTGTATAATAACTATTTTAAATCCTCCAGAGCTTTGCGACAAGGGGGTCATTTATCTCTACTTTTATTTATGACCGCAATAGAGGTCTTGAATAGAGGGCTCTCTTATGCCTACTACAATGAACAAATTGGTTACTTTTATACTCCCTGACCATGTAAAACTTACACACTTGTTGTCAGTGGCGGAACCAGGATGTTCACAAAGGGGTGGAGGGGGCAAGAAAAAACAGTAAAATTCTAGAGGGCAATTAGTTAAATATACAACTATTACCAATAATTCACTATAGAAAATCTTAATTTCAAAAATTTTAGGGGGGGGGGGACTGCCTTTTATGTCTTGTATGTGGCTCCGCCACTACTTGTTGTACACGATAATAATCATATTTTCTTAAATGAAAGGAAAACCCTGGGATGTATGGAGTTTCTTAGAAAATATTGTGAGGTTTCTGGGCAAAAAAATAATGAAGGTAAAAGCTCTTTTATTGTTGCTAATAATACTTTGCCTGAGAGAATTGAAGCCATCAAAGAAGTTACTAAGTTCCTGCATTCCAATTCTTTGTCGAAGTACTTGGGAGCTCTTGTTTATCAAGGTAAAGGGAAAGTAGTTTTTTCAAGGAACTGGTCAAAAAAATTTGAGAGACGTATTGGTGGTTGGCGATCAAATCTAGCGACTCTTGGTGGTAGATTAGTGCCAATCTGGCATGTCTTAGCATCCATCCCAGTATATATTCTGGCAGCTACTTGCTTCCTTAAAACTATTGATAGAATTCAGAATCTGATCGACTCTTTTTCTAGGGAGATCATGAGAGAAGATGCAAACGTCACTGGGTCGCCTGGTCTCGACAGAGCAGCCCAACCAAAGAGTGTGGGTTGGGGGTAAGAGACTTACGAGAAGTTATGCACGTTTCGTTTGATGATGCTTTAGAACTCGCTAAGCATCAATTCCTTATGGGTAGTGTACATGCATTAGAAATATTTGGTGCCCACCATCCCATTTTACGAGTTGCAACTCAAAAAAGACTCCTCGAAAATGATGAAAGAGATGATGTTGTTTCGAATCGCTTTGCTAAATAATTCTACATGAAAGTGGATAATGGTTCTAACGTAAGTTTTTTTTCTTTGAAAATTGGAAAGGCAAAGGGATGTATATCCCAAGCTCAAATTTAAATGGACAATGGTCATCTTTGGAGTTATATGCTAAAAATGATGTTGTGCAACTAGAGGATGCTACCCGTGGGAAGCTATAGATGATTTCAACAATAGAGAAGTGGTGTGTGTAGGTGTTCAAATTGTTGGGTTGGGTCCAGCCCATTAGGGTGGACCAGGCCCTGAAAAGAAAGAGCGAGGGCTGCCTTGATGTTTATAAAAGTAGATAAAGAAAACATACCATATGCATTTTTGTGCGACGGCTGTGTGGATTCCTCTATTGATAGAAAAAGAAAGAAGAAAAGAATAAGGGGCTGACTTTGGGGTTTGATTGAAAACTCACACGAGTGTTTTGGATCCGTTTCTTGCTGGATTTTGGTGTTGTTTGTTTCGGTGTATTCTTCATTTGATTGGAAAATTGATTGAAGCTCTTGTGAGGTAACCCTTGTATTGCTCATTGTATTCCTCAAGCCTTGGGCAAAAGGATTGAGAAGAATGTTGTAATTCTTTTATTGATTAGTGGATTGATCGGATTCTTTGTAGTTTTTTACCCTTAACCTTCAAGAGTTTTCCACGTATATCTTGGGGTCCTTTATTTTCAATTGATTATTTGTTTGCATTGAATATTTGTTTGGCGATATTACTTGGTTCTTCCATTGGTAAAATTTCTTTGTAGTTGTTTGCTTTATTTTCCCCAACAAAGTGGTATCAGAGCAATTGTTGGGAGATTGTTAGTGTGTGGAATTGACATGGAGCATAACAACACAAGAATGATTAGCCTTGATGGCTCTAATTATGTGATATGGAAAGCAAATATGGAAGATGTTTTATGTTGCAAGGATTTGGATGCTCCAATTGAAAGGGATAACGCCAAACCAAAGGATATGTCTGAAGATGAAGGGAAGAAATTAAATAAAAATATCATTGGCCATATTAGGCAATGTCTAGATGATATAATATTTCACCATGTGTCCACTGAGACGTCTGCCCATTCTCTTTGGGCTAAACTCCAGAATTCATATGAAAGAAAAACCACTGCGAACAAGGCCTTATTGATTAGAAAGTTGGTGAATCTGAAATTCAAGGAAGGTAATTCTATTGTTGAACACTTGAATGAGGTGCAAAGTATAGTGAATCAGTTGTCAAACATGAAGATAGTGTTAGATGATGAAATGCAAGCATTGTTACTTCTCAGCTCATTACCAGATAGTTGAGAAACGTTGGTGGTGTTTGTTAATAATTCGGCACCTAATGGATAACTTACTATGGATTTGGTTACGAGCAGCTTACTCAATGAAGAGACTAAAGGAAATCTACATGTACTAATCAATCCCAAGCACTTGTAACTGAAAACAGGGGAAGAAATAAAAATAAGAAATATTATGGTTATGATAAAAAAAACCGTGATAAGTCAAAAGAGATATCAAAGTCAAGTGATACAAGGTTTAAGTGTCATTATTGTGGTAAACTAGGTCACATTAGAAGAAATTGTTTTCATTACTTAAGGGATTTGAAAGAGTGAAAAGTGATAGTAAAGATGCTACAGCTGCTGTTTCAGATGAACAACCCGTGGTTCTTTTGTGTGATAAAGGTGAATGTTTGCATACTGCAAACTAATGGAGCGAATGGATTGTTAACACCAGTGCATCTTATCACGCTACTCCAATGAATGACTACTTCACTACATACAGAGCAGAAAACTTTGGCAGTGTGAAAATGGGTAATATTAGTTTCTCCAAGATTGTGGAAGTGGGTGATGTATGTATCAAAACTAATATGGATGCACTTTGACTTTGAAAGATGTACGTCATGTTCCTGGTCTTCGCCTAAATTTGATTTCTGGACTTACTTTGACAAACAAAGATATATGAATTACTTTGGTAATGGTGCTTGGAAGCTTACCAAAGGTTCACTTGTTGTGGCAAAAGGCAAGGCGTGTTGCACCTTATACAAGACTCAGGTGAAGCTGTGTAAGGGCGGTTTGAATGTAACTGAAAGTGATACTTATCTGAACTTGTGGCACAAGCAACTTGCACACAGAATGAGAAAGGAATGCAACTCTTAGTAAATAAGAAATTGATTCCCTTCTTGAAAGGTACCCCTCCTAACCCCTGTGATCATTGTTTATTTGGTAAACCTCATAGAGTTTCATTTCATAGATAATCAAAAGGAAAAATTGGTTTGTTAGATTTGGTTTACATTGATGTTTGTGGTCCCATTGAAGTAGATTCTCTTGGTGGTAGTAGATATTTCTTGACATTTATTGATGATGCATCAATAAAGGTGTGGATTTATTTCATCAGATCTAAAAACCAGGTTTTCCAGTGCTTCCATCAATTCCATGCCAAGGTTGAAAGAGAAACAAGTATACTTTTGAAGTGTCTCCGCAATGATAATGGGGTTAGTACATATCAAAAGAATTTAAAGCTTATTGTGATGAACATGATATACGACATGAGATGTCAGTTCCTCGCACTCCACATCATAATGGAATGGCAGAAAAAAAGAATCAGACTACTGTAGAAAGGGTTTGATGCATATTTCACATGGCTAGGTTGTCGAAGGTGTTGTGGGTTGAAACTGCTCGTACTGTTTCTTACCTCATCAACAGGTCTCATTCAGTTCCTTTGGATGGTGATATTCCAGAAAGAGTGTGGAGAGGTAAAGATATTTCATACTCTTATCTGAAGGTGTTTGAGTATAAAACGTTTGTTCATGTACCCAAGGAATAAAGATCAAAACTTGATGATAAGACATTCCATATATTCTCATTGGCTATGAGATTAATAGTTTAACTACAGATTGTGGGATCCTGAGAATAAGAAGATGTTAGAAGCAAAGATGTGGTCTTTTATGAAGATCATACCATTGCAGATTTTGAGAAATTTGAGAAGCCCAAGCAGACAAAGAGTGAGGTACCAGATCTTACCCCACTTCCTCCTCCTTCATCGCGTGTTGAAAATGGGGGAGAGATGCCAGATGATATAGTAGGTGACCATATGCCAGAAAATGAAGTTGTTGGTGATGATCATGTACAATCAGATGAAACTGAGCAAGAATAGCAACCCCTTCAGCAAGAAATAGTAGAGCCTCATGTAAGGTCTACCAGAGAGCTCCAACCATCAAAGAAGTACCCCGACTCTAAGTATGCTTTGCTTACAAAAGAAGGCGAGTCATAACATTTGCAAAAATTACTAGCTCATAAAGATAAAAATAGTTGGATAAAGGCTATGCAAGATGAGATGAGCTCCTTGCATAAGAAGGGTACTTATGAGTTAGTTGAAATTCCAAAAGGTAGAAAACCTTTAAAAAACAAATGGGTGTACAAGTTGAAAAATGATGGTGATGGAAAAAGTGTGAAGCACAAAGCTCAGTTAGTAGTGAAAGGCTTTGCACAAAAGAAGGGGATAAACTTTGATGACACTACAACACAAATGCTCATTAATAGCGTTTCAAAAACGTTATTGTAGGATACCATAGCGTTTTAGAAAACGCTGTGTCTGCCGGAGCTATAATAGATACTGGATTTTTTATAGCATTTTAGAAATGCTATTGTAAGTAGACTATTTATAGTGTTTCTGAAACGCTATAATAACTGTATTTATAGCGTTTCTGAAATGCTTTTGTATAGTTACCAATAGCATTTCAGAAATGCTATTGTCTTCTCTCACGTAGCATTTAACAAATGCTATTGTATTAAATTCTATAGCGTTTCTCAAGGCCCTTTTTTTCTATAGCACTCATCAAGTGCTATCAAATAACTTTTTATAACATCTTATAAGTTTTATTTCTAGAAAATAAAAACCAAAATGTGCCAAACACTTAAACATTTCCATCAACGGAGACAAAGTAATGTAATTAATAAGATAGTGTATTACATCGAGTCACAAAATCTATCAAAATATATCAAGTACAATGACAGTTTTTGAAATTCCAGGTTTCCGGTGTCTACTTGTCCATATCTTGAAGATTCCTTGAACTACTTTACATAAAAAAGATGTCGTTGAAGCAACCACTGTGCACTTGGTGAATCCCTTGAAAGATGATTGATAAATTTCTCACACTGGCATCATCTAAGGTAAAATGTACAAGACTTGTATTTCTGCCAGTCCCAAGGACACAATCTACCATCCAAGTAACGGCCTATAAGTTTCAAACTTGAACAAACTGTTGTTGATTGTATTTTCAACATCGCCACTGATACCACTTGAACCCCCTTGTAATATATTCCAATTGATATGACAACCAATGAATAGAATCATCGAAAGCAGAGTTCAGGGTAATCAAGTCCTCAGTTTGATTCTTGCACTACACCAAAAGGCCTTTTTAGCTACACGGAGGTGGCCACGGCTCTAAGCCGTTGGTTTATTTGCCACGGCCAAAAACCGTGGCTATAATGGCCAACGGCCTAAAATCGTGGCTAAAAATAGGCTTGGCCACGGTTCTAAACCGTTGGTGTGTTTGCCACGGTTCAAAATCGTGGCTATAGTGCCCAACGACTTAAAACCGTTGCTAAACGGCACGTGTGTTGCACGTGGAAGTGTGGAGAAGTGGAGTCGATTTCTCGCGGGCGATTCCCGCTCCAAAAATTTTGCGTTCCCACTTTTGTTTATAATCCTAAAATTTGTTCCATCTCCCCACAGATCTCCGGAAACCCTAAAGAATTTTTTGCGTCCCTTCTCCGGTTCTTGAAGGAGAGTTCGTCGAAGAAGAAGGAGATAGAGATAGAAAGATTGTCGTGAGTGGGTATATGGAATTGCTTTGATTTCTTTTCTTGATTGGGTTTCTATTTGAGAAATTGCTAATGTTGTTCTCCTTTTTTCATGATTTTGAACCGGTTTGCTTTTGAAGAAGAGGTTTTGATGCGGTGATGTCGACATTGTGGGAAACAATTGAGTTTGTATGTTCATTACAGTTTTGGAGAATGTCTCTCTTATGGACATTCTCTCTTCTCTATTCGTACTTCCAGCTATGGTTTTCGCCTTGCAAATCCCACTCATACCGTCGTTGCTTCCCTTCGAACACCACTGCAACAACTCGTCCTGTATGCATTATCACTGGGGTAAGATTAAAATTGCTCATTTCGAAAAATTGGACAATTTCTCCATACCATTTTGCATAATTTCATTGTATTGTTACAGGCAACATCAGGGTTAGGTGTAGCAGCTGCATGTGAACTCTCCAGTCTAGGCTTCTATGTTGTTCTAGGTATTCAGTTCTTCAAAATTTTGTTATCATTTTTTCGTCAAATGCTGTGTAGAGATTTGGCTATACATGTGTTAATGATGTGTCCGAATGGAGAACGCCATTTGATGGAAGCCGAATGTTTCTTTGAGACCATAATGGATAGGTTTTCTTATCCATTTATCAGTATAGATGTCAACTAATTTATAGAGGAACAAACTATCCCAACTTTGGGGATTATTGGATGGAAATGGCATCAAGATAACTTTTTATCTAGTTGGACATGTATTGTTAGGGACCTGTCTTTCGTAGTGTTTGTGAGTCAGCTATGTTTTTAACAAGAAATAAATTAAAAGGGGAGAAAAAGAAGCACAAACCATATAAAAATGAGATTTAAGTGCTATATCTAGAGACTGAGCACCAGCCATAAAAAATTCATGTCAAGGAATCCTAATTCTTAATTTTAAAGACTGAAATGAACTTGCTTAGAAGGTATTGGTAACACTTGTCTGAAATTACACATATGGCAGTAATCATTATTTGTGTTGTTTTGTGTAGTCGTGTTTCTAACACACTTTACCTCGGGTTATTTTCTTGGGTTCTGGTTGTATGGGGGAGTTTGCTTAAAGCGCTGGTCCCTTATGGTGTTAGTTTTTTGCTAAACTGATTGATAGGAAATAGAAGTGTCTAGGTTAGGCTTTCAAAATGCATGTTTTCCTTCTTTTCAAGCTTTATGAACTGAACATTGTTTTGGTGTCCACTGACAAAAATACCATGAAAGAAATTGATGTTTTATTCTTGTTTTCTCTGTGTCTGTTGATTCTTGTTGTCTGTAGACAATTTATTTAACTTAACATTGTGTGAATTGTGTTTCAGGATACTTTTAGAGGAAGAGTGTGTGAATGCCCTATTGTGCAAGGTGTAAAGTTTGTAGGCAATGGTTATACCCACTGTGAAGGTGAGTCTGGTTTGTGGTTCGATTCCAGTAAAAATCATGCAATAGTAGGCAACACCTCTTAGATATGTTTCAGTTGATATTGAGATTTATTATTATTATACTCATTTGCTATATTAGAAAGTAATTGTAGTTTTAGAATGACTTGTACACTTGCAAACATGAAATAGTGTGCATTTTGGTGATAAATGATAATAAATGTGTTAATATTACAGTTGTAATGAGTTTTAAGAGCTCTTGCAAAAACTTCCTGTTGCTTCATTCTAAATCTTGTCGTCATCATCCTTGAAAATAATTGTGTTATACCAAATGATTGATATTAGTCAGTTGTGTTAACAAACTTATTACTGACAAAGGTCCAGTCCTATATCCTAAAAACTTGAATTCTGAATACCTATAAATTTTGAAGGTTATAATCCTTGCACCACATCTACAAACAATGGCTCCAGTGTGCTATCCTAAAAACTTGATTCTGAGAACTTAAAAATTTTGAAGGTTATAATCCTTGTACTATATCTACTAACAATGAATGCAGGGATATAAACTAATTTCCTTCATGCAAAACTTTGCATTATTGGCTTACCAAGTCAGCTGTTTGCCTTGATTCAACAGCATCAGGAGCTCTACGATGTGAAATTAACAATGGAGGCTGTTGGAGACGAACACAAGAAGGCAGGACCTACTCTGCTTGCATAGTAAGTGCTTCAAGAGCACAAATAACTTATCTTTTAATGGTTTTGTTCAACTATTAAACATTGTCACTTGAGTTGAATGCCCTTCATGGTAGTTTAACTTTATTGTGGGTTATTCAGGACCCCTGCCCGTGCGCGCATCTATTATAAAATTATATGACATCATGTTCTCAATAGGTTTTTGCTTGTGCATGGAGTCCAGTGGGTTCACTTTTAGCATCAGGGTAAGTAGAAGTTCACTTGAGCAATGTGCTCAAAGGACACATCTGTTGATTGTTGTATGTGAATTGGAATTCTAGTTATGGCCTATGGGGCTTGAAATCTCTTGGGTATTTTTTTTTTTTGTAATTCTCTAAAGCTGCCTGTCTGACTCCCTTGCTTTGTTTATATTTCGCTGCCTCTTGTGGTTCTGGAGAAACAAAAATTAGTTGTTATTAGTGGCCTAGGATTATGTTGCAAATTGCAATGAATAAGAGTGCTCTTTGGATCATCCCTGTGAGCACCTCAATTATTTTAATGCATGTTTAGACAACAGCTCCAAGAAGCAAAGAAGCAAAGAAAAGTTTTTCCCTGCCAACGGTTTAGTCTACTGCGAACTCTGCACAATTTCTTCTGAATTAGAGATCATAACAATGATATGTTTTTTCAAATGCAGCTCTTCAATGCATGAACAAGGAGATAAGATTCCATCTGGAGGCATGATTGCAGAAAATCTGAAACAGAAGACAGAGATGGAGACAAAAAACCTGGATGAGGAACAGAAACGAGTTGGCCGTGAGTTCAAGGAGATTCCTCCTTGGACGAAGCAGATCACAGTGAGAGGACTTGTTGCAAGTCTTGTCATTGGGGTCCTTTATAGTGTTGTTATTATGAAGCTTAACCTCACAACTGGGATCACTCCTAACCTCAATGTCTCTGCAGCTCTTGTTGCATTTGTGTTCATCCGGTCCTGGACGAAGCTGCTTAAGAAGGCTGGATATGTGTCGACTGCATTCACTGAGCAGGAAAATACTGTAATTCAAACATGTACAGTCGCGTGTTATGCCGTTTCACTTGGAGGTTAGAGTCTATAAATCTATAAATACGTGGTGTTTTCAGAGAAATTTATCTTAAGTTTAATATGCTCCAAACATTTTGTGATTTGTTGCCCGGCAGGTGGATTTGGTTCCTACCTTTTGGGTCTCAATAAGAAGACATATGAACAAGCAGGGGTTGATACAAAGGGGAATGCCCCGGGAAGCTACAAGGAACCTTCTGTTGGTTGGATGACTGGTTTTCTTTTTGTGACATGCTTTGTTGGCCTGTTTGCCCTGGTTCCTCTCCGAAAGGTATGGTTTTCATTTGATTACCACTGAACGTTTTTTCTTTTTCGGGGGATTACAAATGCTTATTTGAATATTTCTTTATTCTGTACAGCAACAGGTTTTTGTCTCTTTTTGCAAATTGTTTCTAATTGATGCATTTTTTTTTTTTTTTTTAAATGGGGTTATGCCTTATTCAATCCTACGAAATGTGGTATACTCGACTTTAGTGATCAGTGGCTTTTGTCATGGATGTGGATGAAAGAGATTAGTAGTTTTCTTAATTTGTGGAGGTTATTTTAGCATTTCAACAGGTTATACAAAACCATTAAATGAGATTAGTAGTTTTCTTAATTTGTTCCACAGATCATGATAGTAGACTACAAATTAACTTACCCAAGCGGCACCGCAAGTGGGGTTCTCATTAATGGCTTCCACAGTCCTCAGCATGATAAGAATGCCAAGTACTTATCTCCTCAATACTACCCTTGCTTACAATCTAGCTCTGCATTAAAACCGGATTTTAGTAAAATCTTGTTTTTATTGTAGAAAGTTGGTCCGTGGCTTCATTTTTGGATTGAAAGCCTGGAAGCAGACGTGTGTAACATTGTCTTTCTTTTCCATCCAATTCAAATTGCATTGTCATGGTTACCATTTAACTATTGACTTTAAGAACACTTCTGTTACAAGCAACGAAACTTAAAATCCTGACACTGAATTTGCATCCTGAAAAATGAAATAAAGTCTAAACAAAAGAAGGTATTCATTTCTGCAGATTTTACTTCAATTTCAGCACGACTTATGTTGGAGCAGGGATGATCTGTTCTCACTTAGTGAACTTTTCTTTGCTTCTTGGAGCTGTTGTCTAAACTGTGAGCAACTCAATTATTCATTGCAGAGTTCGCCAGGGATGATCTGTTCTCCAGGGATGATCTGCTCTTTTAATGCCTGTGAGCACCTCAATTATGTTGCAGAGTATGCAATCTGCATTCTACTCCAATGCCTTGGTTGCAAAATCCAACTTGGCCACGCACGTTTACTCTTGCCAACACTGATGCAAAATCAAACTCTACATGACAACTCCCCTTTGAAATAACTAGCATGGAGCCATGGACTGTTATTTCAAGGTTCCCACTATTCTTTGCCATGATGTAGATTATGCATATGTTTGACAGTATTTGCTTACTCCTCTGTAGGCACTTGAGTTGAATGGTGAAGATCTTGCAGGACGTCCAGTGAGGCTTGATTTTGCACGTGAAAGGGGTGCATATACTCCTAATACAGGGTATTGTTTTGATAACATAAATTATTCAAATATTTGTTTCAAACCAGCCATTAGAACTGATTGAAAGTTTATGTTGTCTTTTGCAGCAAAGAGTCTTATCAGAAAGGTGGTAAAAGCCAGGGACAGACTATATTTGTTAAAGGTTTTCATACCTCCCTCGGCCATGATGAGGTAAAAATCCATACAGAGTTGATTTTATATTAAAAATCCATACAGAGTTGACTCATGAAACTCTTTTCTTGATTTTGAATCATTTACAGCTGATATTTTATATAAATAACAGTTAATAAAAGCTTAAAGAATAGTGATATGTTTATTGCAAACAAAGTCAAAGTGGCCTCTTTTCCTGAGCTCATGAACTTCAGCATTGGAGGTGTACACGTACTTAAAAATACGGCTTTATGGGAAGATCTGTTTTGTCTATGCCTTGATTAGTCCTTTCAGACATTGTCTTGTTACAATCATTTAGCAAAAAATTTTGTCTTTTTTTTATATTGGATTTTTTTTTCAGTCACATTTGAATTTTCCCACCATGTCTTCCTGTGTTTCTATAAGTTATATTCCCCCATAAAAGCTGATCATAAAGTTCCAGAGTTTGAAGTCATGTTGATTAGTCGCCTGTATGTATATTCACTATTCCATTGCATAACTTTTAGATGTTATGCACTTCTATTTGTTTAAGGGATTTTAAACAAACAATATTGAAATGTTTATTGTTGGGATATCATGATTATAAGATAAATTCTACAAATTTTAGAAAAAAATTGGGGTATCCTAGCATATATCCAACATAACTCTATATTGAAAAGTTTTCCTCATTTAAAAATTTAATATCAACTCTTGAAGAGAATTTTCATTAAACATAGAGTTAACTCTTGTTTTCAATTTCCTTTCCCACCATAAATTAGATTATACAACTTTTTTGACTTCTACAAAGTGTCCACCCAATTGTTCAAAGTCCCAACTTTTCATCTCATTTGTCATCACACTTTCCTTATTGGCATAAAATCAGTTTTGTTCTCTTAGAGAATTCAAAAACTATATACATTAAATTGTTGCAAGGTGAAGAAGAAACACAGTGGTTGTAAACTCACTTTGCAACATTCATGGCTCCACAGACCATCTCAGCCTTCATTTTCATCTTGGTATTCATACCCTTCTCTGCTGCTCTGCCCTTCATCGTTTTGCATGGTGAGCTTCTCTTTAATTTTTCTTTTATATTGATTGAATTTAACATTTACAAAAGATGTTCTGGATTGATTATAGATTGTATGTGTGTGATACTATATTGAAGGTTGATATATTGAAAGAAACAGTGAAGAAGAAGAAGAATTTTATTAATGGTAAACAACTGTTATGTGTGGTAGCAATAAATGGTTTTGATGTTGAAGTCCGCAGGGTGAAGATACCATTTTACCCTTAATATAAGGAATGGGAGGGAGACAAACATGGGATCATTGTGGTTGATTTTTAGGTGAAACTGATTTGGTCCCAATTTTTAATTAGGGTTTAATCTCATTTTTAACTTTCATTTGGAGTTAATATGGTATTGTATATGGTTATTGCTGTCTTTCTATATTTATGTTACACTTTCAGAATAATTTAAAGTTGTATCATGGACCTTCTCAAGTCGTATTTTAAGCTATACTGTGACAGGCATTAGTGGTTCCACTACCAAGCTTCGTTTAACAAGAATATAACCAATACGGAATACTACAGTCCCGCACAAGGTCTTTTATAAAAGCCCCTACATAACTGCTCAAATGAATCGTGTTGTGCATTATGATGTTTTTCTGCTTTTATCTTTTCACGTATTAGGACTAATCCTGATTATGTTGTGAGCCATCCAATCATCCCCTTGCAGTCTCAGTATATGAAACAGAGATGTACACCCTGTTTTTTGCTGTTTTTATATTACTATGGAAACTGAGTAATGGTATATTGAGTACATAGTTCGACACAAATATGCATAAACATGCATTTGTGTGTGGATATGGTAGTAACACTCTGAAGCAAGAGCTGCAAGATTATCATTAATAGGTTTGTCTTCTGGAACTTTTCATCTCCTTGATGTCAGAGCTAGCTAGATTATAGTTTAGATAAATGGGGCTGATTAAATGCGACGAGGTATTATTGTTTTCATTCTTGGGTTTGTTTGAGAGAGATGTTTTGATTTCTGGGTTGGTTTGTTTGATGAATTTGATTTGGTTTGTGTAGGTTTCAGGTTATATTTGATAGGAAAAGTGCAATAACGATGAGTGGGATGTCGGAGAAGGCGTATAATCGGTCGTTTAGTGGGTTTCCAGGGTTATGGTTTTGTATGGAGTTTTTGGCTCACATGGAGGTATGGGGATTTTTATAAAGGGAAGTCCAAAGTGTTCTCAAAGCTAGTACCATATGCAGTAGCAATAGCAATAGCAAATACAAGTTAAAGTAATGTACTTGCTTGGAATCCAAGACCTGCGGCAGGAATGAGTGCAAGCAGTGAAATGCAGCACCCAGATTGCATTCAAAAATCCGCAGATCATAACTGCCAGGACAGTGGGTACTCTGCAGTGAAACAGAGCGCACTCTGGTTTGCGACCAGCAGCAAGCTCGCATCAGTGCATCCCTCGCAGAGCAGCAGTTCGTCCCTCGCAGCAACAGCAGTGATTCCCTCACAGCAGCAGCAGCAGTGCGTACCTCGCATCATCAGCAGATCGTCCCTTGCAGTAAGTCCCAAAATCTGCTATTGTTTACTTTTTTTTTGCAGTTATATTTAGGTTTTTCTTTGTTTTGGAAACTTGGTTATTAGATGTATGAACTCCTTATATGGTTTTATTTGCTTTCAACTTTCAAGAATCTAGATTAGAGCTCTTTGTTTACTATCCGTATACATTAGTTTTTTATGCTCTTTGGTATTTTACAGTTTGCAGTTGCCATTACATCATAATGATTCCTAAACCTTAAATTTGTTTTTCTAAAAATATACCACATTGATTAATACACGGTTAGTATTTACTAAGTTTTGGCGGATTAATGAGGGCTATCTTATTTCGGACAGTGTTCTAAAAATCGCTAGGCGCTGGGCGGGCGGCGAGCAGGTGCCTAGCGCCCAGGGGCCTAGGCGGTCTTAGGTTTTGTATTATAACTTTAATAATTTACAAAAGTTAAGCATAATACCTTATCAATTACATCCAATTTAATGCCAATATACATATGCAAAATTTAAAAACATGAAAAATTAACAATCGTGAACAAAATTTATTAAAACTCAAATGACTGAAGTTGGTCATGATGGGTATTTTATATAAATTTGAATTTGTGTACTCTTTTATTTTTCTTCAAATTGCATGAATAACCTCAGTTATGTTTGATAAAATCTACATTAGTAAAATTGGTACCGGCAGATCATTTGAGAATTCCATTAAGTAATCATCCTTTGCTACATTTAGATAGTTTATCATCCTTTACTGAATAGTTTAAGTAATCATCCTTTACTGAATAAAAAACAATTAAATAGTTTATTTCTAAAAATAGGAAAGAAAAATAAAATAAGAACACAATCAGCTTTATTAAAAAATTAAAAAATTAAAAAAATTAAAAATAAAAATCGCCCAGACCGCCTAGACCCCGCCTAGGCCGCCTAGATCCCACCCAGACCCGCCTAGATCCCGCCCAGACCCGCCTAGACCCACCCAGACTGCCCAGAACCGCCCAGACTACCCGCCCAGCCATTAATCTGGGCGGTTTTCCACCTTCTAGCGCCTAGACCGATTTTTAGAACATTGATTTCGGGAGAATTATGTTATTCTTGCTCACTACGATAATTTTGAATATTTTAGATAATAGGAGAAATCTATTGAGGTAGGTGACCTTATCGGGTCTCTCTTTGTGCATTAATTTAGTTTGGCAACCGTTTCAGCTTCTCATGCATTCCTAGTTTTTCTGTATAGTTTTGTCTTATTACACTAGTAACTTTCTGTGACAGGTTTTGAATATTTTGCCAAAGGACATAGCTGCATCGACTTCCCGAGCTATAAAATACTTGTGTAAGGTAATTTTCAAATTTTTTTTTATTTTTTTTTGTACCTTTCCATGTTCTGAGCATGCTATCCAAGAGTACAGTTTCCTCAGTTTGGAAGATTAAAGGCTTTTATCTAGCAGCTCAGTGAAGCAGTTTGGAATATTGCATTGTATATAATGATTTCTGCATCCCATGTTGTCTTGTGCATTTTGGTATTTAATGTTGGTAAGCTATAAGTGGAGATATAATAGTACAGACTTAACTTACTGTATTTGCTGTTACAACATGACGTCTTTCTTGTATGCATTCACGAGGTTAGGTGAGATTCCTTGGACCTATTGTGCAATTATTCAATGTAGTGAAAAATCATGGAAGAGACAAATATATCTTATCTTAGGAAACTTCCATGTCTAGCAGTGTCAAATTGAAGTCTTGAACGGTGATGCTGATATTACTTGCCTTCTTATTTCTTCTTTATGTTCGTCATAATCATCATTGGAGTAAATGATGCTAAATTGGGGGAGGTTTCCATACTTATTCCCGATAATACTGCTAGTGCATTTAAGAATTTCTATAGTTTACAGGGGTTGGAAGGCTGTATCTGTACATGGAGACAAATCTCAAACTGATCGCACAAAGTCACTTTCATTGTTCAAAGATGGAACATGCCCTTTAATGGTAATCAGCCACTTCAAAACTTTAGACATATTACTGTTTTAAGAACAATGACAGCAGCTGTAATGCATCCATGTGGGTTACCTTCTTTCACCCCTAATGTTTCCATGTAATTGAATGATGCTGTCAAGACCAAAGTATGGTGTTAGATGCTTTGACTTGAATCTTGTTTCCCTTGAGTATAAGTGAAGTCCTTGTGTTCTCTAGCATAGTTAAACAAACTATTTCCTAGTAGCAGCTATTCATAGTTACATGTTTTTTATTCTTAATGCTTACTAGATGTCACATGTTTGTGGCTCTGTTGCCTGTTCATTTGCAATTCGAGTAACTAATTTTGTTTCGTCATGACTTGATTCTTGTAGGATTGGATGCTGAGGAGTCATGTGAGGCAAGAGATGTGGAGAAACAAAAGGCGGCTGCAGCTGTTAACATCTTTTCCTTGCTTACACACTATAGTGAGCTAACAGGCAGATTGATGTGTGGGAAGAGATGTGGCTCAGTTGGGATGGGTACTCTTGGTTCATCCAACCTCTGGATGAGCCAACCTCTGGACTTGACGCTAGAGCAGCAGCAATTGGGATGAGAACAGTGAGAAACACAGTGGACACAGGACGAACTGTAGTGTGCACCATTCACCAGTCTAGCATTGACATATTTGAAGCTTTCAATGATCTATGCAAACTTCAAGAGTAGATAACCAATGATGTTGTTCCACTTTCTTTGTATTTGAGATATTTAAGTTGTTGTGTGTGTCATTGTATTTGAGATATTATTTGATAGATTTTGTGACTCAATGTAATACATTATCTTATTAATTACATTACTTTGCCTCCATTCATGGAAATATTTAAGTTTGCCACATTAAAATTTTTATTTTCTAGAAATAAAACTTATAAAGTCATTTGATAGCAAAAAAAAAAATTATTAAAAAAAAAAAATTTGTTAAAAAAAAAAAAAAAAATTGCCACGGTATTGCAACGGCTAAAAACCGTGGCTACCTTGCCACGGCTTATAACCGTGGCTAGTACTGGCCACGGCTTAAAACCGTTGCTAAAACTATTGCAACGGCTTAGAACCGTGGCCATAACTTGCAACGGTTTATAACCGTGGCTAAATCATCAATCGTCCTCGAGATAAAACCGTTGCTAATATTTTAGCCACGGTTTCTATCCGTTACTAGGGATTTAGCGACGCCTCTACAGCCCACAGCTCTAAGCCGTGACAATGGGTTACCCCCACGGTTTAAAACCGTTGCTAATGGGTATTTTTGGTGTAGTGTTGATTGCCTTGAAATCAGACTGTAAACAAAGAATCTCATTCAGAAATGCATTTAAATTGAGGACTGAAGATAACTGATTAATATGATTGTATCAACCAAATAGGAATTAGTATACTCTACAAAACATACCTTGAACGTACAGCTTAGCTAGCTGCTCAACACACTCCATCCCCAACTGTCGATGCCCCAAAACTTTCTGATTCTTCATCATCCGCACTGTAGAGGCAACCATGACATATTGTCTGTCCTTATCAACATCTTCAATTACTTTCTTCTTCTCATCAACAGGGAGGGGAATCTTCAATACCCCAAGTGTTAAATGCCAAGACACGAGAAACATATAAGGATTTTCAAAGAAACAAACCTTGATTCTCATTTTATCCGTAAATTTGGAGTTGAGTTCCTTAATTTGAATCTTGTACTTTGCATAGGACAGGGAATGAGGATGTCTAACAATATCATGATCAGTCAAGTTAAACTTAGTCATGATTTGCGTTGTCTTTGTCTTTCTCCAGATATTCCTGGGTCTCCAAGTTCTCGATCTGCTTCTTAGTTTCCTTAAAAATCAGTCTGAAAAACCAAGAATTTATTCAGAATCATGATTTAGTACTAAAGAGGATAGAATATTAGTAAAAATAATAAAGGAGAATGCACACTAGTTGGATTAAAGCAAAAAGAAATAGAAAAAAGAGAGTGACAGATAGCAAAGTATCCGATTCTCGATTGCCTTGAAATTAAGCTGCTTCTAATAACAGATTTGTATTGTTTTTGTTCACTCAGTCTCGTGTTTATTAACAAAGATGATCAAATATAACTGCTTATATATACAAACAAGCAAAGAGTAGTAAATGCTAGCAAACCCACGTTGTACATCCAGCCTAGCTGCTCAACACACTCCATCACCAACTGTTGGTGACGCCAAACTTTCTGATTTTTCATGATCCACACTCTTTACCATATCTTCTGACCTTGACATTACCGATCTTCCTAAATTATAAAGGTGCGTCAAGGGTTTTTCCAGCATCATCCCTGAGGGGCAAGGCATTGCATGACTTACCTGCAGAGTCCAACAAATTTGTCATTACTATAAGCAAGCAGCTCGACAACCTGAAAATGACCTTAAATGCATTGGCAAGCTAAAATCGGAGCCAAACACGGGATTGAAAATGAAAAATAAGTCGATGTCTACAACAAAAATTGAACTACCTTCTCAAGTAATGGTTTTGTCACTTAATTTCTCACTCCCTTTTTTTCAAGAATACCATCCAAATGACCCTTGTGGAAAAGGTTTAAGGTTCTAGAAGCACCCAGTTACATACGCCATACTTTTCATGAAGACGACAAGAAAAGATATTTATCTTGCCAACTATCCTGTAGACCAACCACATATCTTTTCTCTACCTGCAAGCCAAACATAATCGTAATGAAACTTGATTGTTAGCATATCGAAATAATAATTGCTACTACATATAAAAAGCTCTCATTTAATTGCAGCACAATGCCAGTCACACAATATAGCTACTAAAATGATAGGACAAAAAGAATGACCAAATTAACCAAATAAACTTTCTCAGCAAACCATGTGTGAATGATATGCTCAATCCAGGATGACCAAGCTTTGTTGCAAAACTATTAGACCAACCTTCTTGTTACTTGCTAGATCTTCTAATTGTTTCACCAAGGATGTACCTTCGTCATTAACATGCTGCAATCAGAGGACTAAAAAAATTCAGAATGTAATCTCATTGCATAGGTTTGGGGATCCTAAACAAACCCTGACCACGTATCAAAACAAACAAACAAAAAAAGTGTATAAGAAACAGGGTTAGACCAAGAGTTGCTCTAAAACATTGTTGAGAGGTCCTCCACCTAAAGATAACATTATAAGCACAATCAAGCTTAGCATGTTGGAAAGGGATCCTAATTCCATGTTTGTATGTGCTCACGTCTGTGTTTATGGAGGATAATGTAGGCATCTCAAGTAAATACCTTGTCACTCCTAAATAGCGCGTAGTATTCCTTTTCCAAGCAGATGGCATGTACAAAGGTCGCATTATGATTATTTTATAGACAGCGTACTCCTTTGTCTAAACTATGTAATCATACTATTTCAAGGACCCCAAAACTTTAAATTAAGAAAAAAAAAACATGAATCAAAAGTACACTACATAATCAATAAGAAGTGTGATTTCCTAAAGTAAAATTTTTTTTTTTAATAAAAACCTATGCAATCAGGCTTCAAAATAACTCAAAATTGGTCAAGCTAAGGATCAGTTCACCAATGAGTTATACCACAGGTACGATGCTGATGCATTGGTGAAGTCATTTCCAGACCGACCATTTAATTCACAAAATTATATATATATATATATTTGGTCGTATCATTTTTGCTTGAAAAAAAGGAGTCGTTGGGCTAATTCAAGAAGAGGGGTTTGGAGATCCTTTTCTTTTTCCAGGTTTGGGTCGATGGGTTAACCTATGTAATGGTGCTCTTTTTTTTTTCTTTTTCCAGGTTTGGGGATCCTTAACAACCCCCTCTCGCTTTTCAAAAAAATAAAAATAAAGAGCGGTCTGGGTATAATTACCAACAGAATTCAAACAAGCAAAGTCCACCGTACCATTTGCCATGAATACCAGACATTAAGCATTGCAGCAGATTACCATGTCCTTGTCAACTGCACAGTAAAAAGATTTAAGTATGATTAAAGGGATCTTAGTAAATATATTATTGTAAATATCTCAAAGAAAAGGGGTTTTGGATCTTTACCACATTTTTTGTTCATGTTGAAGCAGGAGTCTTTTCTCCTATCATCTTGTTCTCCTGGTGTCTCTCTAGTTCTTCATCGCATCCATAAGTGAGGTGTTTCATTCATTGTGGAATCCTCTAGTTCTTCAACACACTCCAATTCTAGGTAACTCTAACTAACAGACATTGGCTCTAACCAAGATTACAGATCAGAATCCTATAGAGTGTGAACTAGTAAGTTTCTTCCGGCATAGTTTTGTGACAAAAGTTACATTCGAGAAACCAAGTTGTTCTTAAGTTCCCTACAGAGGATTTTGCCTGCTGGCGACTTTGGAATGGAGCTCATAAATACCACTTTTCTGATCTTTTTATATGGTGCTACCTGCAACAATGTTTGTAATAAGGTTTAGCTCACATTGGTATTGGAAGGAGAAACATGCGATAGCAGTTTAATATAGAATTTTATCACTTTAGCATTTCTATTATGAGAAATATTGGCAATACAGTGGTAATGAAAAAACTCTTAGAATACGTGTTCCCCAAAACAAGTCTCGAATCTAGATCAGACAAAAAAAATAATCAAAGGAAAAAGGAATACCTTCGATGATACAAAGCTTAAATCCATACCTGTGGTGTAGTGACTTTTAATTTAAAACGTGCTTAAATCCATACCTGGTACCCAATAAGCTTGTGTCATTGGGTAAACTTTCTATCTGCGACAACATGCATTCCAAACAATTAAAATGATATATAAGACCAAATATAGCTATCCTAAAAATTCAAACAATGGTACAATATTGAAGATTCCTGATCATACTGAGCTATAAGGTCAAAGAACAAGTGATCATGTACCTTAGGTATATTTGCAGCAGAAAACTGAGGTAAGTTTAACCCATCAATAACATCATTATATTCTCTACCTTCAAGTTCTGAAGTCATCTTAATGATTCTCGGTCCATAATTAAAATCCTTCCATTCTCTATGGATAATGATAGAGTAGAAGAATTCATTAAAAACTTGTAGCCTCATATAAACAAAGTCATGGATGTTGACTATATGCTTAGTATAATAACAGTACACATATACCTAATTCAGGACACGGAAAAAAAGCATTACATTTGAAGAAATTTATGTGGTTCATCACTCCTTGTGTGGTTTCGTGGGTGTAGACTGTGTAGTTATAATACTCCAAAGTGTGCATAGCATGCAAGTAAGGGTTTGGGGCAACACATTGTAAATTTGGTCCAGCTTAAGTTAAGATTTGAACCGATCAAAACTTGGGTTGGGCTTACAACAGTGAGCTGAGCAAACTTAAGAAGTCAAAATTTCCAAAAAATTGTCTAAAGTTGGGTTTCAGATTCAAACTATTCGTAGGAGGGTAAAAAACATGCCTTACTTTTTTCCCTCAATTTTTACTCATTTTGGTTCCGCATGGGTTTAGAAGTTCAATTTTGTGTTTTATGGTTCAAGTAGGCTATAAATAATTCTTAATGCTCATAATAAGATCTCAAATTTGCTGGATTTGCAATAGATTGAATCCTTTGGTAGATATCAAATCTCTTCTATTGTGGTTTTTTTTTCCTCCCTTTGATTTTGGTTATTCTAGGTGTTAATAAGTATTCCCAATTTTTCAAGTTCACCCTACTTGGTAATGATGGATTCACACCTAATTTGCAGGCTCCACCTTGCATTCATATCACAAAAATTGCTAAGAAGAGGATAGATACTCTCCTTGTAACCTAATCTAGTTTTTGAAGGGCCATCTCTGTAAAGTGTCCTTAGCGTGTTCCAAGAACTAAGCCTCCATTCAAGCAATTTAATTTTAATTCAAAAGACAAGAAAAAACTTATACTACAAAAATACATATAATTCTCATAAAAAATCTAACCCATTCAGCATAGCTGGAATCCAATTTGTAAAACAAAAAATTCATAAATATCAACATTGATCATTTCAAACTGAAATACTACTACTACTCAATCATAACCAGATAAGTAAACATAACGAAACCCTCAAATCAGAGTGCTAAATCCTTCATTAAACTTTTAAGTTAAACAAACAATCTTCTTCTTCTAATAAAGAGAACTTTCACTAAGTTTCCAAGTTTCACTCAAAACTCAACATCTAACTAGTTCATTGCCCATAATTGAACCAAAAGTAAAGGTAAACTAAAAAGATAAAAAGTAATATGCAAATCTACCTTAGAATCCAAGCTTGGTTCAGAGCCAGTGAACACAAGGTGTTTCGTATTGTACCTTGTGAGGTGATTCAGGTACAAAATCATTCCAACCCAAGGGTAATTGAGCTTTATTGTACACACTTTACGCTTACCCTTTAGACCTTCAATCCATTTGATCTTCCCTGAAAATTATGAATATTTGAAATTGTAAACATCAATACCGAACAACAATTATTTATAATAGAATTAGAAAATTATATGGTGTCCTTAATTTGGAAGTTTATGAGGCAAAAAATGAAACCATATTTGAAACTTAATCGATGAAGAAAATCATGGCCATATTGAAACAAATCATACAAATAAGCAAAAAAAAAAAGGTGTAGAAATGAAGAAGCATGTTGAAACAAATCTAAAGGAAAACACCCATTTGCATAATTTACAAGATCAAACACAGAAACCCCATTATCTTTACAAAGTTGAAATCAGAGAGAGATTCAGAAATGTGAGAAATGCACAAGAAAGGAATGAATTGGATGAAAGGAAGAAACAAACTCTTGAAGGAGTGTCATTGTTGAGATCTCTGGTTGTGAAGGTGCAGCTTGAAGACTTCGCTTCTTCTCCGCCCCTAATTTCGTTACATCTCTCTAAATGAGATGAGATAAATGAAGATGAGGTAGAAGATGAAGATGGAGGAGAGTTCACCAACAAACCCCATTCCTCTATCTGTCTTTGCTCTCCAGGGGTTCTCTCATCTTCTTCCGCTGCTAGAGCAGGGCAGATTCCCCAAAGAAATTGAGATTAAAGAGAGTACCTCGCGCAGAGATCTGAGGTTGTGTGATGGATCTATTGGTGGCTGCGAGATGGAATTGTGGCTGGCGACATGAAGAGAATGTGGTTGAGAGAAGAAGAAAGGGCAAGCATAAAGAGGGCGAGCAAGAGGTCAAGCAGAGAGAGGCGAGCAAGAAGGAGATGAGAGGCAAGTTTTTTATTAGGTTTAGTATAAAGTCGCGAAATAAAAAAAAATTTGGGAGCACCAAAACGCCCACCATTTTACTATAGCATTGTTAATTTTCTAAGTCATTCAAAATTGACTTTTTATAGCACATTTATAAAAAACGCTATCAGCAAATGCTATCAATGAGCATTTGTGTTGTAGTGTGAGTTATTCTCACCCGTTGTGAAGATGACCTCTATTAAAGTAGTGTTGAGTCTTGCAGCTAGCCTGGATTTTGAGATTGAGCAGTTAGATGTTAAAACTACGTTTCTTCATGGAGACTTGCATGAAGAAATTTACATGGCACAACCAGAGGGCTTTGAAGTGAAAGGGAAAGAACATATGGTTTGCAAATTGAAGAAAAGTCTTTATGGGCTAAAATAACCTCCAAGATAGTGGTATAAGAAGTTTGACTCATTTATGGTGGGTCATGGGTACAAGAGAACACTTCTAGATCATTGTGTTTATGTAAGATATTTTTTGCTTAGTAGCTTCATTATTCTCTTGATTTTTGTTGATGATATGCTAATTGTTGGAAAAGATACTGATATGATTGGCAGGTTGAAGAAAAATATATTTATGTCTTTTGATATGAAAGACTTAGGGCCAACTCAACACATTTTAGGAATGAAGATTGTTCGTGATAGGAAAACTAAGAAGTTGTGATTGTCACAAGAAAAATATGTTGAACGGGTGCTTGAAAGGTTCAACATGAATGATGTTAAGCCTGTGAGCACTCCACTTGCTAATCACTTCAAGTTAAGTGCCAAGTTGTCTCCTAGCACTGATAAAGAAAAGAAGGAGATGACAGGTATTCCATACTCCTCTGTTGTAGGGAGTTTGATGTATGCGATGGTTTGTACAAAACCAGATATTGCTCAAGCAATTGGTGTTGTGAGTTGGTTCTTGATAATCCAGGAAAAGAACATTGGGATGCAGATAAATGGATTCTGAGGTACTTGATGGGTACTTCAAAGCTTTGTTTATTCTTTGGTAATTCAAGATCCGTATTGGAAGGGTTCACAGATGCAGATATGGCAGGTGATCTTGACAGGAAGATGTCTACTTCAAGTTATGTTTTCACTTTTACAGGGGGAGATGTATCTTGGCAGTCTAGATTGCAAAAGTGTGTTGCCTTGTCAACGACAGAAGCCAAATACATTACAATTACTGAAACAGGGAATGAAATGTTATGGTTGAAAAGATTACTCAAGGAATTTGGTGTGAATCAAAATAAATATGTTGTGCATTGTGACAGTCAGGGAGCCATAGAGCTGAGCAAGAATGCCACATGCCATGGGCGTACCAAGCATATTGATATTCGTTACCACTGGATATGTGATGTGCTTGAGAAGAATCATTTCTAACTTGAGAAGATTCATACTAGTAAAAATCCTTCCGACATGATAACAAAAGTGGTTCCTAAAAAGAAACATGAGTTTTGTAGAGAGCTCATTGGAATGACCCAATGTACTTAGGCTATGATTCCCCATTTATGACTTGGAAGGGTAGATTTGTTGGGTTGTGTCCAGCCCATTAGGGTACCAGGCCCTGAAAAGAAAAAGCTAGGGCTGCCTTGATGTTTATAAAAGTAGAGGAAGTATAAAATGAGTTATAAAAAAAGTCTGCTCTGAGGCGATTTCAGAGGCAGGACTGGAAACTTTTTTTGAGCTCTTTTCTTTAAATCACGGCCGTTCCAAGATTGAGGGAGTTAATCTATACCGTTGACGTTAAGTGGCGGCTAGGGTTATGGCAACGACACAGCCAACCAAAGAGGAATCCCTTGCGGATGGCCGGGAAGAGGAGGGGGCTGTGAAACGTTTCTTTGCGCAAGTCTTAGGCAATGCCATGAGGAATGATCTTGACGACAAACCGACGGATTCCACAAGCTTCAGAAAAGAGGGCAACCCGACCTTATTGTTATCCGATTCGGATGTCTCGAGGGGAGAATCTCACGTGTCTAATCATGTTGTGGTATTGAAGTTTTCAAGTTTCCGGCCTTCACTTGATTCGATAAGAGACTCCATTCACAGATCTTGGAGATTATCCGGTGAGTTCATTACGGGACTTATTGATCAAAGGCATGTTTTGGTTTATTTACAATCGGAAGATGAAGTTAAGAAAGTGTTTTTAAAAGACTCTTTCACGATTCGGGGCGTTAGATATAAAATCTTTCGTTGGCATCATGGATTTAGCCTTCGGGCGGATCCGGAATTGGCCCCAATATGGATTGAACTTCCAAATCTCCCTTTCGCTTTTTTTCTTCCAGCAATCATGAAGGCTATTGGGAATTCGGTTGGAAAGTTTCTTAGGATCGATGATGGCACTAGATATTTTACTTGACCAAAAGTTGCTCGTATGTGTGTCGAGATGGAGGTAACTAAACCTTTACTTCATAAGATTTGGCTTGAGAGTCCAAAATATGGCAAATACTGGCAGCATTTAGAATACCCTGGGTTTAAATACTGTGGCCATTGTTCGTTAATTGAGAAAGACTATTGTAGGAAACTTTTGGGGAAAAAGAAAGAACAATCAAATGATGATGGGGCAATTCATAAGGAAGCCAAGAACTCATAAAAAGAAAGGCAAATTCATAATCAATCCAAGGAGACTCAAGGACAACACGTGAAGAAGCAAATGTATGTCCCGGTTACTAAAAAATTGATGGAAACAAAGGAAAACATAGGGACTAGTGGGGCGAAAAACTCTCAAGGTGCTGAAATCACAAGTGAGCAAGGAAAAGATGATAAAATGAAATCACGGGATGGGGAAGTAGATAAAATCAGTTTGGCCAACAAGTTTGACATTAAGTTTATGAAAACTCGGATGAGAATTTTGGAGAAGGTGACAAGGAAAGAATACAAAATCAGGTAGGACAAAATATGGCGGACAATGACAGTAATGAGCAAAATGAAAGATATTTGGCGGAAATTGGAAATACCTAAGACATTCTGAGGGGGTCGGGTTATACCATTAGTGAAGTGGACAAGGCATTAGATGACTTGAACTGTGATAATTCAGCGAGTAAAAATGTTGGATCAGGTGCAGATGCAGGGAGTCACGACACTGTAACAGGGCAAGCGCACACTGAAACAGGGCTTTCGCATGAGCGATTGTAAACTTTATCATCATCATCTTTTTTATTAATATAAGGTTCGGGGATCCTAAAAACCCCAGCTCACTTTCCAAAAAAAAAAGTAGAGAAAGAAAACAAATCGTATGCGTTTTTGTGTGATGACTGTGTGTACAACGCGACGGCTGTGTGGATTCGTCCATTGAAAGAGAGAAGAAAAAAGAGAAGAAGGGGTTGATTTTGGGGTTTGATTGAAGACTCACACGAGTGTTTTGGATCCATTTCTTGCCGGATTTTAGTGTCGTTTGTTTCGGTGTATTCTTCCTTTGATTGGAAAAATTGATTGAAGCTATTGTGAGGTAACCTTTGTATTGCTCATTGTATTCCTCAAGCCTTGGGAAAAAGGCTTGAGAAGAACATTGTACTTCTTTTATTGATTAGTGGATTGATTGGATTTGCCCCGTGGTTTTGTACCATTCACCTTGAAGGGTTTCTACATATATCTTGGTGTCTTTTATTTAGCATTAATTATTTGCTTGCATTGAATATTTGTTGGACGATATTACTTTGTTCTTACATTTGTAGAATTTCTTTGTAGTTATTGGCTTTGTTTTCCCAAACACGAATCTGGCAGCATACACAAGATAGTTGTTTTTGAACTTAAACAACTTACGAATTGTTCTGCACCCCAAAGGAACTAGACAAGGTGTTCGATTTCATCTAGCACCATTTTTTAGCATCGAAAATCTATGTTTTTCTATGGAAGTTGTTAAAAGGAGCATTGCCTATAGATGGTAATCTTGTTCGAGTTAAATTCAAGCTGGCATCAATGTGTAGGTGTTGCGTACGTCCAGATTTTGAATCCTCTAAACGTGTCTTTATTGAGGGTGATTTGGCAGAAAGGGTGTGGAAGCACTTTGATTACATTTTTGGCATTCATGTTTGGCACATAGGAAAAAATTGATGCCTTGTTGCAAGTATGGTTTAGGCCAGCTAATAAGAATTGTTATATCGGGGTCTGTACAACCTTTTTTTTTTTTTTTGGAAAGCGAGCTGGGTTTTAAGGACCCCAAAACCTTTATACAAATGAAACAAAAGAAAAAAAAAATAAAAAAACAGAAACAAACTCTCACAAGAAAAAGAATTCTAGTGAGAGTGAACATGGTTACTAGGCCTATAAAAATCTGCAACTAGCATCGGCCAAAAAATAAACCTCTTGTTTTTTATCCCTGTCTCCTTTGTTAAGGAGGAAATGAATCAACCTTTGTACTTTTTGTTAGCTTTCTTAGCCCTAGAGGATCTTCAAGGGCAGAGACTAAAATCTTTAGTGCAAGATTTTGAAAACAAATCGCTTGCAACCTCTGCACTAGAAGGATTTTGCTCATGTTCCTCATTACTACTCTGCTCATCTGTTGTGGTGTTCTCTTTGTCCTGAGTCGGTGTGTGTTCATTTGCCTCCACATTAGCACTACGCTCAAGCGTTGGGTTGATAAGAATCAATGGTTGTGGACTCTGCGTTATGGCATCACTCTGGTCATCATTTATGTTATGCTCTGCCACATTGGCAGCCTCTAAACTGGTTACATTCCCTTTTTTCCTGTGATAGGCTCTGGACTCCCCTCTAAACTGGGTTGAGTCTTCGACTTGAATGTATGTCTACCCTTGGCGATCGTCCAACCATCAGAGTTTTGTTTTTCTAGTGGTTGGGTCCTACCCGTAGCTTGCCATGCCATATGGCCTGGAGTATTAATTTCTTTGCTCTTTGAACACTGCTGTTTTGTATGGCCAAAAACTGCACAAGAATTGCATTTAACAGGAATCCATGCATACTCAACTTCAACTATTTTTTTCTTATCTCCATTGATAACCACAGGGATGTCTTTGGGTAATTGGTTGTTTACATCCACTTCCACACACACCCTCGCATACGCTAATCTTGTCCTTTCTTCAGTAGCTTTGTCAAACATGATAGGCAGTCCAATAAAACTAGCAATCCTTTGAATACCCTCTGGATTCCATAGGAATAAAGGAATTTTCTTCAGTGTAACCCAAATAGGTATCGAGGTAAGCACCTCGGCATCCTCGTCCATAGAAGGTGACCAGGCCCTGAGGATGAACAACCTGCTTGCAATATGCAGAGGTCCCATTTCCAATACCTTACTTCTATCTTCTTCCTTCTTGAATTTGAATACAAAATTCTTATCTCCGTGTATGCTCATCTCAAATTCTCGAATTCCCCACGTCCTTATCAGCCACTCTTTGACATAACCATATGCCAAGCGCTTGCCCATAAAGCTGCCAATAACCAACCTTTCACATTCTTCTATTCTATTCGCAAAGTCAGTAGTTTGCACTTGTACTATTTTCCTGTCTTCAACAGTAGCTGGAGGTTCATACCTAAGTTTTGTAGAGCCCGTATGCTTGCTTTGCTTAAGCTTTGATGCCCAACTCATCCTCGCTGGTACAACGGCAGGGTTTGTCATTGTCATTTCTTCTTGAATTTTGCTAGGGCCAGAGGATGCAACATTGGTTGGCATTGTACATTCATCTGTTTTATGTAGAACCTCTTCATTCCTTTGCGCTGCAGCCTGCTCTTGACTGACTTGCACCCTTGCAGTTAGCATTGCCCAGTTTTTGGGGTTTATCATCATTTCCAATCCTTCTGCACCTAGGATATCTCCATTTTTTACAGCCTCTTGATATTCATTTGTGAGTAACTGTAGCAATCCATCGCCATGAATATTGTACTTCTCCTCAAAAACCATGAACACCTCCTGTGGAAACACGTTCTCGACTGTGTCTCCACCATTTGTTCCTGTCATTCGATTTTTTTTTCCAAACTCTAAATCTAAACAAGTTCAAATCAATCAAACCACTCGAGCACACAGACCTAATTACACTAAAACCCTCACGACACTCACTTGAACTAGACGCAGAGAACGAACCAATCAGAATTCCATCAAATACGAACTAAACAGCAAGAACGAACGACAAATAACAGACAAGAATCGAAAAATCAAAAAATCGAAAATCAAACCTGCAGAGATCGTCGAGGAGTTCTTGAGGAGAAGGTCGTATTGTTTGGAGGAGCTACAAGATCTATGGATGCCTCCTGTCATCTATGAAAGGGGAGGAGAGCTGAAATCGAAACCCTAATTTCGTCGAGGGTTTCTGCCACCGCCAACAAAGAGAGAAATCCCCAGACTCTCGATGAGAGGAGAACCACCAGAGGATGAAGAAAGAGAAGAACAGAAACAGATGAATATCATGAACCCATTGCCCTGAGATCTTCAATTTCGCTTTTTTTGCCAGCATGGAAGCTTGAACCCATTTACTTTCTAATCAAGCGTGATCGCAATGAGGAGTTCCCCCTTCCTCCCCTGTACAACCTTACTCCCTGCTTTGTTCTTTGGGAGCTCTAGTTGCAAAGAAATAATAACTTGTTTGAAAAGAAAGGGTGGTACTCTATCTATGTGATCTTAAAAGTAAGGTATTGGCTCAAAACTTTTATCCAAAGTTTTCACTCCAAAAGCGATTTCCATCGACCAAGTGGCATTATTGGAGCTTTGAGTCTTGGGGCGATTGCAGTTAGGAAGAAGCATTCTCGTGTTGTGTACTGGACCTTCCTACGTGCAAACTGAGCGTTGTTAATACGGATGGTTTGACAAAGGTTAATGAATCAGCAGGTGGGGTGGTTTTCAGAGATGATAGAGGTCGTTATATTGCTGCCAGGCAAATCTTCTTTGGGTTCGAACAATATGGCAGAATCTCTTGAGTTTCTTGAAGGTTTAAGATTGTGCATTGAACCCTGTGTCCATAATGTAGTTATGCAAACATATTTTTGTTGGTATAGGAATGGTCTGATGAAACTTTTAAAATTCTTTGAAATTTTTGTTCGATTTGGTTGGAAATCATACAGGTTTGTTGGCATCTGAATTGCGTGGTAGTTCACATCTTTCGTGAAGCTAACTCGATCGCAGATGGACTTGCTACTCGGGCCCTGTTGCAGAAGGTGAGTTGTATTTTTTATTCTGAATCTCTTCCTAGTCTACCAAAGGCACTGTTACTTCTGGATCAGTCTCATACATTGTACATTAGGCACCAAAAATAATTAGTTCGATTTATATTTTTTCACGAGTAAAGTCGTAATATGCCCTTGGTGTAAATCAATTTTTTTAACAAATAATAAAGGTCTGGTATCCCATAAAAAAATCAAGAATAAAAAATAGGGATTCTTCTGTAATCTTCATAAGCTTTTGAAACTAAAGGTCGGATTTTCTGGTATTCTTCTTCTTCAACATAATGATATTTATCGAGGTTGTCATTCTCATGTTATGCTATAGTTTCTCCTGACGTTTCTTAAGTGTCTTATTCTTCACTTTCAGTGCCATCATATTCCTGAGGCTCCACTATGACAACTCCACATGCATTGGTGGCTTCGATACTGTTTTCTTATAAATTATCACCGTCAACTTCGCGATCTGTTTCTGCTCAATGATTTTCCTCATTCACTTCCTTGGGATTTACTTGGATTCACAGTAAGAGAGTTATCCACCTCCTTTCTGCCAACGAGCTTCCTTTACTCTTATCATTATCAGTCACCCCCCTCTCAAACTCAGCTTGTTTTGAAGCTATAGTTTCCTAAGCTGCAGGGTGGGACCTGCATTTTTCTCTATCAGTAGTATTCAAGCACAGGTCACAGCTGAAAAATAGCTTATTCCACAGCCTTCACTTGACCAACTATTTTAATTAAGAGTCTCAATTGCTCTCATTGTAAAGAGCACCCAGGTTTCCCAGTGCACCACTTCATTCACTGTCCTTGCACTTCTCATCTCCCGTTCTACCTAACTTTCTCTTGCCCTTATCTTTCCCTATCTCTTTTTAGTTTTCAAATCCTTCTGAAAACCATTTTGAATATTAGAGGTGCTATATTGAAGGTCATTGCTTTTCAGCTCTCTAAATCATGACATAATGTACTAGAAAAGCTTTTATTCAAACTTACTCATTATTTTTAAGACTGTTTTTTAAATGAAATACTCATATTTTTTATTTTATGTATTTGGCAGTGGATTTTCACAAAAATAAAAATAATGTTTGTGAATGCAATCCACGCACACGTCCACTAGTAGAGAAAGAGAGAGAGAGAGAAATAGACATTCATTCGAGAAATAGTCAACCAGTTATATATCGTTTACAAGAAATGATTGTTGTTGGCTAATAGAGTCAACCACTTATCCTTTAATAGAAGTGATTGATGAAAGAACACAAAACTACTGATCTCCCACTTCACAGTTTATTCATGACTATATCTTAACATGTTAGGAATATTCTTCTATTTTCCTCTTTAATTCATCTATATAAACATCCTCTATACGTCGGTGTCCAGTAATCTGATCCTGTGTTCTCTCTGTACACTTGAGGCGTACACGAGATAGGAACTAGACATAGTCCTCTACTATTCAGATCCAGTTTCGCATCTGCTTTATCCTTTCTCTCAAGTATTCCCCATGGATCCTGAATTCAACACAACAGAATTTCAAAACAGCACTAAGCTCGACACTTTCACATTGTAACTAAAATTACAACATATGTACGTAAGTATGATTCAGAAAAACTCTAGTTTGGGAATATAATCTTGTTCATACCTTGTTCGCATTTGATTTCATGTATGGATTGCTTAGCAGCTGCAAAACGATGGAATTAACAGTCATTATAAATCTTTTTCTGAAGAATGGTTATGCAAAACAAGTCATTATTATATATGTTGCTACTTACAACTACCATTTTGGTTTGGCAATGGAGCTCAGCATTCTAAAAATCGGCCTAGGCAGTTGGTTTTTGAAAAAAAAATTATTTCAAGTTCTTAAAATATAAAAAAATTAAGACCTTTTTTTTTGTACATTTTGCATATGTATCTTGGAAATAATTTATATGCTTAATTTTATAAATTATAAATTATAATACCAAAAAAACCGCCTAGGCCTCTAGGCGCTAACCCATGCTCGTCGCCCACCTACCGACTAGCAATTTTTAGAACACTGATGAAGCTCAATTAGTTATGATAAAATGAATGAAGATAACCATACTATTGGCGATGTAATGAATAAGCTTGTAGAAGGTTGGAGTAAATGGTTAACAAAAATTATGACTACACACAGTGGTGGACCTAGGATTTTAGTCGGGAGGGATGAAATGACAAATAATTATTAGTTATCAAGGGTAGAGCCAAAACATTATTTCTACCCGAATTAGTAACTAATAAAAAAAATACAACTATAAAAAATACATTGCATATACCAAATTGAATCCAGTGTAGTCCAATTTTAAGCCAAAATAAGGTCATAACATTAATAATATTAGCAAGGGGCAAACGAGCGTAATAACTAGAATATATAACTAAAATCACAAAATAATTTTGATAAGTATCTAGTTGAAGCTAAAAAAAATCTGAAATTTGCAAACATAATATGATTCTAAAAACATTTCATAGAAAAATGGTTTATATGAGGCTCAAATTTTGTACAAGTTGGCTAATGGTATATATTTTCATTGATTTATTATTTTAGATATTAATTTCAAATATTTTTTTCGTTGAAGGTTTTATACCCACTTTATAAACAAAAAATTTATTTCTTTAATGTTTGCAATTACATAAAATTACTTTGAAAACAAAAACGTAGGGGCGCAGGTCACAATGACAAAAATAATAACTATGAATAGGCATAAAGAAATCATAAGCACTAAGATGACTAAAAATAAGTTTTTATTAAACTAAATAATTTTAAATGTTTGCAATTACAAATAAATTTGAATTGAAAATAAAAAAATTAGGCTAATAACAACAATGAAGAATAGTAATTATCAATAAACATAAAAATGTATATTTAATAGCCATAAATAAATCTTATACTCGAAGAGTATCGAACTTGAGTCGTTTACTAAAAATGACAAACATCCAACCACTATACCAACAAAGAGACATAGAAATGGCTGAATGAACAATTAAGATATTGTATTATACATTATGTAATTGATTTTATTTTTGAAAGATTAAGTATATGCTAAAAATATTTCGGCCCCTTAGTAGGTCCACCCCTGACTATGCATGCACTAAAGGGTTCTAGAATGTTATTATGTCCTATTCACTGTCATTGTTATTTGATGATTCGATGTTAATACAAAACAAGTATGATTGAAGTTTTGAGTACCTGCACTTGTTCTTGTAGGAACTTTATATACCCAATTGCTTCTTGTAGCACAGATGCAGTATCAGTCTGCCAACAAATTCAAATATACAATATTAAGACCGATACGTATCAAATTGCACATGTTCATGCATGCTTAATAATATACCTTGCCAAAAGGCGACACAATTTGTTGAAGGGCAGTTATTCTATCTCCAAGCTTGACCTTTGGACCTTGTACCTGTATAATCTCGATGTTCTCATTAAGTAATTAAGGAACTAATTTCTAACACATATAAACACTAGATATAATTGATAACACTAGAAAACCTTGACAGAGGAGGCTGTAGATGTCTCATGCTTTGGTTTTTTGAATTGTGCATCTGAGTTCTCTTCAGATCTTTTTTTCTTTCCTTCAGTTGCCACTCCATTTGCTCTTGAGTTTCCTCTTGTCTGCACCAACCATAACATATAACTTGGAAAAATATAAAGAATCAACATATTGAAAAAGAAGACTGTAATAACAATAGTTCAACTTACATATGGTGGAGAAACATGATCATGGCTTTGCTTTTTGATTTCTGGTGAACTTGAAGTTTTTAAACAAGGCTTCCTAGAAGCTTGAAGATTCATCAATGGCTTATTTAAACATCCGTTGGAAGGGATTACATCTGACAAATTCCTTGAATTTGTCCAAGGCGCATCAGATATTCCATAGTAGTACTTATTGTTATCTTCCATAAACGAGTTGTTATGACCCATTTGATATCTGATATTGTTACTCCTGATAGGCCTATTCAGTGAGGCATCCCTAGAAGCTTCAATATTTTTCATGCCATGTCCATAACTAGGCATGAAACCTGAATTTCCATTCCCCATCACTCCATACGGCGATGAACCAAACAGGTGTTGCTTCATTTCGCCAAGGTCAGGGTTCGAGTACTCAGCATCCAAGGAGTTAAGACTTGTATTGCGTGTTGATGGTTGGATCATGTGGCGATTGAGGTCCGGGTATGGTGGTGCAATAGACCAGTTGCTAACCAAATTCGTCAGCTTTTCGGGTTCTAGGAAGCTCCCGTTAAGGCTGTTTAGTTGTCTCTCTATGTTGTTAAATGATGGAGTGTTTGCAAACTCCCAACCGTTGTCGGTTTTCTTCAAGTAATCACAAGCTGGTTCGAATATTTCCGATGGTAGGTTCTTCGATGATAGAGCCTCAAGAAAGTTTTCTCCAACATCTTGGTTGTTATTCAAATCTCCATTGCTCCCAGCACCTCTGCACAATCAAAATACCAAAAATCAAATACAGGAATAAATGTCCAAAGTACCTCTCTCAACAAAACAACTTGATTTTAACCTATAAATCAAATTAAAAAATAAATTAATAACGAATTGATCATGGAGTGAGATATCAAACCTAAATTCTTCAAAGCATAATTTCTTTTTGATCTCTAGAATCTTTATTTTTCTATTGCACCTACCAATTAAATTGTCTTTTATTCATATTTTATTTTTTTCTTCTTTGTGCTTGAGATTCTTCTCTCCACTCAACTTAGGCATGCATGCACCAAGATGAACAATAATTGACGAAATGTTTTATCTTTGTTTGTTCTTTTTATTAGACAAGTAATAATGGTATACATAACAAATATTAATGACAATAATGATACTCATCATGAATAACCATACGTACAATAGAACTTGGCTCCATAGATGATGACTATCCGACGTAGGTTCTCTCACAAACTCGTCCTGTTCACCAAGCCTACCAGGTTCCATGAGATGCCGAGAAGAATCATCACTCAAACCCGAATGATTGGATGTGTTGGTGAAAGAATTAGAGATAGAGATATCCTCCTCACATGAAGAGTTGGAAGTAGGATTAGGAGGAGGGTGCCATGAGATAACATTATTCCATGAAGAGAGACCACTCCCATGAGGATGATGATGATGGTGACGATGAAGATCCCATAAATTTGTTGTGGAGGATGAGTTTGCAACTGAACCTTCAGACCCTTCTTCAGCCATGATAATGAACACTTTGTATATGTCTTTCTTCTTTGCTCTCCTCTTATCGCCTAAAAGGGAAAGACAAATAAAATGGTTGAAAGTAGGGATGTTATTGGGTGCTTTATTTGGTTTCCTTTGTTTGGGTGGAGAAAGGAGAAGAGAGTGGGGGGGGGAAATATATGGAGTTATCCGTTGGCGGTGACGTAGGGTAGTGTAATGCAGGAGGGTTTTAAATTATCAATCAGGAGAGGAAGAGAAGAGGAGGGCGACAATAGAATATGCAACCTGCGTTCTCCACTAAGTGGTGCACAATAATTATACACAACAGTGTGCTTTGTATAGTGTGATGGGCCATCAAGGTTTAGGGTTTTTGGGAATTTTTGGGACAATTTAGTTATTCCTATATCATTTGGTTTGTAGTAAACCTTTGGGATAGAATAAGCATGACATGTGCCCTAGTGATTGGGGGCCTCCCAATGGCACTAACTAGATGTTCCCAATGTGGATATGACATACTTTCATTTGGATGCAATTATGTTTTATTAAGGTGGGTCTTTTGGTGTAAAGGAAATTAAGGAGATTATTATTTATTTATTTATTCATTGGCTATCTAACAACTAAAGCTTTTTAGACTTAGATGAAAAGTTAATACGAGTTGTATGGTAATTAGTGAAAGGGTGTGATGGAATAAGGAATTATAGATGTTAGAGCTGTTGAGTAACGAAACCATGTGCATTGTTCAAAGAACTAATTCCCATTTCAGCTTCTTATACTATTTATAACTCATGGAATATGACTACGGTTATGGTAGGCATTCTTGGACGGGTTTTAGTGGTAAGCCTTGGTGCAGAAATCCTTATGTCCGTTGTATATATGAAAACTCTTTTTAGTCCAATAACTAACATCGTCCATTTTTTTTAACATATATGTGTCAGTACTCAGTGGTACAATGTCAATTTTAGGGTATCATACAATTCTTGCCTAGCCCAACCGTATTGAAGTAGTTCATATATTCTCGCCAAAACCACTTGATATATTTGTTTGCATTCTCTAACAACTTAGGCTTTGCAAACTACCTACAAAGCTTCCTATCAAGATCTAAGTAGGCAGTGGTTATGTGATTAGTATGGGTGTGCGTTAAATTCTGAATTAAAGGGAATGTCAAGTACACCAAAGAATTTCTTATTAGTATGCATTTGCAAAGTGATATTTGTATCTTCAACATCAACATCTCTTGGTTTTGTCTATTAAATTTTTTTTTTTAATGCAACAGTAAACCAATTTGGCTTAACTTAAATATTTATCTTCTTCTCATTATTTAATATAGTTACAATAAAAAAAAATGTAAAGAACAAAGAAATAAGATTGGTAAAGAAATTAAAAAGAGAAATGATATATTTTAGGAGCCGATATGACCATAAACATTCACAGTGACAAAAATATTCTTTCCTTCACTTGCAAATGAATGGTTCTTGTAACGAACCACTCACGGTTTTTGATGACCCAGTCTTGTACTATCGATTTTGTTCCCACTTAACCACCCCGCAGAGGTGTGAATTTTTTCAGTTAAAAAATCTTAACTAGGATTGAAGCAGCTCTTGTGATGTCATCCTTCACAATATTTCATTTAATGGTTGCATAAGCGTGTTAGACACAAATTGACGCAAACTTTGTACGTCACTTCATAGGCTATGCAGTTTTCTAGCACACCACCCTTATCGCCTCACCGGGGGTCAGGGGGATCCGGGGGGGCTCTTGCGCACAAAGCACAGGACGTCCTCCTGCCCACATTTATCAGCCGTCGGATCTTATCCGACGGTTCAGATTCATGCATTTTTAAAAAGTGGATTTCAAAATTCAAAATTTTTTTTTTTTTTTTTGAAATGCATGAATCTGAGCCGTCGGATCTAATCCGACGGCTGATAAATGTGCGCAGGAGGACGTCCTGTGCTTTGTGCGCAGGAGCCCCCCTCAATCCGGGTCAGGGAGTCATATATAGCTCTAAAACTCTATATTATAGCATTTGGTAATTTGTTTTTCAGATAAAGGAATAGACGAAGTTTTGGGAATGGGATATGAGATAAGATATGTTTGTAGATAGAAAAGAAACAAAGAGGTGTATGTTTTACCTTAATCACACACACAAGGAGACAAGGGTCTTAATCTTTGAATCCAAGCATTTCTTTTGATTGTGTCATGAAAGTGAACCATGCACAGTCATTTTTAGACTTTACAACATCCACAAGGTGATTCTACTGCTTATGGTGGGTCAAACCACTGCCTTTTGTCTCTCTTACCAAAACCCAGAATTGAAAAGATTAAAGATCATTGCAGGGCAAGAACTAAAATTGGCCTTACAAGTCTTAAAGAACACCAAAGGAGATGGGGTCAACTTCTTTGTCAAACTACTCTCTTTTATTTTGTCCCCCCCTCACTTTTTGTGCCAAAATTTTTGGACGCTAATTTTGCAATTAAGGATTTGTTTTGCATAAGATCGTTTGCAAATGCATGCAAAATTGGAAGAAATTTTTTATTATTTCCCCTTCTCTCTTAGGTTATTGTCCGATAGGAAAGGGATTATCGCATAACTAACGAAAAACTTTAGTCTGACATACAAAAACTATATTTATTTTGACATTCAAATGTATTGGCGGATGTGGATTCTTTTCAATGGCTCGCATAAATGTGAAAATGACTTTTGAAAAACCTATTTCTTTTGTTGGAGATTCATAAAGGTTAGATATGCTACATATGTTAGAGAATTCTCATAATTGATTTTTTTTTTTTTTTTTTTTTTTTCTACGATTTTTTGTGAAGGAAGTGCTCTATGCATGAGCATGTAACATATATTCATAACGGCATTTTAGGGATTAATTTTCTTAGATGTAAAACTGGAAATCATACACTTATGTGATCTCCATTAGAAAAACTATGTACAATTTAAACACCGCCACATCGTGGCTCACCATATGTAGCAACAATGTTGTTGCCAACTTAAACACCACCATATCGGGCCTTTCATCTGGCCTTAGTGGTTTGAGATTTTCTCTAAAAGGCCACATTGCTATTAGGGAGTAGATCATTCCTTATCTTCTTTAATGACAACTTCACCTTAATTGATTTGAGACTATTCAAACCAACTCTATTTCAACATATTTTTTCCTTTTTCTCTCCTCACCCTTCACTTTTAGAGGGTTTTCTTTTGAAACACACAGAGTACGTTTCATTCTACAAAAAACATTCATTTAATATGCATATATAAAGTGAGAAATGGGAGAAATTTTCTCAACTTGATGTTTAAGAAGAGTAAACATTTCGAGAAACTACTCTCACATTAAGAAAAAAAATTCACAAATTTGTTAAAATTACATGGGTGAAGATCATCATCATATTATTCTCCCTTCACCTCCCCTTCTCATTGTTGATAAATATTTTGAGAAACTCTTTGTTAGAACAAAATAATAAAATCAAATGCGAATTTTTTGTGAAAATTTTCCAAGAAAATTCGTCAAAATTGAGAAGGAATTGGAAGGAAGGACAAAAGGAGAAAGAATATTATCTATCTATAAAAGAGATAGAATGAAAAAGAATTTGGTGACGGCGTCCATACTCTTTCCTCTTGTGAAAATGAGTTTTTAGGGGGAGAAATTTTTTTTCAAAATACATGATGCATAATCATCTTCAACCTCATTTTTTTTTTTCTTCTTCTTTCCTCTTTCTATTTTATTTTATTTTATTTTCACAAAAGATTTTCCTCAATACCAATCACACGTTTTCTAAAGCTTGGAAAATAAATGAGGCATTCCTTAAAATGTGATTCTTGTCCGGTAGAGATGCCAGTGTCAAAATCACCCAAAGACAGCAAGCACTCCTTTGATCCTGCATGATGATCCCATGCTAGAACAGTTAAATTACTGGATTTTATTCTCTTCCCACTCCCACTCCTCCTTGTCTTCTTGTTGGTGCTCAATCAAAGTATATATCCTTATCCTAAATTAGCAAAAAACCTGCCCCTAATCACTGGTAACTCTTGCACTTTGACGAGATGTCTTTCTCCACATTGGTCTTTTTAGTGGCTAATTAGTGATATCATCTACTGAAGAAATTTTACGTACATTACTTACCATCAACAATTGGTTCGATGAAATTTCTACGCTTACTTCCGTCTTAATCTATATCTTTCACTTGTAATCAGGGGATTTGTCAAGTAACCTTAATAGTCTAGCTAATAGGTGTGTGTCAATGGAAAGTGGCTCTGCAAGTCAATGTCATGCTCATGTCTATTCCCACTAGGAATTTCTTGCACGCATTCAATTCCAAATTCATTCTGCATCCATGTTTTCTAAACATGGGAGAGAAAGGAAATGCTATCCAACTTCATGGATCCTGCTGGTTTTCAATTCCCATGATCCATCTATTCTTTCAGTCCCATCAACATTTGGCATAACTTCTCTACACTAGGAACTATTCCATCAGATAACAGTTTGATTGGCACTCTTCTTTTTAAATATTGTCATTGCCATTTACTTTCACTTTATTCTTGTAACTTGGTCGGAGTTTGCGTTTGTATTATTAATAGGGTATTTTTCGTGTTATTGGCACGATAAAAGTTTAACATTATAAATTGAGTTTATTTTACTTTAAATATAAAGAAAAATAAATAAAATTTAAGCCAATATGTTATTAATCACCCTTAAGTTTTCATCCTTCAAACTTACATGCCTAATCATCACCATCAACAATTGAAGAAAAATAAATAAATATCAAAATCTTGGGTATGAGAATCGAACCCATGCACTCTTATTGGGGATTGATTGAAGGTAAGAAAGATATGAAGACTAACTTTAAGTTCCAACCATTAGATGAAACGAATCTCTACCGTCTTTTATTTCCAACCTCAAACACCATTCTGATTTGTAATATAATTTTTTTTTTAAAGAGTGAGCAGAGTTTTATTGAAGACAACGACTACTCCACACCACTAAAAGTACTGTCTCACACCACCATATACTTTTTTTTCCTACTTACACCACCCAAAAAACTATTTTTGAAAAAACAGTAACTTAAAAACAGGGTAACTTTCGATAAATTTAAACCCTCAATTGAGACCAATTCTCAAACTCATCCAAAAAAAATAAAATTGTAGTACTCTGAGTTATCTAATAAACACAACTTGAACCACTTGAAAATGTTTTGAAATGAGCAAGTTATGGTTATTTTACTAAAATCACACAAATCTGTCTCGCAATGAAAATGGGAGTGTCCCTGACTTTTGGCCAACTTATGTGCTCGATTGAGAGCGATTCTAAATCTGACCAAAACAAAAAAATTGTAGAACTTTAGAGTTATCTAATAAATACAATTTGAATCACTTGAAAATGTTTTGAAATTAGAAAGTTATGACCATTTTACTAAAGTAATGCAAATCTGTCCGAAAATATTTGCTAAAAAATCTCGCCTGGAACAATGCGAGGCTTTTGCAAAAACTCGCATTGTTTTGGGCGATCTGGAAACTTTTAGCAAATTATTTTACTGTTCGCCCAGATCAAGGCGAGATTTTTGCAAAAACCTCGCATTGTCTCAGGCGAACAGTAGTTTTTTTTGTGATTTCTGAATTTTTTTTTGAAGTTTACTTTGTTTTTGTGATTGAAATTATTTTTGAAGTTTCCATGAGAATACTTTGTTTTTCTGAAAATTTCTCATTGTCGCATTAAATTATCGATTTTTAAAGCTTTTTAACTAATGGAACAATCAATAGTAAAGAGAACAAACAATTCTACAATAGAAGAAGTTAACAAAATGTTAACAAATTTGCTAAAGTTAACAAAATGTTAATAATGTTATTTTTTTGCAAGAAATGAATAACTTGAAAGCTTGTTTCAGAAGCGTTGGAGTCGAAATATGAGACAAAGTGAATAATGGATCTGAGGGGTTGCAGAAGCAATCGAACCAAGAGAAGGGAAGATTTGATTGTTTGTTTTACGAGAAGGAAAGAAGCAATCGAACCAAGAAAAGGAGTCGAAATCGATTTTGAATGGGGAGAAATATTGTTTCGATTTTGAGAGAGAATAGAAGAATGTGTTTTGATTTGAATGGGGAGAAATGTTGTTTACTTGTTTATATAGATGGTGATGCATCCAAAAATTTTCCTCCTGTGAGTTTGATCTACAAAACAACTGTTAGACTGCCAAGGACCACCTTTTTGGTGGGCTAAGGCACTCTGATGCTTAAGTCAATAACTCTGTTGGAAGAAGAAAGTAAATCTAGACAAAACTCAGTTAAAGTTGCATACCTTTGTCTAAAGTTCTCTTTACCTTTTATAATGGTCGTAGTTAACTCTTTGCGTGACTTAAGCATGTGAGGTGCAACGGAATGAGACATTTCTGTAACAGTCTCCTCCTTAATAGAGATACATTCGTGGAGGCGTAGGTCCATCCACGGCTCTTTCTTGGTGCAACGTTCTTTTTTTTTGTGAGAGAACGTATAACTGGTTTGGACTTGGGCTTTCAATTTGGTGACGGTTAGCCTTTCAATTTCATGATTACCTTTTATTTAATGTTGTCAGTTTCTTTTCGCGATATGGTGTCTCTGATTTTTTGCTTGCCCATTCGTTTTTCACGCACATTTTTGGGTTTTCTCATAGCCATCATATCTCGCATGTTATCTTATGAGCCGTCTCTTCATTGTTTGGCTCTATAAAAGGAAATGTGACGAATACATTTTTCCTCTTCACGCTACCTTTGAATTTAAGGTTTGTTTGCACTTTCATTCTCTCCATCTTCATCGCCTCTTACTTTTCAACGATGTATGTTGGTGACAAGTTAAGTGGTAAGTTGCTAGCCCTGTGTGAAGCTCACTACTCTCCTAACAGAGCTTCTCAGACAACTCTGAAGAGCATTTGTTCTGAGTATAGTCTTTTGCCTGGCCTTAAGATTGTTCTGCCCGGAAGGGGCGATAGCCCTTGTAACCCAAAGGTTGGATACATCGCATTGTATTCGTGCATGTTCTCTTCTGGGTTTTGATTCCCCGTTCCGGAGTTGTTTTGGGAATATCTGAATTTTTTGGGCATTCCTCCTGCCCAAATGGGCCCTAATAGCTAGAAGGTAACATTTTCTTCTTATGCGATGGCTTTTATGTCTGGTATTCCCTTAACTTCCAGGATCTTACATTCGGTGGTTGGTCTGTTGGTGAACATGGAGATCCGCTTCCTTCACTTTCCTGATTATTTTGAGAATCTTAGTGATGACATTCGCGATTGGTCGCGGTCTGGGTTTTATGCTTCCGTGAAGTATGGCTACTTCCAATTGCGAGGTCGTTCAATTTTTCAATCATTCCAAGTTCCTAATAGGTGGAAGGATCTTCTTTTATCTGCTGAGGAGCAAAAGATCAGTGAACAATTCTCTAAGCTTCGACATTTTCTTGTGGATGCATTTCTTTCTGACGACATCTTGGAGCGTAGTGGTTTATACACTATGAATGAAGCGAAGTGAGCTTTGTTTATTGAATCTCGTGCTAAGATCCATGCAGCTCGCGCCGCACGTGTTGGCGTCGGTAATGCTAGCATTGATTGGGAAGTGAGTTCAGTCTAAGACGTTACGAATCTCAATGCTCCTGTTGTTACTTCTGTTTCTGCTTCTGCTTTGCGAAAGAGAAACTTGCAAGGTCTATGAGTCCATTAAGGCGATTGCCTGTAGATCTTGGTTATGTCCTGAGGAAGAAACGACTTTCGAATCATAGTTTCGCTCGGTATGTGATTTGACAGACTGCTTCTCGCCGGGGTTCTTCCCATGATGAAGCTGCAAAGAGAGATCGTGAATCTTTTGAAGAGGATGAGAAGTTGAGGCTCGTATTGAAAAGGAGCGAAAAGGACACTACTCGTCCATTGGATGCCGGTGAGAAGAAACTTTTGTTTGTCTATGGTGTTTCGGATACTGCTTAGTTGTCTACCGATGACCCTCGAGCCATTGACGAGAAGATGCTCCAATTGGCAATTGAGCAGTCTAAAGATATTTCTGGCGGTCAGTGTTTCAGGGATCATTCCCCCTCTCCTTCTATTGACGTCAGTAAAGCAGCTAGGTTTCTAGTTTCTCCTATTTGACAAGTTTCTCCTACTCCTGCCGCTAATGTCGGTCATTCCCTTGCCGCGGATGCTCCTCAAAGGGAGGGAAAACATGGCTTCTCCATTGTTACTACTATTTCGTATATTCTCCCTGCTGTCAGAGGCGGTTCTTCAGTGTTTCCGGATCCTCGCGTCCTCCATCCACGGATTAGTTGGATTGAGCCTGGGCCAAATGATATTCGTAACAAGTCTGACGGTGAGTTCTGTTGGTTTACCCATCTCGATGTACAAGACGGTGCACGTAGACTGGTAAATGAATGGTACAGGCGGTTGGTGGAGAGGCCTCCGATGTTTGTGCTTGACCCGTTTGATCATATCGACCGTGGTCTTGAGCAGATAATAAACGTCATGAATCATCTTGCTTATGTGGGAGTAATGGGCTCGGTTTATCGAGCTGGTCGTGATCAGGTAGCTCTTTTGGAGAGGAGGTTGGCAACGATGTTTTAGTATGTTTGTTCGACTTGTCTTCAGAGTTTTGTATGGTTTGTATGTGGTTTTCATTATGCTTGTTACCCATTCGTGTCGATCTCGCATTGGTTGCGGCTTCCCGAATTCTAGTCGTCGCAAATCGCTCATTCCGCTACTTCGATGCTTTTTTGATGGGTTGATGCCTTCCTGTTGTCTGTTGTCTTCATTTCTTTATCGTTTTCTTGAGAAATTTTCTCTTTCTTGATCATTTTTCTTCCTAGCTGCTTTCATCTCTTCTAGGGAGATATGCTTCTGTGCTACTTTTAGCAAGATTGTCATGCCCTTTTGGGGCTCCAAATTAAGAGCGTCAAATAAGGGGTCTCTCTTTAATCCGGATATGAAGGTTGTCGCAGCTGTGCCATCGCTACATCCGTCGATTATTGTCAGTTCATTAATAAAATGAGTGGCATATTCCCGTATCGTTTCTTTGGGTTTCTGTCTGATATGCAGGAGTTAGTGTGGCCCTTTCCTCATCCATTGACTCCCGATAAATCTGGTGATGAAAGCGGTGGCCAGAGCTTGAAAGGAATCTATCGATCTTGGTGGTAGACTATTGAACCAGTTCATTGCTATAGAAGTGAGGCTGATTGGGAATGTTCCGCATAAAAATTGATTATGTGGTCTCCTTCATGGCCATCATGTGATGGAAGTCTCTCAGATGATCGGTTGGGTCAAAAGTTCCATCATACACCTCAAACTTTGGTGGAGTGAACTTTTTTGGCATAGTTGTTTTCATAAGGGCGTCGAAAAATGGTGGTTTTGCCAATTCGTATAATGTGTTAGGATATGTGACTCCTATTCTGAACGGGATTTCGACAACCGTTTCTTCGTATAACGAATTTCTGCCTTAAGGAAGCTCGCTGCTTTTGAAGTTTCCTTGTTGGGGTTCCGTTGGGATTTCGCCACTCTCTTAAGTTCGATTTGCAGAGTTTTTTTGTGGCTGAGCCTAAGCCGGGTTAGTTAGTTGAGTGTGCTTCTGTGCGATCCTTTCCAGTATCATTGTTACATGTTCCATCTGGGTTACGAGTGAATCTACACGAAGATCCGTGGTATTGTCGATAATTGTCTGGACTATTGCGTGTGGCGGACACCCTCATTCTCAGATGTTATTGGTCCAGTGATTCAGATCATATCTTCTCCTTGAGCCATTATTGATACGTCGGCGGGAGAGTGGTCACAATCACTGCCGATTTTGGGATCTGTAGTTTGCATTATTTCCTCTGATGGCTTGTGGATCTTTCATCAGACTGTGGTAAACTTTATCATAGTTTGTTTTGAATTTAGAAAGAGGAAACTCGTCGTCCCCACGGACGACGCCGAACTGATGCGTTCAAAAATCATCCTCCTGTGAGTTCGATCTGCAAAACAACTATTAGACTGCCAATGACCACACTTTTGGCGGGCAAAGGCACTCGGATGCTTAAGTCAGTAACTATGTTGAAAGAAAGAAGTAAATCTGGACAAAACTCAGTTAAAGTTGCATACATTTGTCGAAAATTCATTTTACCTTTTATAATGGTCGTAGTTGACTATCTGCATGACTTAAGCATTTGAAGCACAACGAAAGGAGACGTTTCTATAACGGTTTCCTCCTTAATGGAGATGTGTTCGTGGAGGCGTAGGTCCCTCAACGACTCTTTTTTGGTGCAACGTTCTTCTTCTTTGTGAAAGAACGTATAACAGGCTTGGATTTTGGCTTTGATTCGTCTGAGCTTGGATTTGGATCTCGCTTACTCTTCCTCAGAGGTGGGCCTATTCCGAGTCTCTATAGTTGTCCTCAATCCTTTTGGGCTTTATGAGCTGTCCCAATGGATCGGGCGCTGTATTCTCGTGATGGAGCTTTATGTCACGTGTACGGCCATGATGATCGATTTTTTTAATGTATCATCAGGTGGTGTGGTAAAGTGAAATGGTGTGAGACAATACTTTTGGTGGTGTGAAGTAGTCATTGCCTTTATTGAATCTATCTCTAGTATACATAGAGCCAAGAGGAATTAGAGTAACTAATTCATTTGTTTTGAAAACTGTGTCCACTGTTATTTTTAAAATATATTTATTTAATTTAAAAGATGAAAGAATATTTATTACTTTTAATTTGGTATTTTATTTTCTAAGCAACTATTAGCTTTATCCTAGAAAATTTAGTTGATTATTTTAAACTTATATTAAGAAAATATCCTTAAGCAAGGGTAACATGGTCTTTTTAATTATCCACTTTTAGCATTTTCTCCCTCCACAACGTCCATTTCAATAATTTCATGAAAAAACTAATTTAGTCGTTAGAAGTGCTCTCGAAAATAAAATTTTCAATCTTTTATAAATTTTGATTGTGGGGTTGTGAGGTATAAAGTTAGAAAGAAAAGCCAAAGGAGTTATGGTCGAGTGGTTAAGGCCTTGTGGGATTTATCCCCAAGTCCTTGCTTCGAGACCCTCCGGCGGCATAATTTCTTTCGGGGTGATGTTGGCCTATAGGCGGCACCTCGGGGGATAGGTTACGGATCCTATCAAACACCGGCTCACCTTCCAAAAAAAAAAAAAAAGTTAGAAAGAAAAAATAAAACGAAAAGACCTCACCAATTAAAGGGATTAACAACCCCCCCCCCCCCCCCCCTCACCAATAAAATAAGCTTATCAATTCTTTTGATTAGGGGTGGGCACGGGACGGGATGGGACGAGATATACACATCCCTATCCCATCCCGTTCATACGGGACGGGATGGGAAAAACCTCATCCCATCCCAAACGGGTTCGGGACGGGATCAGCGTGCTAATCTGGAGAATACATTTGCTTCCAATCAAGAAGATCATCCATTCCCTCGTGTCTGAGAAGATGATAATTGAGCAGATACAATACCTTGAGAGAATATGAGGAGCTGAAGATATGATTTGTCACATATCCTAATCTCTCTTTTTATTTTCAGACTTTGCACATGCTAGCCCCTAGATCCCCAATTTTAACCTTTTATAGTATGAAAATATAATTATGGTTGCATGAAAGGAAGAGATCATTTGAAGGAAAGAGAATATAATTGGAGAAATCTTAGTTTTTGCCAAGTGACACAGTCTTTATTCATTTATTGTTCAGTATCTTTAAAAAGCTCTATTGGCTTTCAAGTTTACTGGAAACCGTCTTATTACAACAAAAACATTAAAAACTCATAATCTTGGTTTAATACTTTCATGTAAGAAGCTCAAAGATTCATAATTTGAAATTTTACTAGATTTGTGCAAATGCCTAAAGCTCAGTGGAACTGGCAGTGTTAGTTACTTGCAGTGTGAGCTCAGATTCTCAATACCTAACTGTTGGTTGAACTGTTGTCTTCGTAGATTTGAGAATCTGATGATAAAGTATAGCCTTCGCTCTACTTTACACTAAAGAATGACCGAATCAATGTTTTATCAGAGAGTGGATAACTGAGAAAGTGAGAACTGAAGTATTACAAATTTAGAGATATGTATGAGAGATTCATTGAGATGCTAAAAAAGTAAAAATGTTATATACATCAGTATATTTGTATGGGCATCCACAATTCTAAAATAAATAATTAAATAAAAATATTAATAATTAATATTAATAAATTAGTTCGGGACGGGACGGGATTGAAAATCTCCATCCCATCCCATCCCATTCTAGATCGGGACGGGACGGGATCGGGATGAAATTATTCAATCCCATTAAGACCCGGAAAAATCGGGACGGGACAGGACGGGATCGGGACGGGAACGGGATCGCGGGATGGGATGCCCACCCCTACTTTTGATTGTTCACGTGCAACGCAAATATGGGTTCACTAGTAAGCATTAAATACCAACACGGTTTTATTGAGTTTGGAAGTATAGGTTAAGTTCGTAACATTTTAGCAAACACCAATGGAAATATTGTTGAGTGTGATTGCTCAATGCTTAGTGTTAAAACAAAAACAAAGCCACTCGTAAATGGTGAAACCAAACTTCTTCTTCTGTTTTTTCAAACAAATTGTACTTCTTTTTCCATAAATGAATAAGTCTTAGACCGTTTGATTCTTGGAAATTTTTCATGGGAAGATCATAATGAATATTGTTTAACTACTTGAATGTGATTAAATGGGGTTAAATAAAGCTGGAGAATAAGTTAAACAATATTCATGTGTTCATCGAAAAGCATGTGCTATATGGCGAGAAGAGACTCCAAGTTGGGCCATATGGTTTACCCAACCCCTTCCGTACAAATGACCCTTTCAGTTTCCAGTGTTCTATTAGCCAATGTTTTACAAGCAGGTTAATTAGGTCAGATTATGTACATTCACTTGGCTTTAATCATGACAAGTACCAAAGGTAAATCTTAGCCTTGATGATAATATAAACTATAAAGTATTAAACCTTTTGTTAGGTTCATGGACCTATTGAAGGTGTGATACGAATGCGTGATAGGTTTGGAGACTTATATTGAATTCTGGTTGCAATGTACTTTCCAAAAGAAAGTTCTCAACAATTGTTTAGTTTATTTGAGTACTAATTGCTAATCCATTTGGATCAATTATGGCCATCAGTTAAATTAAGAGTACCCCTAATGAATGAATAACTTAAAAGGTCAACATCCTCAACGAGGATGATAAAGATGACTTTGAGAAATTTGGTTTGAAATCGCTACTCGTTTTGAGAGAAATCACAAGGTAATTACCTAAATTGTGATAATTGACACACAAAACACATAATATGAAATTCAGACGTCATGCAATTAAAAGTTTATAACTATCTTCATTGCTCTGGTGTGATAAACAAGGGAAAAGAGATGCAAGAGTCCCTGCCATTCTATACTTGCTGCTATTGAAAATAGAAGTCCCATTCCACCTATTTCATAAACCCCAACTTTGATATATCCTAGATAATTTCTTTATATATCAATTTAATCTTTTAGAGAAATTGGTAATTTAATAGCTAGAGTTCCCAATGAGACCAAACAATAATTTATTTTGGAATGCGAGAGGGGTTGATAATAAAGCTACAGTCAGTCAAATAAAAAGGTTAGTAGTAGAAAATAAAATTTGTTTGCTAACAATTGCGGAGCCGATGATTTATGCGTTTGTAGGAAAGTGCGTTTTTTATTTTGCATCTAATGAGACAAAGGGTGGTAAATTGTGGATGTTCTGGGGTCAAGATTTGGAAATTGATGTTTTAAATTACGGATCAGTTAATGCACTTGGAAAGTGGTTGGGTTATGAGGTTGTAGTTGTGTATGCAAAGTGTTCCTTGATTGAACGTAGAAGCCAGAGGAAAGATTTAGAAGAAATTGAAGGAACCTGCAATTTACCTTGGATGGTTTATGGTGATTTCAATGTTATTATTGATGCATATGAGAAAATGGGTGGTAATGTTCCAGAGTTGAATGTCATTGCTGAATTTAGTGTTTGTTTAAATACAGGTGAGTGGATGGACTGTGGGTATAAGGGGACTAAGTATATATGGCGGAAGAACAGGGGGGCATCGGAGCGAGTTTGGGCTTGTCTTGGCAGAGTGTTGGTGAAATCTTTGGAACATTTGCTTTGTATATGTTCAAATCATGCTCCCTTGGTGGTTACTCTGCAAAAGCAGGTGCGTCCCCATTTTGATTTCGGAGAATGTGGACACTTGATGATAATTTTGTAGGATTTGTTGCTAATTCCTAGAATGCAGAGTACTTGGTTTGGATGCTTTGGACAGACTCGTAGTGAAAATAAACAGACTGCGAACATAGTTAAAAAAAATGGAATAGAGAAGTATACGGAAATATATTCTCAAAATTTAGAAGGATTAAGGATGAAATGAAGATGTGGGAAATTTTGTCTGTTAATATAGGAGATGCTTAGGCCATGGTAAATTTTAACAGGTGTGAGGCGGAGTATAAAAAAGCTTTATTACAGAAAGAGGTTTATTGGAAACAAAAGTTTGGGAAAAAAGAGTTGAAAGAAGGGGATGCTTGTACCAAATATTTTTTTGCTCCAGTAAAAATAAAACAGAAGAGATGAATGATATCTCAAATTACCTTAGATGATGGTACAATTATTTCAGATCAAAAGAAAATTTAGAGGAGGCAAACCAGTTTTTTCTAGTGTTCTAAAAATCGGCCTAGGCACTCGAAGGTAGAAAACCGCCCAGATTAATGGCTGGGCAGGTTCTGGGCAGTCTGGGCGGATCTGGGTGGTCTAGGCGGGTCTGGGCGGCCTAGGCGAGGTCTAAGTGATTTTTTTTAATAAGGTTGATTGTGTTCTTATTTTATTTTACTTTCCTCTTTTTTAGAAATAAACTATTTTATTTTTTTTATTCAGTATATGTCTAATTGTACCAAATTCCATGAAAATACAATTAGGTACAATTTAGAGTTGGGTATGAGAGGGTACATAGAGGTCAAGGATTTGGGGATCGAAACACTATGGGGATTTCTATTATAGATTTTGCTTTAGCTCAGAATTTTGGGATCGTAAATACTTTTTATCAGAAGAGGGAAGATCACTTGGTGACCTTTGCGAGTGGGCGCAATTGAAGTCAAATTGATTATTTTCTTGTTAGGAGACACGATTTAGGTAGGTGTGAAAAATTGTAAGGTTATACCAGGGAAGTGTCTGACAAACCAACATAGGCTGTTAGTTCTCGATTTTTGTCTTAAGAGTAGGGGTCGTATTGCTATAGAACAGGTTAGACCGAGAACTAAGTGGTGGACCTTACAGGGAGATGTGTGCCAAAATTTTAGAAAGAAGATTTTGGGTGGCTAGTCAGTTTCAGAGGATTGGGAGAATCTCGAACTAAAGGATAGGACTAGTAGCGCGGATCTTTTTGAACATTTGGCAAACCGAATAAGAAGATGTGCGAATGAAGAGTTAGGAAAGGCCAAAAGATGAGGTTTATATGGTAAGGAGACATGGTGGTGGAACGCTGATGTGCAACAAACCATTGCGGAAAAGAAAAGATGATTTAAGGAGTGGCAAAAATATAGGTGCCTAGAGTCTTATGAGCTTTATAAGCAACCTAAGAAGTTGAGTAGTAAAGCAGTAGGGGAAGCTAAGAAGAGAGCATATGATGATCTTTATAATAGACTAGGTACAAAGGAAGGGGAGAATGATATTTTCAAGATAGCTAAAGCTAAAGAACGAAAAACTAGGGACTTGAGTCATGTTAAGTGTGTTAAGCATGAGGATGGAAGAGTTTTAATGCAGGATAAAGCTATTTTAGATAGATGGAATGATTACTTTTGGAACCTACTCAATGGAACACATGTAGGGGAGTTAAACTTGGAGGGGTATGCTTCACAGGAAGGGAGAGATCGTGTGTTCCATCGCAGAGTTAGTGCCACAGAAGTGAGAGAATCTTTAAAAAGAATGAAAACAGGGAAGGTCGTTGGACCGGATGATATACCAATTGAAGCATGAAATGTCTGGGAGAAGTTGGGATTCAATGGCTAACTAAGCTCTTTAATAGGATTTTAGAAACTAGAAAAATGCCAGATTCATGGAGGCATAGCATTGTGGTACCAATTTATAAGAACAAAAGGGATATCCAGAATTGCTCGAACTATAGAGGGATAAAGCTTATGAGTCATACGATGAAACTTTGGGAGAGGGTTATAGAACGAAGACTTAGGAGTTTAACCACGGTTTCGGAGAATCAATTTGGATTTATGTCGGGTAGGTCTACTACGGAGGCCATCTTCCTGCTTAGGCAAACTATAGAAAAATACTGAGAGGCACGTAAGAGTTTGCATATGGTTTTTATTGATATGGAGAAAGCATATGATATGGTTCTCAGGGAGTTAATTTGGTGGGTGCTTGAAAGGAAGAAAGTGTCTCAATGTTATGTCGATATCATTAAGGATATGTATGAAGGGGCTATAACAAGTGTTCGCGCAGTAGGTGGGATGTCCAGTGAATTTCCAGTGTCAGTAGGACTACATCAAGGGTCCGCGTTAAGTCCATATCTCTTTTCTTTGGTCATGGATGAGTTGACGAGACATCTGCAAGAAGATGTACCATGATGCATGTTATTTGCAAATGATATTGTCTTAATTGATGAGACTAGTTTAGGTTTAGGTCAAAAATTAGATAGGTGGCAGGCGGCTTTAGAGAGTAAAGGTTTTAGAATTAGTCGTTCGAAGACGGAGTATCTAGTGTGCAACTTTGGTTGTGAACCACGAGGGATAAGTAATGCAATTGAGATCGAAGGTGTAAAGGTCCCAGAGTGTGAGGCTTTTCGATATCTAGGATCTATAATTCAAAAGAATGGGGCTATTGGAGAAGATGTAGACCATAGGATTAAAGCTGATTGGTTGAAATGGAGAATGACGTCAGGAGTATTATGCGATATAAGGATGCCTGCAAGGCTAAAAGGGAAATGTTATAAGACAATTGTTCGACCAGCCATGCTATACGGTTCAGAATGTTGGGCTACTACGGGACAACATACACATAGGACGGCAGTAGCAGAAATGCGTATGTTAAGGTGGATGTGTGGTAAAACTCGTAACGATAAAATTAGAAATGAAAGAATTAGGAGATACTTAGGTGTAGCGCCCATAGAGGACAAAATTAGATAAATACGTTTAACTTGTTTTGGTCATGTGCGAAGGAGACTAAGCACGACACCAATTAGAAAATGTCTATATCAGCAAGTTAATGGAGGGTGTAGACGGAGGGGACGACCGTTGAAAACTTGGATGAAGGCGGTAAATGAAGATATCATTGAGCTTGGATTAGGCGGGGATATGTGGGAAGACCGCATTGCTTGGAGAACCAAAATCCATGTAGCCGACCCCGAAAATATCAGGAATAGGCTTTGATGATGATGATGATGATGATGATGATGATGATGATGATGATGATGATGATGATGATGATGATATGTCTAATTGTAGCAAATGATGATTACTTAATGAAATTCTCAAAGGATCTACCGGTACCAATTTTACTAATGTAGATTTTATCAAACATGACTGAGGTTATTCATGCAATTTGAAGAAAAATAAGAGATTAGGTTTGGATATTTGTCCACAAATTCAATTTTATATAAAGTACCCACCATGACCAACTTCAATCATTTGAGTTTTAATAAATTTTGTTCATGATTGTTAATTTTTCATGTTTTTAAATTTTACATATGTATCTTGGCATTAAATTGGATGTAATTGATAATATATTATGCTTAACTTTTGTAAATTATTAAAGTTATAATACAAAACCGAAGACCGCCTAGGTGACGCCTAGGCCCCTGAGCGCTAGGCACCTGCTCGCCGCCCGCCCAGCACCTAGCGCTTTTTAGAACACTGTTTTTTTCATTGCATGCTTTCTTCCCAAGGGATCAGACAAGAGTTTGAATTTTTAGATTGCATCTCGAGTTGTTTTTCGGGGGAAGAAAATGAAAATCTTGTAAAAATGGCAGCTTTCCTAGACCGAATGGGTTTACAGCTAGTTTTTTTTCAAGTTTGTTGGGAAATTGTTAAAACAGATGTTTGGTCAGCAGCTAAGAGTTTTGTGTCAAGAAGATCATCACTGGAGATTTTACATCAAATTTTATAGTCTTAATCCCGAAAGTTGAAGCGCCAACCCAATTTGGGGATTTTCGATCTATCGGCCTCTGTTGTGTGGTTTATAAGGTTTTTAGCAAAATTCTTTGTAACTGTTTGTCAAGCCTATTACTAGAGTTGGTGTCTTAGGAGCAAAGAGTGTTTGTAAAAGGGAGACTAATTACAGAAAATATTGATTTGATGCAGGAATTGACGGATGATATTTGAAAAAAAGCTTTTGGTGAAAATGCTATTTGAAGCTAGATATGAAAAAAAGCTTATGATAGGGTGGAGTGAGGTTTCCTTTTTAATGTTTTGAAGAGATTTGGGTTCAATAACAATTTTTGTTTGTTGATCTCAAATTGTATTATAAAATGTGGTTTTTATGATTTGCTTCATGTTCAGATCATCTAGAGGGTTAAGGCAAGGAGATCCATTGTTTGTTTGTTTGTTTGTTTGTTTGTCTTTTTATTTTTTTAGATCCACTGTTTTCACTATTGTTTGTTATTGTTGTAGAGGTGCTAAATAGAAATTTGACCAAAGCTTTTTATGAAGGTAAGATTGGGTATTTTTATACTCCATTAAGATGTAATCCGATCACTCATTTACTGTATGCAGATGATACGCTTGTGTTTCTTAGTAAGATAAAAGTGTCAATGTTGGGTTGCATGGATTTCCTGAAAAAGTATTGTGAGGCATTGGGTCAAAAGATTAATTTTTCGAAAAGCTCATTTGTGGTGGCTAAAAACTCGTCATCAGATATAATTGAGTCAAGGGGTACACGGGCTTTGTGCATAGACTATCTTTGTTCAAATATTTGGGAGTTCCTATTGATGAAGGGAAAGGAAAAATTAGTTTTTTTAGGAGACTGTTACAAAAGTGCAGCACAAAATTGCAGGATAGAAAGCGAATCTCCCAAGTCCAGGGGGTAAGTTGGTTTTAATTCGTCATGTACAAATTCTATGCCCATTTACATTCTGTGAGCTACTTGTATCCCTTTGAAAGTGATTGATAATATTCGGGGTTTGATTGCAAGCTTTTTTTGGAGTGATGTTGAAGGAAAATGAAAAAAATTTGGATTAGATGGGAAATAATTAGCTATACCCTTATAGAGAGAGTGGTCCGAATGTTAAAGACTTAAGACAGGTTATGTGTGCTTTTATATTGAAATCAGTGTAGAATTCCATTCAATCCAAGTCTTTGTGGGCGGTGTTTATGATAAGAAAATTTTTGATGGATTCTTGCCCGTTGATGGTGTACAAAGTTAAGAATGAAACTTCAAAATTTTTCAAAGGGATGATGCAACAACGTGATGTATTTTTTGGTAGCACGTCTTGGTTGGTGGATAAAAGGGTTGATATTAATTTTTTTGAGGAAAATTGGAGTTGTTCAAGAGCTTATAGTCAAGGTGGAGTTTTTTATGGTGAGTGACCTTCCTTATATGATGTATATGTGAATGATTTAATGGGCTGGATGATAGTCTCAGAGAATCAGCGAGGAAAATGAAATTTTTTAGATTTTTCCAAAGGGTTCTTGACAGCAGTGGAGATCAATGAATTTGCTTGGGCTCAAAGGATGAAAAATATAATGTTAAATAAGATTATGAAGTGATTAGACCAGTTAGAATGAAAAATTGGGTTTTTGAGCTGATTTGCACCCTCTTTTGCCATCAAATTTTGATTTTTTTGGAAGCTTCTTGGTGGTGCAATTCCAATCGATAGTAATGCAGTTTGGGTTCAGCTTGGCTTCAAAGCCGAGCTGCTGTGAAATGTATGAATTTGTGTCTTTGAAACAATTTTTTTTTCAAAAAGTGAACCGGCAACTAGAGTGTGGAAACATTTTGAACTAGTATTTAAGTTTCATTTCCATAGACCAGGAGAGATTTATACACTGTTAAAAATTGGGTTTCAAAAGGCGGGATGTGATTCACAATTGGCGGTGTTTTATGATCTGACACCTTTATTTGTTCTTTGGGAATTATGGTTGCAATTGTTAAAGAATAAAAGTCTACATATGTTACAAAATAGGAAAGTGTTACAGAATAGAAGTCTACCTATATTATAAAATAGGAAAGTGTTACAGAATAGGTTAGGAAAGACAGAATAGAATAGAAGTCTTAGGTTTTCTATTTCTATTAGGTTATGTCAAAGTTAACTCTATATAAGTTTGTATTCTATTCAATATTTTAACACAACAATATAATACAATACAATACAATACAATACAATACAATACAATACAATAATATTTCAATATAATTCTTTACATTGTATCAGAGCAAAGTTTTTCTTAGGAGATCTAAAAATTCGGGGAATCAAGCTCTTCCCTGCCTTTGACGATTACCAAGACGCAAGAGGCGGGGAAGGGAAGATAGTAGTAATACCTCAATCAATTCAACAACATTGCGAGCCACAACCTCGTTAGCCACGGCTTCCGCAAACAAAATCAAACCATCAAAACATCATCAAACCATCAAACCCACCATTGACCATCATCACTGATCGAACTCCAAGTCAATCTTCTGCCAATCCTTCCCCTGCTCTTGAAGCAAAACTTCTCGTGGCCTGGCATCCCCAAAAGGATTCACCTTAGGCCGTGCTCTCGGTGCCACTTCTAGCACCTGTGGAACAGAGCTCTCAGACCTATTCGATTGAGCACTTGAAGACCTGCTAGAATGAAAGCTTGTGGGTTTCTTGGTCTCAATGTCAAATTCAAGCTTACCACAAATCAAAGTGCAGCCGAGAACAACAGCCAACAAAAGTGAATCTCTCCTCACTGTCTCCTTCACACAGAGCAGTAAGGGAGGAGAGATCAAACAGCTCAACTTGATTCCTCTCTTCAACAGCCAAACACAACAAAGAATAAGATCTTCACACAGCAACCAACAATGAAGAAGTCACAGCACAAACCTTCACCAACACCGATGCACGCAAGCAAACAGAACATTAATCTCATTAATCTCTGCTTCTTTACAATCTCAGAACGTTGCAATTGAACTGATCATCAGATCCATCAACATCTCAATCTCTTTGCAAGCAAACATGGCGATCGACACCTTTGACCGCCCAAGCTCAGCGAACAAAAGCCCTCCACTATTGGAAAGAGAAGGAAAGAAGAAAATAAGGAATTTTTTCTTCAAACTGTTAAAGCTGTGGGCTATTTGCACCCTGAGCTTTACTCAGTACCAATAATTTAAAAAAAACTTATTTTAAAGGATCAGGCTATTAACACTCAAGGTTCAGTCAGAGCCAACAGTACACTACGTAGCCGCCGTCACCATGAGCGACAATACAAGCAGTGGTTCAAACACCATCACCTCACCATATACCTGAGGTGGCTCTTGTTTCACAGTCGCTTACTCCTACGAATTACAACATATGGAGTCAAGATCTGACCATGGCTCTCAAAGCCCAAGTCCCAGAAGAAGAAGAAAAGGAAAGAATTTCTTCAAACTGATACAAAGCTCTGGGCTATTTGCACCCTGAGTTTTAGTCAACTCAACAAAGAACAACAGCAAAGTCTATATCTGGCTTACACGACAGCAGCACCCTCACAGATGTAGACCATGCAATCTTTTACTCGTCATCTCTCTCTCATTGTCACAAGTTCGATCGCACATCAGATCACACAACAAGGAAGAAATGAAGAAGAAGAAGAAACGGAGGGAAAAGAAAAAAAATTGAATCTTTTTCACTCCGCTATTCACACCCACCATCTTTGGTCACTACCAAAATCTGTGTTGACTTGAATTGAGCATCACCAAGACTCGATTTGAGTCATGATTTCTTCATACAGAAATCACCAATACTCAGACTCGAATTGAGTCATGATTTCTTCATACAGGAATCACCAATACCAAGACTCGAATTGAGTCATGATTTCTTCATACAGGAACAAGAATCATCTAGACTCGACAGTAATGATTTCATCACCAAATAGGACTTCAAAGTTTCATCCAAGCTACACATTTCGTCTGCGTCTACATGTCCAGCTTGTGGGAGAGTGTTAAAGAATAGAAGTCTACCTATGTTACAAAATAAGAAAGTGTTACAGAATAGAAGTCTGCCTATATTATTCTTTACATCAATGGAATAATGTTATTTTTTGTGGTAAAAATTTGGATGATGTTTATGTGATTCTACAGGTTATTGAGATATTAGTTGAATATGTTTCACAGGTTTTTATTCCAAAGGCTCTGTCTAAAGATCTAAATAGAATAATTTCTGCAGTTTAAAGACCAAAAGGGTGACAGTTAGGCAGCCAATGGTCATTTACTGCCAGCCTCTGCAAGCTGATTGGTGTGCTCTAAATATTGATGGATCAGCTAAAGAAGGTTGGGCGGGCTGGGGGAGCTATCATTCGTGACTTGGATGGAATTTTTTTGTTGGCTAAACAATTTTTTTACAAGACGGGGTTCTAACAATCGAGCAGAGTCAATGGCTTTGTTAGAAGGGCTTAGGATGTGTGAGGAGATTGGTAGGCGAAAGATTGTGATACAAACTGATTCATGCTTGTCGAAGAATGGCTTTATGAAGTGTATAAGAGTCCATGACCAACCAGATTTTCGTAATCATCAAGCGGTTTCAATGGGTTTGTATTCATATCTTTCGAGAAGTTAACACGGTGGCGGATGAACTAGCAAGTTTGGCGCATAGAGACGAGTTGAGAAAAGTGTTTGGGAATAAATCGTTGCCAAATAGAGCAAGGGCATTTGGCAAAGTTAGATCGTGGGCGAACAACACATACTATATGGCCGAAGTGAGGTATGCATTTGGGAAGACAACGTCCTACCAGGGTGGTTTTAAACTAAAGATTGCATGGTGTGACGACAGATGGATTGTTGGAATGATGAATGTGAAAACAGAGCATGATATCCTCTGTTTCCATTGTTGTATAGGGGCAGTTGGAGCTTGTATTCAATGCTTGTTTTTCTGGGTACAAATTTCAGGTTATAACACTTCTGTTGGACATTGGAGAACTCGGTTGGCTATGAAACAAAGTATGAAAACAAAGCATGATATGTTTTGTTTTTGTTGTTGTATAGGGTTGTTGGAGCTAGTTTTCAGAGCCTGTTTTGGGTCCAAATTTTTGGTTTGGATGGTGGTGTTTAGGTGGCTTTGTAATAGGATATGTATTCACAAGGTGGAAGTCACGTGGTGTTTGGCTTCAGACAGAGAGCTGGTCGATGTGATCATGGGAAGGCAGTTTGATGGGCAGATGGTATGGGTCCTTTGGAAAGCAACTTTGGTAGCATTTTAATGTCTTTTTTTTTTCTTGGTTTTCTTAGAATTTAAATGTTTTAAGTTTGTTTTTTATTTTCGGGTAAAGTCGAATGTACCTCCGATTAGATTGTAAATCTTTTAGATCAAATAATAAAAGTTTGGCATCCCAAAGTTTCACCTCGCACATGAAGGTTTAATTAAAAAAAGAAAAAGAAAAAATGTAATTTAGCATGATTATCATAGCTTTGGTTCGAAAAGGTTGGAGCTTCGATTCTAGTTAACAGTTGCAAGATATACAAACAAAAATAAATAACTTAGTTATTTGAAAGGTAACAAATTGTATGGAGTAAAACTTATAAAATGAGTTATGATATAGAGGATGTTGTGTCATTTGACACCTTGATGTTACGTTTTGTATTTCTTGGTTGCAAGCTCTGCGTAAGTAGTAAAATAAATAAAAAATAAAAAATAAAAAATAAAAAATAAAAAACAAAAATATATTCTGAAGAAACGAAGAAGGCAGAGAATGAGAATTTCATATTCAAATTATTCTTCGATGAATTCCATATTCAAATTTTCGACCTTGCACTAGAATCACACAAATAAATATTTAGGGGAAAAAGGAATAATTCATCATTGACATTTACATATGAAAAAAATGGCAAGTTTTCTACTTTGGTCTTTTGTTTACATCTCATTTTCTATAATCAAATACCATATTATAAGCACGAAAAATGAAAGACGATCGAAAAGCGGAGATAGAGAATCGAGAAAACAATGAAGTTGAGATGACATTCAACTTAAGGAGATTGTGATGTATGTGAGAATATGATTATTTTGTTGTCAATATATCTTATGTCTGTTTGGTAGGAAGACATGGGAATAAGAACTGTTTTCGCGTATTCCGTTTACGAGGGGGGCAAAGATTTAGATTCCCACGAGAGATGGAAAAACTAGCCAAATATGAACAAAAAATTCTCGTCGTTAAGTACATAACCAAACAACAAAAAAATCACATGACAAGGGAATTGAATGCTACTTTTTACACACAAAAAAAAAAAAAAAAAAAAAAAAAAAAAAAAAAAAAGAAAAGGGGGCCAACCAAACCCACCCTTAGATTAACTAAATTGCAATCTTGGAAAACCTCTTGATATTGGTTGGTTCACAATTTGGTAAAAACATTTTCTGGGCTAAATATGTCACTATCAAATAGATCATGACAAACACCAAACACATGTTGGCATCAAATCAATTTTGAATTTTGTGCCATTCAACAGAAAAAGGTCATTTGCCTCCCCCCCCCCCCCTTTTCTTTAAAAACAATGACATATAAAAGAAAAGGAAAAACTAATATTATTTATTAAATCAAGTTATTTTCCCACCAGTAACCAAATGGCTGAAAATTTTGCCTTGCCTGTATTTGGTTCAGGTTGTTTCTATGGAAATCAGCGGGTTTTGAAGAAATTAAAGGGGTTTTCATTGTTTGGTTTACGAGAAAATAAAAGGTAAGAAAATAAGCTTAAATTAATCAGGAAAATAAGATTCTTTGATTTTACAGAGAAATGTAATTCCCCCAAATCAGGGAATCCATAGAAATGCCTTTACTCCCTACCCTATGAACCTTTAATGTTAATGCAATCAAAACTCAGAAATAAAAATTGATATGTATTTTTTTTCTCAATTTTCTGTTTCTGACTCTTGAGTCTGCAAATTTTCCGTTTGCTCCAATGGACTTGGATTTGGTCAATTTTGTTCGATCATAAGGGGCCTTGTCTTCGACCTGGCTCCTAATTGTGGAAGCTACTTAGAATAACAAAATAAAATCATGATTGGAGCTTTAAAGTTAGGTGAGTTAGATACCAACACATATAATTCATACCTAGCTAAGTAAATATCCCTTAAAATATAAGAAAGATTAATAGAAAGCTCCATTATGCAAATGGTAGTGGCTGCTATTGTCGTTTTAGACATGCTTTGCCTTTAAACAAGAGAAAGAAAGCTCCTTCAAGTGCAACCATATCATATCACAACAAGTATGCGAAATACCCAAAAGCAAATCACTCTCTCATATTATATCTTCTTTGCTGAGATGAGAGATGAGACAAGCTCAGATCGTGCCATTGCACGCGAAACTTTTGCAATAAAACTAAACAAAGATTAAATAAAGCTAAGTGGGTCTCTTTATTTAACAACCCTGTTCACATATCAGCGGCAAGTCCCTTATTAAAGCTAATTTTAATACATGTTGACCTCTTTGTTTTTGCTAATTAGTAAACCAATCATAATAGCTTTTTCCATAACCCCTCTATTTATAATTTTACTTGGTGTAGGATTTGTGTGTGTCCACTTCCACTCAAAATTTTCTTGTGGGACATTGATGGAAACTTGTTTGTGTATGTCAACCATGCCTTTATTCTGAATTTTTTAATTTACTTTTCAATTATTTAGTATTTAATTATACCCTTTTGGATAAATATTTTAAACTCATCGAATTATAGCGTGACAAATGTGAAGAGATGGCTTGGGCTATTGGGATGCATGTCACCTATAAATCATTTTTTGCTTTGGTAAGAAATTTAGAAGAATTGTCCAGCGTACAAAACTATAATCAGGGGTTGTCAATAGACCAGACTAGATTGGAGGCTCATCGCATCTAATCTAAGCAATGGTAGGATCTATGTGGAGTTTTGATTTGTGTTGGTGTTTGGTTCAGCTTTAATAAACTAAACAAGGATTGCTCATAGATACTTCCATATATAGATACACAAGCAAATATACAAGTTTTGACACTATATTGCACACTTGAAAAAATCGAAAATTCTACAATGCCTAGACTTACATGCCTGTTTTTTTGCCTGGATGGTACCAGGATAAATCTCTATATACATACCCTTCTCTATAGGGTATAAGATCATGCTTAAAGATCCTATAGGAACTAAAATCAGTTTATGAAATTGACTATAGAAGGTATAAGATCAGTCATTCAGGAAACTGAAATAATATTAGTTGGGATTTGAAAAATGTGTTTGTGGCACTACATTACATTTTCCGAATATTAATTAAATAATTAGATATATTTCATGACTAAAGATTACGCAACATTGCAGCGAGAATACATAAGAGGAATCAGCGTATGGAATTTCAATATGGAGGATTTGACAGCTCGAGCTGCCCTTGTAAGGAGGTCCACTTCCTTGTTGTATGTCCAAATACTAGTTGATCATATACAATATTGTTGTTGAAAGAAAACAATTGTTTTAATACAACTTGGTTTTGGTGCAGATGCAAGAAGATGAAGGGATTACAAATGTGAAGGATGAGCTTAATATGAACAATAAACAATGATGTGGAGGATAAACCATGTGTCTGGTACCATCCAGGCAATGTAGAAGGACTATGAAAAAATAAATAAATAAAAAATCTAATGTAGTCTCACTCCTTTTTTAACCTTGTTTTTTTTTTAATTTTAAATTAAACTTCCAATATGGAAGGGAATTTGATGAATGAAAGATCTTTATTACTTTTAAAAAAAGAATACGAACTGGGTACATTACGACTTTAACCATGGAAACACGTGAAAAAAATTACAATTTTCTAATATATGTAGTTCTACCCTTATCCAAGAGCAAGAAGGCCTTGAGTCTGGATTGAAGCGAATCCCAATAATAAATCCTTGATGTTCGTTCCACCTAATCCAAACCAGTCAGCACATCTACCACTGCATTAGTCTCCCTGAACACATGCCTGCCGCAAACGTCCATATCTACACTAATTTTGCACTCATCCTTCGACCAGATTTCTAGAAACCACGAAACTTTAATCTCCCTAAAAAATCACCGCTTAACCTAAATCGAGTCCGTCTGAATCAGGCATCGACTAACATTATGCAACTAGCACAACTTCAAACCTTCCAAAATAGCACCTTACTCTGCCATATTGTTTGAGCCCTAACCAAAATAAATTTGTTTAACCACCACACATCAACCTTCTTCATCCCTAATAATCACCCCTTTTGTTGCCATACCATTGATCGAGGACCCATCAACACTTAGGGCATGATAGCTAGTAGGTGGAAAGAGACAAAACAAAACTCGAGGGGGAGGCTATGGTATCATCGTGGCTCTCAAACCCAGTCTCCGCAGCAACCAAGCATCTGGACTTTTCTATTTTGGTATGAAAAACTTAAAACAAGGTTTAGCCAATAATAAACTCTAATGATCACATAATTAGAACACCAGTGTCTACCCTCATACAACATCTTATTGCGTTGTAACCAGATTTCCCAAAGAATAAATAGAGTGAGGGAATACCAGACTGGGTAGAATGCCTAGCCTGAGTGAACAATCCAGAAAGTAAAAAATATACACCTCCATCAGTCTCTTTAAATGAACAGCAAAGACGCATTTAAAATGAGACTAGACTTTGTCAGCCAATTCAATTTTTATGAATCGATGTTTCATGGTTTCATCGCCTGGATTATAACCACAACACCTTGAAGCCAAGCTAAAACTGTTGGAAATATAAATGCTGCAAATTAAAACAGGAACGAAGTTACCAATTTTCTTGGGTTGAGTCGCGGTCTAGGTCGCTCTCTTTAAGACGTTTCGCGGCTTCGCCCAAGATTGTGCAAGTAGTCTGATAGCCCCGACGTCCCCAGGATGAAACCGCTCAGAATTCTGTATCTGTCTCATTCAATCACATGCACTGTTGACGAACGAAATTATATTCATCCTTTACTTCCTTTTTGCTCGGAATCACAAAATACAATAAACTCGAAAATATAAAAGCAAATGGAACTCCCTGAAATATGAAGTGGTTTTAAGAACAAAAACTCTGGAATCTCTTTCGTAAAAACTCTGAAAACTCTGGAAAAGCTCTCTGAGAGAAAGACACAAAAGCAAAAGCGTTTTTATTTTGATATATGTTATCGCAGATTTCTCTTGTATTTATAGGCTGAGAGAGGATCTGCTGAGAGTAAAAAATCCATGTATTGGCGGCGGAAATCGCGGAGAGAATCAGGGAAAAAATCTAGGGGACGTGGGAGAAGAGACTGGGTTTTCTCTTGACTCAGCAAAAGGAATGGTTTAGTCTCGAAAGAACCCGACTAAGCTCGATCAAACGGCAACGCGCGCGTATGGAGTGGACCAACATTGGTCTAACTTTCCCCAACTCACAAAAGTGTGGGTACCCAAGGGGTCCAAGCCCAAGTCCAAACACTCTCCTTATTAACTCCTCCACAATGAGTTACATAGAAGATATGAGACTAAATAACAGAGAGAGAGTTTCAAAGTTCAAAACCATTTATTTTTGTTTTAAAAATTCAAACACATTTTTATTCAACAGTCCCCACTTGAATTTTTTTTTAAAAACATTTCTTCATCGAGCAATCTATAAATATAAGATCATGCATATGCAAAAGTGTCTTTCAACTTGAACTCTTGCGTAGTGTTCATGATTTAGATTATACTAGAGTAACTCGTAGTTTTGAACTCTATCTCTAACAACATTACACGTACAACTTTACCAAGGTGAAATCTAAAAAAGCATGTGCTTTAAGGCCATGCACGTATATCTTAGTATAGTGAAGGCTCTAGGAATTTTGCCCACAAATTCCATAGGAAGCGACCAAACTTCCACAATCACTTAGGTGAGTCTATCAAGAGTACTCCTGTAGCTAGGTATTCTACTCCACATAGAGTATAGATCTCATTAAGGGTTTTTAACTCATCCTACTATCGCTTCAGGAACTCATGCTTCAATCTAGGAATGGAATTGTTGTTAGGTCAGCATGATTCACTTCATATCATTCACGACTTATTATTACCCGTTGAACCTATTTCTTGGGATCTTCAATCTATAGGTTTGGTTACCATCATAAATAACTCATCAATCTAAGGGAATAAGTCCCATTCCTTTCGAGGTTTTGAAAACATTTTCTCTAGCTAATCCTTTCATTAAAGGACCAGCCAAGTTATCATCAGTACGTACATGATCTACTCTCACAGCACCAGTAGATAGAAACTCTCTAACCGTACTGTGCTTACGACGTATTTGTCGCCTTTTGCCGTTATAATAACGGTTCTGTATATTTGCAATAGTCGCGGTACTATCGCAATGGATCAAGACAGCTGGTATCGGTATTTCCCATAAAGGGATCTCTGCTAGCAGGTTTCTTAACCAACCTGCTTCCTCGCTAGCCGTGGCTAGTGCTATCATTTCTTACTCCATCGTGGATTGTGCCAGAATAGTCAATTTCTTAGATTTCCAAGAAACATCTCCACCAGCTATACTGAATATATAGCCACTAGTGGCTTTGGAGTCATTTGAGAGGGTATTCCAATCAGCATCGCTATATCCTTCAAGGACAGCGGGAAACTTCTGATAGTGTAATCTGAGGTTCTTAGTCCTCTTCAAGTACCTCATGACCCTTTCAATAGCATGTCAATGTTTTATGCTAGGTCTACTAGTAAATCTGCATAGTAATCCCACAACATAAGCTATGTCGGGCCTAGTGCAATCGGTAGCATATTGTAGGCTACCAATGATGCTCGCATACTCAGATTGTCTAACACCATTACTGGTGTTCTTGAACAACTTTACACTAGGATCATTAGGAATACATGCAGGTTTGCAGTCAGAGTAATTATATTTCTTTAGGATTTTCTCAATATAATGTGTTTGATCCAAAGAAATTCCCTTCTCAATATAAAATCTTCATACCAAGGATTACACTCGCCCCTTCAAGGTCTTTCATATCAAAGTTCGCTCGCAATAAAGATTTCACTTTATTCACGGCATGAATATTAGAACCAAAGATAAGCAAATCATCTACATATAGACATATAATAGTGCAAATGCCATTTTCAGATTTATAATAAATGCATTTGTCACTTTCGTTCACTTTAAAGTCATGTGAGATAATAAGATTATCAAATTTTTCATGCCATTGTTTTGGAGCTTGTTTCAAACCGTAAGAGATTTATCGAGTTTGCAAACTTTATTTTCTTTCCCTGGAATTACAAAACCTTCAGGTTGGTCCATGTAAATTTCTTCTTCCAAATTACCATTAAGAAACGCAGTCTTAACGTCCATCTGGTGCAATACTAGATCGTGTATTGCAGCATGAGAAATTAGCACTCGAATAGATGTAATTTTGGTAACAGGAGAATATATGTCAAAGAAGTCAACATTTTCTCTTTGTCTAAACCCTTTGGCTACAAGGCGAGCCTTAAACTTTTCAACATTTCCATCGGGTTTCATTTTCGTCTTAAATACCCACTTACAACCTATTGTCTTGCAACCTAGTGGCAAGTCAACAAAATGCCAGATTCTATTAGACTCAAGAGAGCCCATTTCATCATCAATAGCCTCTTCCCAAAAGTTGGCATCTATAGAGAATAAGGCTTTTTGAAAGCTAAGGGGATCATCCTCGACTATAAAGGCATAGAAATCGCGGCCATAGTTTTTAGAAATTCGGTTCCGTTTACTTCTCCTAGGCTCATATTATGTGGCTTTATCATTTTCATTCATCCTGATCATTGGCACGTTATTAGAGGGTGTACCCCCACTATTCCTCGAAATAAAAGGAAATCTATGTTCATAGAAATCAACATCGTTTGATTCTATGATAACGTGATCACTAAGGTTTTAGAATCTATAGGCTTTACTGTTAATGGCATATCCTATGAATACACACTCATATGCCCTACTAGCAAGCTTGTTCCTTTTAGGATAAGGAATTCTAACATAAGCTAAACAACCCCAAGTTTTGAAATATGACAAATTTGGTTATCTATTTTTTAAAATCTCAAAAGGAGAAGTTTTACTTTTCAATTTAGGGACTCTATTTAGCATGTAACAGACCGTCAAAATAATCTCTACCCACCAGTGTGATGCAGCACCGGAGTTAAGTAGACTGGCAACTACTAACTCAGTAAGAGTTCTATTTTTCCTTTCAGCTTTGTCATTCACCTCAGGAGAGTACGGTGCAGTTTTTTCATGAATAATTCCATGGGAATTATAAAACTCTATGAAATTACTGTTGTCATATTCAGTGTCTCTATCACTCCTAAACCTCTTGATTTTTCTATTAAACTGATTTTCAACTTCCGTTAAAAATATTTTGAACATGTCAAATGCTTCACTCTTATTTTTCATCAGGTAGACAAAGGTATAATCAGAGCAATCATCAATAAACGTAATAAAATAACATTTTCCATTTCTAGTCAAAACACCATCAAGTTCACATATATCTGAATGTATTAAATCTAAAGGTTCAGATTCTCTAACAACAGATTTATGTGGTGTTTTGGTTATTTTTAGCTTGGCTACAATAGTTGCATTTTTCAAAGTCATTTAAGGACAAGTTTGGAATTAGTCCTAAGTAATTCATGTTTTTAATTATTCGCTTATTAACATGACAGAGTGTAGCATGCCAAATATTAAAAGAACACAACATGTAAGCAGAACTAGAAATTTTATTAGCATCAACATTCAATTTAAACATACCATCAGTGGCATACCATTTTCCCCCACAAATACATTGTTCGTAGTGATGGTATACAAATCAGCCCCTATTATTTGAGTAAACCCATCCTTGTTCAGAAGGTAACCAGAAACTAAGTTCTTCCTCATCTCTGGAGTATGCAGGACATCCTTCAGGATGACAGTCTTTCCAAAGGAAAACTTCAGCTCTACTTCGCCAGTTCCAGCAACGATAGTGGAGTGGGAATCACCCAACAATACTTTTTTGTCCTCAGCTTCAGAATAAGACTTGAACATTTCTCATAGCAGACATGTTGAGAAGCACCAGTGTCAACCCACCATCCCTCGGATCCACCAACAAAGTTGATCTCAGAGATCATGGCAATAAGATGGTTTCGGTTTTTATTATGACTCTGACTTTTCATAGTCTTTCCACCGGATTTCAGAGCCACAGGGGTGGATTTCTCCGGGTTAGAAATAATCAGAATTTCATCTTTCTGATCTTGTTTCTGAGCTTCCTCCTCAATTCAAAGTCGGGTAATCAGACTTTCTAGAGAGAACTCTTTGGTTTTATGCCTAAGTGCATTCTTAAAGTCTTTCAAGCTAGGGGGCAATTTATCTATCACAAAAGCTACTTGAAATTGCTCATCTAAGGTCATGCCTTCAGATATGATTTCATGAGCAATTATTTGTAGCTCATGAGATTGGGTTTCCACAGACTTATCATCAGTCATTTGGTATTTTAGATAACGACTGACGGCATATTTCTTTGTGTAAGCCTCCTCAGTGTCATATTTTTTCCTAAGGGCTTCCCAAATATCCTTAGCAATTTTTTCAGAATAGTAATAATCCTACAGTTCATCAGACAGACCATTCAGAATAAAACTCTTACACAATAAGTCATTTTCTATCCAGTAATCTAATTCCTTAGTGCTTGTTTCATCAGGCTCAGCAAACAATTCGGGTTTTTCAGCATTACAGATATAAGCTACTTTTTACGTAGTTAAGAAAAACTACATCTTATGTCTCCATCTTTTAAAATGTTGACCCTCAAAACGAAAGGGCATGTTTAGGTCCTTAGCAGCAAGTTCAGTAATAGTATACATGACAGATATGTATCGTCTTAAAATTGTTGAAAATATAAATGCTGCAAATTAAAACAGGAACGAAATTACCAATTTTCTTGGGTTGAGTCGCGGACTAGGTCGCTCTCTTTAAGACGTTTCGCGGCTCTGCCCAAGATTGTGCAAGCAGTCTGATAACCCCGTCGTCTCTAGGATAAAACCGCCCAGAATTCTGTATTTGTCTCGTTCAATCACATGCACTGTTGACGAACAGAATTCTATTCACCTTTTACTTCCTTTTTTGCTCGGAATCACAAAATACAATAAACTCGAAAATATAAAAGCAAATGGAACACTCTAGAACTCTCTGAAATATGAAGTGTTTTTAAGAACAAAAACTCTAGAATCTCTTTCGTAAAAACTCTGGAAACTTTGGAAATCTCTGTAAGAAAAAGACACAAAAGCAAAAGCGTTTTTATTTTGATATATGCTATCGCAAATTTCTCTTGTATTTATAGGCTGAGAGTGAAAATTTTCAGCAAAAGAATGGGCCTTCTTATGACTCAGTCCTCTTTTCTGCTAAGATATTTTTTTTCAAATAAAAATTTCACCAAAAAGAATGTTTTAGCCTCAAAAGAACTCGACCCAGCCGGTGGCGCGCGCGTGTGGAGTGGACCAACATTGGTCTAATTCTCCCCTCTTCACAAAAGTGTGGGTACCCCAAGGGGTCCATGCTCAAGTCCAAACACTCTCCTTATTAACTCCTCCACAATGAGTTACATAGAAGATATAAGACTAAATAATAGAGAGAGAGTTTCAAAGTTCAAAACCATTTATTTTTGTTTTAAAAATTCAAACACATTTTTATTCAACAAAAACTAATTTGCATGAGTTCGCCATCCACTGACAAAGCCCTTTTAATAATTTTCCAAGCTAGGGTCAAAATTTGTGTGGGTGCCATAGCCATTTATACGGACAATCAGCCTTGCCCCTACATCTAAAAAAATCAAACGCAGAGCGAAAAAGAACACCCCATCACTACTGAGAGTCCACAATCGCACATCCTGTGCAATTTCGATGCCTCACTGCCTGTGATCACACAACGTTTGCGCCTTTAGCTGCAATGCAGTTCCCAAATAAGCAAAGTGCGCCTCCTTCATTCTCCACAATGATGATCACTTGTCCTCTTGCAAAGCCCATCCATTCCTATCAAAACGTTCTGCCAAAGCCCATTGTTAATGGAAAAAACTTATATTTCCAATCCCAGCTCGCCAGGTAGAATAATTTGATAAAATGGATTTATATTCCGTAAGTTCTTTTATGAATGATTACACTCCATTCTTCAAAGCAGCCCACAAGGAATTAGTATTAACCAAATTCCACTATGATTTAAGCTTAAAAGCTTTAACACTTGCCAAATCCCTGACTCCTAATCCTCTTTCCTCAACTGGCAAGCTCAGACATTTCCACCCAACCCATTTTCTTTTGTGTCCACCCTCATTATCTTCCCAGAAGAATTCTACAATAATTTTCTTAATTGACTCCAAAACCTTCACTGGCACACAAGTTGTTTCCATCGTATAAATTGGCATTTAACATAGAACATACCTGATCAAGATCATTCTTCCACCTGGTGAGAGTAATCGAGTTTTGCAATCCTGTATTTTATTTTGAATTTTTTGCAACATATTTTCAAAGAAATTAATCATGCACTGTCCTTGGTATATGGGAACTCCAAAATATTTAATTGGGGAAGCCTTGTACTAAAATCTAGTCCATTGCTTGATTAAAACAATTCTTTCCTCATAAACTTTGTCATCTAGCACGAAAGAACTTTTCCCAACATCAATTTTCTCACCTAAGGCATCACAATACCAGTTAATAAACTTAATATAACCCGTCAAGACTACTTCCTTCCATTCAAGAAAACCAAATAATCAACAGCATACAGGAAGTGGGTAATTGGTTTGCAAAGCCGAGGCGTGTAGAAGAAGCCAATATCACCATTATGAAAAGCTCTACTAAGCCCTCCACTAAGAACCTCTGTCGTAATCACAAACAGTCTATCATAAGATTTTTCTATATCCAGCTTGAACATGAAAATGTTCCCCACAACTTTCTTCCCAATGGTCCTCATCAGTTTTTTAGTAAGACCAATATTCTCCATAACTAGCCTCCCTTTCACAGACGCTCCGTCTTCATAAGAAATAATCTCTGGCGGAATTTTCCAAAAGTCTGGTACATAATATTTTACTGAACACTTTATGCACCACATTGCAAAGATTAATGGGTCTAAATTCAGCAAAAAACTTAAGGTCATCAACCTTAGGAATCAAAGAATAAAATTTGCAGGAACTAGGCAGAGACTAACGTCTAAAAAATTCCTTGGCCGCTTCTAGGATATCCTGACCAGCAATATTCCAACAAAATTGGAAAAAAAATTAACGTAAAACCATATGGACCAGAAGCGTTATCCTTCAAAATGTTGAACACAACATCTCGAACCTCTTTCAGACTTGGTTATTGCATCATTACATCACACTATGTTTGCTGCCCAAGGCAAGGAATGCAACCTAACAAATTCTTGTCCTCCGCGTATCTATCTAAACTCATCAAATGTTGAAAAAATTATTTGCCTATTTTAAAATCTATTTATGCTCCATGACCAAAATATCATCCAGATTATTTATCTTAGAAATGAGTCTCCTTTTCTATTTCGCCTTGACTGAGGCAAAAAAAAAATCTAGTACAGGCTTCTCCTTGCTTCAGCTCCCTTTTCCCTGATTTATGTTTCCAGTATAACTCTTCATGTCATAAAGCCAGTTTGTACTCTGTCTGACACATGTTTAGATTGATGTTCGCATTGACATCCCAACCATTTATAAGAGAAAACTCCTACTATTAAATCTCATCTTCCACCTTCTCAACTTATCAAAAAAAGTTCCAAAGCATTGTTCCAGATTTTAAAGTCCAACCTGTCCATTGCACTAACGTAAAGAGCAATCTACATTCCAGTGGCTATCTATAAATGTCAAGAAACTTTCATGCAAAGTCCACATTCTCTTAAAATTTAAATGGGGACATACCTGCTCGTGAGCACATAGACAAGGAAACCAACAACGGAGTATGATCAAAACACGTTCTGTGCTGTTCTGTGCAGGTGTTCAATGTGAGTGTTATGCATCACATTTAACCAATCAGAATTCACCAAAAAAAATTGTCTAATCTGACCTAAGTCCTATTACCACCATGTTGATTATTAAGCCATGTGAACTGAGGTCCACTATACCCAATATCCGAAAAGGCCACAAGCCGAGATACAACCTACAACTTAGAGATAGATGCTTGGACCAGATTCCTCTTTCCTAATTTCTCCATTTCAGGCTTTGTTCTAAAATCGGCGGTTTTTGAAATATTTTATATATTTATTTCTAGTTTAAAAAAAGTTAAGTCTATATTTTTGTGTTACTCATTAATTTGTATGCTATTATGCTAAATTTTTCATGTTTATACATTTTGCATATTTATCTTCGCGTTGAATTGGAAGTAATTTATATGTTACTATGTTTAACTTTTATAAATGATAAGATAAAAAACCGCCAAGGCCCCCAACTAGCATCTGGGCGTTGGTTCGACACACCAAGGATACTAACCTCCAAGGATACTAACCAATAAATTTATCTTATCAAGGATACTAACCTCCTACCGCCTAGCGATTTTTGAGAACCTTGGTTCCAGTCATGATCACATTAAAATCCCCCCTATAAGCCATGGATTATTCAAACCCATCACAAATTGTTTCATCTCCTCCCAAAGACTCTTGCCTCTTTACAATGGGACATTTTGCATAAACAAATGAAACAAAACAAGTCTGTTGAACAACAATCAAATTCACTTCGCAATGGATCACTTGGTTCGACACACCAAGGATACTAACCTCCAAATCGTTGGACCAGAATAACCATAATTTTCACTCATTAGTTCATTCAAATAAAAAAAGGTAACTGAATCTTACCTCCTGCCTCCAAATGTCTAGTTTGGCAGCCTTGATCATTGGTTCCGCAATAGCCAACAATTTAACATTATGCTCCTGAATGAGCATTTTAAGTCTACTACAACTCTTTATTTCCAACATCTCGTGCATTCCAATATATAATATTATAAATCACTTTTAATGGATTGGGTTGGCGGGTTTATAGTTACCCTCGGTTCCAACGGGAATGTTTCATATCCCTATTTTGTTTTCCTTTTTCGGCATCTCTCAGTCAGATTGGCAACCAGTTTCGATGTCAATATTTGAAAAACTCCGACCAGTATCCTCACCGTCTGACTAACTTGCCAATTCACCCGCGGGCAGGACCACCCACGAACTTAACATGCTTCTTATTTGCAACAGGTCCCTGACGCACCACTAGTTTACTATCTTGACCATTTCCTTCATCTTGAATTGCTTTCTCAATGGAGCTGCTAGTGTAACCCACCTCCAAACAATCCCTTCGAAAATTTTCTCGATCCTCACTAGTCTTGACTTCCAAATCCCCTGCTAGTGCACCAGTTGGCTTAACCACCTCTTTCTGATCACAACCCAAGCCTTCATCCTTCTTAGCATTTTTAGCCACTAAAGAATCATTGAATAGATTATATATGACATGAACTGGTTTGCGCGAAGGTGTAAAGGCATTTCGCTGATTGTTTTAGTTTTCAACTTTACAATCGGGTGTGTAGGTTCGATTCCTGCTCGTGACACGTTGTATATTCTCAGTCTCCTCTTATTTTCTATGAGGTAAAGTCTTTCAATGTCAAGGTTTTCGGCCCGGTCAGTGATCTACTTCCGAAGCACTAGGTTGGGCGTGCACTGCCTTCTTCAATCTAGATATATTTAGTTTTGGCGATCGTTATGTCGAACTACTCGTTTTTTAGCCCTCCCATTCGCCATCATTACTACTTGGAACAAAGGTTCACCTCTCCAACCAGCCAGTTTCGTTTCAAGCCATTAGTCTCCCTCCGTCTGGACAATCTCCTCTCCATGCCCAATGACCAGCATCTGCCCCTGTTTTTCGACCTGATCCTTCCCTTGTTTCACAACCTGATCATCATTGTTTTGAACAGAAACAACGTTCATCTCACCTTCCTAAATGTCCTCCTTGGCCAGGATATTAAATGGATTCAAATTGAGAAAATCCTGGCCAATTTTATTTGAATCTTTCACAGCAATCACCCATGAAGGCAAATCACAACCATTGTCCCTTGTCCTTGAATGTGAGCCAGATATTTCTTGGCCATTTGTGTTTTTTGCGCCACTTGGACCTGCCTCTTGTACACCAACAACTTCCTTGGCCACAGGTCTGTATATTTGCTTCGGGATCACCGTCTTCTTCCCTTCAGCAAGCTTTTCATTCACAATTTTCTTCCTCTGACGGACTCCAATCTTTTATCTGCAATTAAATGTAGGAGATGTAACTATATTCTGGTACACTACACCACAAATCGTCATCGATAGCTTGCCAAAAATGCAATGGTAGGATACGACAGTGTTAAATGGCTCGCTGTGACAACCGGCGCTATCTCAAGTTCTTCCTATTATAGCGTTTACGGAACGCTGTTGAAAGTATGTTTTTCATAGCGTTTTGCATTTCGCTGTTGTAACCTCTACACTAGCATTTATAAAATGTTGTTATATATTTTATTACGCTATTGTAATGTTTTTTTTTAGCATTTAAAGAATGTTGTTACATAGTTTGCGACAACATTTTTAGAATATTGTAAATCGATTACTCGCGTCTTTTTAAAAATGCTATTAAAAGTCTTCTCAATTTTTATTTTTTTTGACCATTTGTTTTTAGCTATATATTTTGATTTCATTTGCAATATTGTACCTGCTATTAAAAGTGCAACAATAAATATAATCCAACTCCAACCGTGTAAGAAAATCTCACTTCATGATAATCAAACTAGTTTAATACATGAAACAAGTACAATTTCAAACAAAATAAATGTCATTTGTTATTACATATTGCATGAAAATGTCATTTCTTCTTCATCTTCCTCATCCTGCCATATAAACATAAAGGTATATCATGCACAGTTTAAGAATAATTAATACTCGGATAGACCAAAGAATAACTAATACTCGCATAGACCAAAGAATAAACATGCACAGTTTTTTGCTTTGTGTAAAAGCAATCCTGAAGCATAGAACAAACTTGCACAAGTTTGCAAGAGAACGAATCCAACAAAACATAGATTCTTTGATGACTAATCTCATATCTGGCAAACCAGAGTCAGTCAAGAAGATAAGTCATTGCCTCATCACAATCAAAAAAAGACAGGTACAAATGATAGTTTTTCATCCATTCAAAGTGAATAAAAAAATGTTTTTATATACTGCTTTAAAATAACTTAACCAAAGTGCTGAGTACCTTAAGTTCTACAACATTTTCACCTTTCATATTATGTATATTTGAGTTCAAACAGTTATGTAAGTGCTTTTTTATTTAATGGTCAAACCATGATGTTAATCAAGTGTGGTCTCTTGGCCACTTCATTGCCTATTTTCCTTAACCATCTAACAAGGGACTTATAACTTTTGTGTAGTAAACATAACGAATTCACATTAACATATTGATGCAAATTCATAATTGAATAAGATTAAAACCACACCCTTTATAAGACAAAGATCGCAGGTGCATACCACGTCAACTATGTGCTATAGCCAACTACAGAATTGATGTTCCATGTTGTCTTCACCAATACGATCAGTAACAAAAGACATTTAACTTCAGGTTCCAGGGTTTACTGCTCATAATTGTAGGAAGCCCTATCACAGAAAGAAAAAACAAAAGTAAATTGCTTTAAAGAAAAATAGACACCCTTTATCCAATGTCAAACTGGATCTAGAAAAGTAATTGTAGAACACAATTTTTTGTTTTTACAAATGAAAATAATCCCAATTTAATCTTTTTGGCGAAATTTTCTTCAGTCTGACAGTGAAGCTTTCACTGATCTTTCTACTTGTTCTGATTATTAAGGTAACATAAATTGTCCTAACAAACAGGACATGGAGAACTAAATAACATGTTTTCAATGGTGCAGTATGGAGTAGAGTTGAAATGTAGATGATAGACGGAAAAAAAATGTCCTAATGCGCACCGCAGTTTCCACCATGTGTAATTTTTATATAGACGTGTTACTATGATAAAATAGACATGTCATATCAAGTTAACATTGTTTGAACCACTAAGAATTTCTATCAAAAATATCTTCACCAAAACATCAAATGGATGGAAATTGTACCTAGTTATAGTACGTTGGTATCCATGTGAAAAAAATGAAAGTTCCCTAGTTGTGGCAGAAGTGACAGAAAATTAAGATTAACCTCCACGGTATTTCCTTAATAGGTTATTTCAAAACAATGCTACTAGTTATAAGCTTCTTTTCTTCAAGGCGGAGTTCAGGGTATTCAAGAGGTGAGTTGTGTGCCTGTTGCATCAATTATTAAATGGGAAGTACTAAGGAAATCAGACAAGTTTGGGGGATAGAAGAACACGTGTATTGGTTTTTGTTGTTAAAGTGATGATAAAAGGGACAAATTCCACTTGGTTTTATGATTACCTTACTTACCATGTTGCGAGCCAAAGAGTTCCAAGAGAGCCAAAAGAGTAAAAGCTGATGGGCAACCAAATTTATGTATAAAAAAAGGTGAGAATGCAAGGCCAGTTACAGAACCAAGGTACATCCCGCTATAAACCAGTGCTAACACCCTACTTCTTTCTGATACATGAATCCACTTTGATAGAATAATACTCATGGCCGACATACCAACACCCTGAATGATTATACAAATGATAAATAAATGCTCCTTCATTCATGACATACAGCAGGTTAGCGTGACAATCTGACAGAACATCACCCCTGAAGAAGTATTTAGATAAGCAAAAGAACTAGGACTTGTAGACCATATAAATCATAAATAGAACATACAAACCAATATACAAAAAATTAAATAGAGCAAATACACGGTTGAAAGAACTAACCTTACCAATCCCCATGAAAGCTTGTACAAAGAGTTAGAACGACAATCCAAGCGTAGCAGCAACATGTGCTAGGGCTGTGGCAATGGACCACCAAATCACCCTGAACCCCAAAAAAAATTTCCCCCAACTTTGTCTACCCATATACTACCAGCAATCTATAACAATATTTAGAAGGAACATTATAAGGATTTCGTACTATGATGTATCACAAACAAGCTCCATCTCACACAACATAGAAGTTTACCAAATTTGCTCTAATTACCTAATGTCAAGACAATAACCAGATACATCAACAAGTTTAAATCATGTTACCAACCTCGAATAAAGATACTGGAAGTTTCCTTCACACTAATCATCTTCTCCAAATCCTAGTTTTTAACAACATAATTTTGCCCACAGCCAGTCGGCAATGTATCAGAAACTGAATTTATTAAACTGCATCTCTAACCTTAACAAAATTATACAACTTTACAGTAAGATGATCAAATTATATCATTTGAACCGGAATTGAGTTAGAACTACTAAATGAGTGTGAAGAAGTTAGTAGTTCATTGTGAATGAGTTAGTTTAGGTGAGGATCCAAATCTGGCAAAACATGTTGAAATATTCTATATTCAGCTTTATGAATATCACTGAAATCTCTTCTATTTTCCTAAGATTCCAAAGTAGTTGTTGTTGTTGACTTCATCGATAAATTGCCATCATGAGTTCAATATAATATTTTTTTCTTTCAAATTAACAAACATTCATACATCCATTGATACATTTACACGGTTTCAAATAAAACTCAATCAAAATAAAGAATCTAACAATTAGGTTAACCTAGAAATTCAAATTCAGATAAAAATTAAGAGACTAATCCATAAAATTCAAAACTTTTATGATAAACCGTCCAGTGCCAATTGGATTTTTTTTCTTCAAAATCTCTCACATATCTACTGACACATTAACACAAATTCAACTAATACTCAATCACTAAATAATCTAACAATTAAGCTTAAAATTCAGAGCTTTTATAAAACCGTTCAGCTCCAATTGGATTTTTTTTCTTCTAAATCTACAAATCTCTTACTTATCTACTGACACATTAACACAAATTCAACTAATACTCAATTACTAAAGAATCTAACAATTAAGCAAACCTAGAAACCCAAATTCAGATAAATTCCAGTACACTAATCCAAAAGATTCAAAACTTATCACAAAATCTCACTGAGTATGCAGAGATAACCAAAGACAGTGGCACGAATAACAACTTCTCCCCCAACATCCACCATTCCAACCCCATCTTCTAGGGTGTGAGCCCTGACTTTGACAACCATTTCTCAACAAGAATGAGTTCTCCAATGAATTGTTGTCGCATCCCCATGGGATCCTCTGCTTATCTATGGTGGACTTGGGGTGTTGTTCGATGTGGGATCCTGGAAGATAATGTTTGAAACCTCAGATAAACAAATGGGAAAATCAAAACAAAATATAAATTGATAACCTTAATGGTTGTAAAAAGATAATTTAAAAAAATTACCCAGTGAGAAAACACACTCAAGATGAGAAGAAATATTGAAATTGAGAGAGAGGGAGAGGGATTTAGGGCCAAACAAGCAATTAAACTTCGTTTAGCCTTAATTACATTTTCCTTCCATTAACTATTAACTTATTTGACAGATTTCTGAGTAAAGATGAAAACTTTACAAACAGTATTACACAAACACTGCACTTTTATCACTCTCAATTGAACTAAACTTGCAAACAATCTCAATAATGTAAATGTGAAGAAGTAAAATAGTCACCAGAAGAATGGTTTTAACGCTAGTCCTCATGCCTTCTTTCATGTAACTGCAAAACAAATGAGACCAAAGTGAATCGTTACTTGGATCTCCAAATTAACTGGAAATTGCAAAACAGGGAAGAAAACACTGCAAAACACTAGAGCAAAGCAAATATGTATTTGTTGAAAGTGTAGGGTAATGGAAGGAAGATTGAAAGCTAGGGATTTTTTAGGGTTTACAAAGAAGGAAAAAATGAACTTACTTGTATTTCATTCGAGCAAGGCGATTTGCAACTGAGGTGTCTTTCTCCGTCTTAGGCTCCTTGGTGCCAAAAGTGTAGCTCGAGAGAGGGTAAATGTTTACTGCCAGTGAGACAACCATCTATCCCTCTCCTCTCCTCGGACTAAAGTGTAGCCCTTAAGTTTTCATCTTTGATATTTGTCTCTCCCTAGATCTCTCTCTTCCTCACTCTTTCCCTGTATCTTTGTCTCTCGATATCTCTCTCTCCTACTAGCACTCTTCCTTTATCTCTCTTTCCCTGGAACGCGAGAACGACAAAGAAAGGCGAGAAGTTGTGCTTTCTTACCTTTTAGGTTGGAGAGAACGCGAGGGAGTTTAAAATTTTTTTAGTGCAAAAACGCAGTTTTATTTTTTTTAATCTCCTGCTTTTATTTGATAGCGTTTTAAGAGTGTATTGTTATGAAAACTTGGGATTTTTATAGCACAAGTGTGAAAAACGCTATGACTAATTGCTATTAATAGACAACTGTGGTGTAGTAGTATATTTGTAAAAGGTAGATTATAATAGTTTGAATTTGTATTTAAGTTTAAAAGGCTTTGAGAGTTGTTTCTGTTGTGGTCTTCCTTAGGAATAGGACTCCCTCCGAGTCATCCCGATGTATAGGCATGAGTTGTTGTAAATTATTTTAGTTTAGGAATGGAACTCTATCTAAGTCATCCTAATGTATAGGTGTTGATGATACATCAAAATAGACCGATCATCATGACCGTTCGACACAGGTATGCAAATTTAACTGAGTTTTGTCCAGATTTACTTTCTTCTTCCAACAGAGTTGCTGACTTAAGCATTGGAGTGCCTTCGACCACCAAAAAAGTGGTCATTGGCAGTCTAACAATTGTTTTACGTGTCAAACTCACAGGAGGACGATTTTTGGATGCATCAGTTTGGCGTCGTCCATGGGAAACGACTAGTTTCTTTTCAAAAAATAAGATTCACAGTAACAAAGCTCACACGATCTGATAGAAGATCAATGGAATACTCCAAAAATCATCAATCTGACAATAAATAATACGACATGTTGCCTAATATCGATCTGGCGACAGCCATCGAATCAACCATACTTGCTAGAAAAGAGCTCCAACAAGTGACGGTTCAGACGTCTCTGACATCTTGGGGAATCCCCTCGAATCCCTGAGTAAAGATGCCTATGGCTCGATGAATCACGTAATCGAGATGGTGGACAAAATCATCCAAGACCTGAAAAGCAGCAAATTTTGAGAAGAAATCACCGAGCTTAAAAGACACCGGACTAATAATGGCTCCAGACGTAATCAAGGGAAGTTCGAAAATCTACAACCAAAAAAACCCAAATACAAGAGATCATTCTCGACTTTGATAGCTAGTTAGAGTGAGATTCTTGAAGCTATGGCAGGAAGGGAAGATGCCAAATGGCCATAAAATATGAGAGGAGATCCGAAGAAGTGGATCAAGAACAAACACTGCCTCTTCCACAACAATTACGGCCATGATACCGAAGATTGTCCCAGTCTGAAGGACGAGATTGAACGTCATATCAGAGAGGGACGACTCAGAGAATTTGTCGAACTTGATGACGAAACAATCATCTCAAGGGAGCGAGTAAAGGAAACAATCTATGTCTTGCACGACATAGCCGGGGAAAAGAAGCGATCCAATCAATCCTGAAAGCGTATAGTCAGAGACTTACGTACAAATATCAGATTCCAAGAACTGTTCGCACAGCCTGCAAAAACAATGCAAATGACTCTAACTTTCTCGAACGAAGATGTTGATGGGGTTAATTTCCCACATAATGATGCTCTAATGATCTCGATCATGATAGCTAAGTGGGAAATCAAAATAGTATTGGTCCACTTTTCATTTATCTTGTTCCTAATCGGTAGCCATGACTTAGGTTTCAAGGATGAACCCACAACCTTTTTTGGCTGCTTCTTGGTTACATAACTCCAAGAATTCCTTTCTTAACTAGTCATTGTTACTAAAACTTATTTGATTGTTGGCAGCCATATCTATTAAAATGTACAATCGTAATTAATGAATTAATATAAATTAAAAAATAACAGGGCCTCATAATTCCTCTAAGGAAGAAAGATTTCACATTGTCTTGCACACCAACGTGGAAGAGGTAGACTTTGAATTTAGAATCCTTTTAGTGTATTATGAAAGTTATTGTAAAATCATATTAGTACTTTATAACAAATAGAAATCAAATTTCGACTAGATCTTACATGTATTTAGGGCTACTACTTGGTGGTTGGATGACCATGACACTATTTTCAAGCATCGCTTTATGTCTGCACCTAGGTTGCAAGAAGTCATTTTTTGTCCATCTACTCAAAGCACAATATATGAGATGGTAGTATGGGGTTGTGGGGTTGGTGTGAGGAGACACATACAGGGTTCACAAACAAAAATAAAATTTTATCCATGGGTTATTTGATTTGATTTCTCGTAATGCGGTTGACTTGGAAAAAAAATGAAAACTATTAACACACACATAAGGCATAAAACTACATGCTACATAATAAAAACTATAAGAACATTGGCTTGGACTTGTTTTGATTGAAGAAAAGAGAAAATGGTGCAAGTTTGGTAAGCTTAAGAATCCTCCTCGAGCGGCCTGAGTGGGAGTTGGGACACAAACACACACGCACACACACTGACACATTTTTCATTCACTTTGACTTGGTTTGGTTCCCTCCATGGAAACTAGACTAGACTAGACGAGACGAGACAAGAAGGATCTCACACATTATTATGATATGAGATAAGTTGGTGAAGAAGCTTACCCATGTTCAAATGCGTTTAATAGATGTCAGGTAATGGGACCAGCAAGGCATCAAAATAGGTTCAACACAAATCGCATGAGTGTCTTGTGTGACTTCTGCTCCTGTTGCTCTTTGTATTATGTAAGAAGATAAGATAAGAGGGTAGAACAGAGCAGGTACATACATTACTCATACTAACAAAAACTCACATAAGATAAATGCATCAGAGCATCAGAGTCGGAGAGTCAACACTCCACACACACGCACACACCAAACCAAACTAAACCAAATAAAAAATGAATAAAAACTTTAAAATATGGAGAAAGAAAACAAAGACGAATGAGAGAAAAAGAGATAAGTTTCTTACAGTTGAAGAGTCCTTGTGAGGGTAGGTAGAACGACAATGTTTGGTGAAGAAAATGAAGGTGTGGCATCAAAATATTTGCCCTACTTGTTTTTAAGAAGATGAGGGCAGTAACTATCATTACAAAATTATCTTAAGGTTACTATTGGAATAATTTTAGAGTCAGTACTCAGTTCTAAGTGATCAGCACCCCATGTTGCTTACTCCAATCAGAAGTTCAACTTCTGATCAGAAATAAAAAGCAAACACTTTAAACAAAGTTTCCCACTTCTTATTAAGACTTCTGACTCTATTCAGAAGCAAAAATAAACACCCTCTAAATTTAGTTCAACTTCATCTCTCTGTTTGGAACTTATGGTGACGAGGTTTTTTTTTAAAGTGTGTTCCTTGGAAAGTTTTGGTATCTCTACAAAATTAGTAATTGGCTCATGTTGGAATCAATTTTTAATTTTTTTTTGGTTCTACAAAATTTGTTATAGCAATTTTGATGGCTACTGAGGCCGCGTATCCTAAAATTATTCGATAATCACAGAAACTAAATTAATTTTTTTCTAATAAGTTTTGTGTGTCCTTTGTTAATTTTATGTCTTATATATATATATATATTTGCTAACATAGACTCCACTATCCCCTTGATTACTTCATCTTTCTTCATATGAGTCAAACCTATACAAATTTAAAATATATATATATATATATATATATATATATATATATTTTAAATTTGTATAGGTTTGACTCATATGAAGAAAGATGAAGTAATCAAGGGGATAGTGGAGTCTATGTTAGCAAATATTGAAAATTTTCATATTGTGATGGTCATTTTTCAGTGGTTTAGTGAAAATGTATTAAATTACTTAGAGAAATGAAGCTATATTTGGGTTGTTTTGATTAGAGTTATTTACTATTAGAATGTTTGTATCGCTCGGATTTTATTTTAAAAACATTATGTCAATTTCATTTTGAGCACTTTTTACAAAAAAAAAAATCTTTTTAACACGTTTTTTCAATGATAAATTGGGTTCTTGTTAACTTTATACCATGCTTTTGAAAGAAATAAAGTTTCTTATTAAATTACTTTTATTACTTAAGTTTAGTGAAATTTTGATTTTTTATTAGCTTTTAGCACGTTTTCTTAGTAATAAACGGTGTTTTAATTAATTTTTATCACGTAATTTTTGTAATAAACTAACTCTGCCCATTACAACGGCCGGTCCCAAGCCCAGATAAAGGATGGTTGGTGTTAGGCTTGTGACAACCAATTGTAAAAAAACTCGTCACATCCCTTTTCATGAAATTTGGTTCAAAACGATCAATGCAGAAAGATAGAGCATCCTATATTATAAGCGATGCGCTGCACCTACGCTCGAGTGTAGTGACAAATGAGCAAGGCACACTGAAGCAACGCCTGATTATAGTGTTAAATAGGCAAGGGTTCTCACACCATTTTAGACGGGGTGGGTAAAAAAGCTAGTCCAGGCTAGAGCTAGAGATAAAATGATTAGATTAGCCTCTTGGAACGTAGGAACTGTGATGGGTAAGTCAATAGAACTAGTTGATGCCCTACGTAGAAGGAATGTTAACATAGCTTGTCTCCAAGAGACAAACTAGAAGTGGAACAAGGCTAGAGATTTAGGATGAGGGTTCAAACTTTTCTATTCTGAAAAAGATGGAATTAGGAATGGGGTGGGAATAGTGGTAGATAAAGTTTTTAAAGATGCAGTAGTCGACTCTAGGAGGTTTGGGTGATAGAATCATAAGTATTAAATTAGCTTTAGAACAAGAGATAGTGCATGTTATTAGCGCGTATGCACCTCAAGTGGGTTTAGACGAGGAGATTAAGAAGGTTTTTTTGGACTCTTTAGAGAAGTTAGTTCATGGAATCCCCTCTTCTGATAGGATTTTCCTAGGCGGGGATTTGAATAGCCATGTTAGTAAGGATAGAGTTGGGTATGAGAGGGTTCATGGAGGCCAAGGCTTTGGGGATAAAAACACTATGGGAATTTATATTCTAGATTTTGCTTTAGCTAAGGATTTTGGGTTCGTCAATAATTTTTATAAGAAGATGGAAGATCACTTGGTGACCTTTGAGAGTGGGTGTAATAGAAGTCAAATTGATTATTTTCTTATTAGGAGACACGATTTAGGTAGGTGTAAAAATTGTAAGGTTATACCAGATGAGTGTCTGAGAAACCAACATAGGTTATTAGTCCTCGATTTTTTTCTTAAGAGTAGGGGTCATATTGCTAAAGAACTAGTTAGACGGAGAATTAAGTAGTGGATCGTACAAGGAGATGTGTGCCAATAATTTAGAAAGAATATTTTGTGTGGCCAGTCAGTTTCAGAGGGTTGGGAGAATCTAGAACCAAATGATAAGACTAGTAGCGCAGATCTTTTGGAGCATTTGGCGAACCAAATAAGAAGAGGTGCAAAGGAAAAGTTAGGATAGCCCAAAAGAGGAGGTGTATATGATAAGGAGATATGGTGGTGGAACGCTGATGTGCAACAAGTCATTACAAAAAAGAAAACATGCTTTAAGGAGTGGCAAAGAGATAGATGCTCATAGTCTTATGAGCTCTATAAGCAAGCTAAGAGGTTGAGTAGTAAAGCGGTAAGGGAAGCTAAAAAGAGAACATATGATGATTTGTATAATAGGCTAGGTCTTCAAGATAGCTAAAGCTAGATAACGAAATACTAGGGATTTAAGTCATGTTAAGTGTGTTAAACATGAGGATGGAAGAGTTTTAATGAAAGATAAAACTATTGTAGATAGATGGAGGGATTACTTTTGGAACCTACTCAATGGGACACGTGTAGGGAAGTTAAAGTTGGAGAGATATGTTTCACAGGATGGGGGGCACCATGTGTTCCATCGCAGAGTTAGTGTCGAAGAAGTAAGAGAAGCTTTGAAAAGAATAAAGACAGGGATGGCAGTTGGACCGGATGGTATACCAATTGAAACGTGGAAATGTCTGGGAGAAGTTGGGATTCAACGGATAACTAGGCTCTTTAATAGGATTTTGAAAAGTAGAAAAAATGCCAGATTCGTGAAGGCACAACATTGCAGTACCAATTTATAAGAACAAGAGGGATATTCAGAACTGCTCTAACTATAGAGGGATAAAGCTTATGAGTCATACGATGAAACTTTTGAAGATGATCATAGAACAAAGACTTAGGAGTTTAACTACTATTTCGAAGAATCAATTTGGATTTATGTCGGGTAGGTCTACTACGGAGGCCATCTTCTTGCTTAAGAAAATTATAGAAAAATATCAAGAGGAACGTAAGAGTTTGCATATGGTTTTTATTGATCTGGAGAAAGCCTACGATATGGTCCCTAGAGAGTTAATTTGGTGGATGCTTGGAAGGAGGAAAATGTCTCAATGTTATGTAATATGTATGAAGGGGTTGTAACTAGTGTTTGCTCAGTAGGCGCTATGTCCAATGAATTCTCAATGTCAGCAGTAGGACTACATCAAGGGCCGGCCTTAAGTCCATACCTCTTTGGTTTGGTCATGGATGAGTTGACGAGACATTTACAAGAAGATATACCTTGGTGCATGTTATTCGCAGAGGATATTATCTTATTTGATGAGACTGGCGAAGGTTTAGGTCAAATTAGATATGTGGCGGGAGGCTTTAGAGAGTAAGGGTTTTAGAATTAATCATTCGAAGACAGAATATCTAGTGTTCAACTTTGGTTGTAAATCACAAAAGAGGAGTAATGCAATTGAGATCGCGAAGGCGTGGAGGTCCTAAAGTGTGAGGCTTTTCGATATCTAGGATCTATAATTCAAAATAAATGGGCTATTGGAGAAGATGTAGACCATAGGATTAAAGATGGTTGGACGAAATGGAAAATGATGTCAGGAGTATTATGCGATAGAAGGATGCCTGCAAGGTCAAAAGGGACATGCTATAAGACAATTGTTCGACCAGCCATGCTATAAGGTTCAAAATGTTGGGCTACTACGGGACAACTTACAAATAGGATGGCGGTAGCAGAAATGCGTAAGTTAAGATGGATGTGTGGTAAGACCCGTAAGGATAAAATTAGGAATTAAATAATTAGGATATACTTAGATGTAGTGCCCATAGAGGACAAAATTAAAGAAAAACGTTTAACGTGGTTTGGTCAAGTGTGGAGGAGAGTAAGCACGGCGCCAATTAGAAAATGCCTAGATTGGCAAGTTAATGGAGGGTGTATTTACTGATGCTTGCGGTACAGGATTGGGTGGAGTGTTGATGCAAGGCAAGAAGGTCATAGCCTATGCGTCTCGACAATTGAAACCCCACGAGCGAAAATATCCGACACATGATTTAGAGTTGGCAGCTGTAGTTTTTGCTTTGAAGATCTAGAGACATTATCTGTATGGTGAGAGGTTTGAGTTGTTCATAGATCACAAGAGTTTGAAGTACCTATTCACTCAGAGGGAATTGAATATGAGGCAACAACGATGGGTTGATTTCCTTAGCAGCTATGACTTCGAGATAAGTATCAGCCTGGTAGGGCTAATGTGGTTGCAGATGCCTTGAGTAGGCGACATGCAGTGATGGCAACCATGATGATTCAGGAGTATCGAACACTTGAGACATTAGTTTCATTTGCAGTTCAGCCTACTTCCAGTATAGAAGGCAGCATGATAGCGGGTTTAGCAGTTTATCTGTCGTTGATCAGTAGAGTGGTGGAGAGACAGACCTCTGATCCAGTGATTACGAGGCAGATAGCAGATTTGGTAGTGGACACATTGGATGAGTGCCTTACCGATTGGTCAGTGGGTTCTAATGGAGGGTTGCGGTTTCGTGGGCGACTTTGTGTTCCGTTTGATGAGGAGTTGCGAAGAGATATCTTACAGGAAGCTCATAGATCTCGTTTCACCATTCACCCCGGTGGAACAAAGATGTATCGAGATTTGAGACGTTCTTTCTGGTGGCATGGCATGAAGAAAGACATTGGAGAGTTTGAAGCACGGTGTGCGACTTGTCAGCAGGTGAAAGCCGAGCATCAGAGACCGTCTGGGTTATTGCATCCATTGGATATCCCGACGTGGAAGTGGGAGTATATCACTATGGATTTCATCGATGGACTTCCACGGTCGAGGAAAGGTAATGAGTCGATATGGGTCATTGTTGATCGGTTGACGAAGTGTGCACATTTCATTCCTGTTAGTATGAATCGAACGGCAGACAGTCTAGCGGTGTTGTTCATTCGGGAGATAGTTCGCCTTCATGGGTCGCCTGTTTCGATTGTATCCGACAGAGATTCGCTTTTCACAGCCCACTTCTGGCAGAGGTTTCAGCAAGCTATGGGTACTAGATTGGACATGAGTACAGCTTATCATCCACAGACAGATGGCCAATCTGAGCGAGTGAACCAGGTAGTGGAAGATATGCTTAGAGCATGCATTTTAGATTTTGGGGGCAGTTGGGAAGATCACCTACCGTTATGCGAGTTTGCGTACAACAACAGCTACCACGTAAGTATTGGCATGGCACCGTTTGAGGCACTCTACGGATGACCGTGTAGGACCCCTGTTTGTTGGGCAGAGATTGGAGAGTCAGTTGTGATGGGGCCGGATGTGATCAGAGAAACTACTGAGAAGATTGAGCTGATTAGAGCGCATTTGTTGACAGCCCAGAGTAGACAGAAGAGTTACGCTGATAGGAGGCGTAAGGAGTTAGAGTTTGATGTTGGTGACAGGGTTTTTCTGAAAGTTTCCCCGATGCGCGGAGTTATTAGGTTTCGAAGTTGAGGGAAGCTTGCACCGAGGTATGTAGGGCCATATGAGATTACTGAGAGGATTGGACCAGTGGCCTACAGATTGGCTTTGCCGCAGAGTATGTCAGGTATCCACGACGTGTTTCACGTATCCATGTTGCGGAAGTGTTTGGCAGACCCATCACAGATTATAGAGCCTGTTGAAGTGGAGATTTCGGATGAGTTGACGTACCCAGTGAGGCCAATAGCCATTGTTGATGATGATGTGAAACAACTTCGTCGGAGGATAGTGAAGTTAGTGAAGGTTCAGTGGAGCCACCGAGCGGGTGACGTGACTTGGGAGCTGGAGGACCAGATGAGACAGAAATACCCCGAGCTTTTCGCCTAGGTTTTCTTGTCGTGGCTTTGTCCGATCTCGAGGACGAGATCTCTTTTAAGGTGTGTATGATGTAATATCTGTGTTTTCAAAAATAAAAAAATTGATTTTTGGGCGGGGTGTACTCAGTAGAGGTGGGGGCACATAGCCACCCACCCTTTAAGAGAAAACCGACCCCTCCCCCCCCCCCCCTTTTCTTCTTCTCTCCCTTTTCTTTCTTTCTTTTCGTTCCAGTGAGCGAGGCGGCGGGAGGTTCTTTCCTCCAGCAGTTTTTGTGCGATGGTTTTGTGGATTTTTCTCCCCCAATCTCACCTCCTCCTCCTCGATTCTTCCTCTCTTCTTTCCCCTCTGCTTTTCTCTGTGGTTTTTTCGCAAAAAAAAAAATTTCAGTTTTCATTTGGGTTTGGGGTTTGATCGGTTTCCATAGCTCCGATCAGCCGTGTTGGGGCCTTGGTGGCGTCATTGGGAGCCCTTAGAATCGACATGCAAGGTTGATTTTGGGGTTGGCCGAATTTTTCAAAAAATCAGGGTGCATGTTTGTTTGGAGGGTTTTTCGGCGTGAATCCGAGCTTTGGGTGCGTGGGTGAGCCTCACTTTCATGACTCCGAGTGTCCTTAGACTCATTTGCGGGCTGTTGTGCAGTTTGGAAGCGATCAGACCGGAGTAGGGAGGGTTTCGGCGCGTTTTCGCCAAACTTTGGGTTTCGGCGGGGTGTTTGCCGAATTTTTATTGCCAGTAAGTTTTTCTTTCCGTCACGCACCGCTTGTATTTATTTATTTATTTTAGTTTTCGGCTAGTTTACTCATTTTCGAGTCCGCTTTGCAGTTTTAAAAATTTTTGTGGTCCCGCATTCGTGGTTTTGCGAGTTAGGAGCTTCGACCGGTAGGAATTGGGTTTTGAAAATCCATTCCGCCCAGGTGAGTGGAATTATAATATTTATTTTGATAAATAATTATTTGAAATCCTGAATTTAATTTTTACATTATACCGTCGATTGTGTATAATTGAATCCAAATCCGAAATTCGGGGTTTTAAGATATTTCGATGATTGTGTTGGTTATTTGTGAATGAATTATGCATTGGATTTCCGGAAAGCATGATATACTTGAATGAAATTGAATAGTGAAGGAATTTGGGTGTGATTAGGCTTTGGTGTAATGACATGAGACTTGTATGCTTTGTTTTCGACTTTGCATAGTATGTCATGTTTTACCGTGGATTTCCGAGTCTTGAGCATGTATGATATTGACTCGAATAAATTTATCGTGGTGAATTGGGTCATGTTGGGACCCTGGCATAGTCGTGGTTTTATAAAAATTGCCGAATTGTTTATGATTGCACATCTGTTATCATTGATTATGTACAGACTCGTCATTTGTGCATGTGGATAGGAGTATAAGTGTCTTTACCCCGCTATAATGCATGTTGTGCCGATGCTTAGGAGCTTGCTCGCATCGTGAGTTGGATGGTGCTTGAGATGACTCGCACCTTACATTGTGGACGTTATTGCATGTTGCAAACTTGCTGAGGTGCGGTGAGCTCCCGCACACACTTGCCACTATAGAGTGCAGTAGGATGGGTCCCGGATGACGTGCTTTGGAGATTACTCGCTTTCCCTCCCAGCGTGCTTGAGTTTGATTGTGTTAGGTTGGCCGTGTTAGGCCAGTCATTCGGGATGTTTGAGTTTGTATCCTGGCAGATGGCACCCCATTAGGATACAAACAAACCCGAAGTGGTACTGGTGCACGTTGTGGGATGTGTCTGGGTGAGACACATTCGTAGGGTATGCGGATACCTACGATATGAGACACTTATACAGAATTTTACAGGATTTTTGGTTTCAACCTGATTGTTATACCTAGGAGACTAGGGAGAATTATGAGATTGTCTTTATTTCCATCGCTTGATATTTACCATGTTTGAATCACGTGTAATGATCGGCTTATATTGTAGACTTGTAGTTATTGTGGAATCTGAAATGTTTGTGTTGTTGCTTGAACTTAGAAACATTATCCTTAGAGACACGGTGTGATTTAGACTTTAGAACTTGTTGCTTATTCATTGTTGTGTGGCATGAATTTTCCTTGTTTATTATTTTGTTATTTGTATTTAGTTCGCTCGCACCAGCTAGCTTTGTGCTTTGCTGACCCCGCAAGGGGTGTGCTTCTATTGGAGTGCAGGCAGTGTTGGCGTTCCTGCTGATCGTGGCGCGTAGGCCCCGATTTCCGTTGTAGGCGCGTTTTGTGCTTTTTGGTTGTGTCCACCCTGTACAGGTATGTTTTGCTTCCTCTGTGTTTCAGATGTACTATATTGCTATACTAGATGTTTATATACTGGTTTTGTCGTTATGACTCTGGCGGGGCGAATCAAATATATTTATTTTGTTCAAACTTTAGCGTAGTTTTATTTCCGTTTGATTCTCGTATCAAGAATGTGTTATATTATGATGTTGTGGCCGGTTACTATCCGCCTGTGTACGTGTTAGTTCACGCATCGGCACGCTGCGATTTCCGTGGCGGGTCGGGGCGTGACAGAGCTGAAGGAAGACATCATTGAGCTTGGATTAGGCGAGGTTATATAGGAAGACCGCATTGCTTGGAAAACCAAAATCCGTATAGCTGACCCCGAAAGTATCAGGAATGGGCTTTGATGATGATTATGATAATTTTTGTAATAAGCTACTTTTAATTACTTTTTAGCATGCTTTTATGCACTACACCAAATGGGCAGTTTTGTAACAATCTCCAAACAATATCACTTTTGTGATGTAACGGTTCACCAAACAATTTCAAGTCAAAAGTAAATTCAGGCAAAATTTTGAAAAACAATTACACAAATAAAGTGATACAATAAATTGAATCACCATTGATGCGTCCAAAATTCAGTCTCCAATAAGTAAAACCTGCAAAACAAATGTTAGATTGCCAAAGACCATATTTTTTGTGGCCGAAGGCACTCCGATGCTTAAGTCAGTAACTCAGTTGGAGATGGTGATAAAACTGGACAGAACTCAGTTAAAATTGCATACCTTTGTCGAATGTTCCTTTTACCTTTTTATAATAGTCATAGTTAATTTCCTGCGTGACTTAAGCATGTGAAGCGCAACAAGGGGAGACGTTCTTTGTAACAGTCTCCTCTTTTATGAAGATGTCTCTATGGAGGCGTAACTCCCTCCACGACTCTTTTTATGTGCAACGTTCTTCCCCCTTGAGGGAGAACATTACCGGGCCTGGATATAGGCCTCTGATTATGATCTATTCTGACGAGCCATGTTTGGGCATTCATGACTGAGTTCGTCTTCTTTGGGCTTTATAAATTGGGCTTGGTCTCGAGCTACTTGATCCTCATGATAGACGATCACTACCACGTGTATGGCTGCGATGACGGTATTATTTGATGTATCATCAACTACTCCCCCCTTTAGTTAGTGGGCATGCTGACGTGGCCACTAACTCGATGACGGTTGGACTTTCGACATCACAATTGCCTAGCATTTAATGTTGTTACGCAGCTTTTAGTGAGTTGACATCCCGATCTCTTGTTTGTCCGTTCATTTTTCATGCATATTTTGGGATTTCTTGTAGTCATCATATCTCGCATGTCATCCTATGAGCAATCTCTTCGTTGTTGGGCTCTATAAGAGGAGGCGTGATTGATTTGTTTCTCTCTTTACGTTATCTTTGATATTAGGGCTAATTCTTTTTCCCTTTTGTTTTCCTTGCTATTATATTCCTTAACGATGTTTGATGGTGATATTCTAAGTAGCGAGGCGTTTGCTGCTTGTGAAGCTTACTTCTCGCCTAATAAAGCTTTTCAGGCAACGCTGGACGATATTCATTTTGGGTATACTTTGCCATCCGACCTCGAGATCATTCTACCTAGACAGAATGATAGTCCTTGTCGTCCGAGGTCCGGGTATATCGCACTCTATCTGAGCATGTTCCTTTCCGGCCTTCGATTCCCAGTTCTAGAACTGTTTTGGGAATATTTGGATTTCTTAGGTTTTCCTCCTGCTCAAATGGGTCCTAATGGTTAGAGGGTTATGGTTTTTACTTATGCGAGGGTCATCCTCTCTAGCATTCCCTTGACTGTTAGGATTATGCATTCAGTGGTTGGCCTGCTGGTGACCAAGGACATTTGCTTCCTTCGTTCTCCTGTCTGTTTTGGGAAGCTCAATGATGATTTAAAAATATTGGTCGAGGTTTTGGTTTTACGCTTCTATCAGTGCGGGCTACTTCAAACTGCGAGGTCGTTCGATTGTACGGTCGTTTCGGGTCCCAAACAAACGGAAGAATCTGCAGTTAACTTTGGAGGACCAGAGGACCAGTGATCAATTTTTGAAGCTTTTTGTGTTTCCCGTGGAGGTATTTCTTTTTTAGGACATCATGGAGTGTAGTGGCTTGTACCATATGAATGAGGCGGAGATGGCCTTGCTCATTGAATCCCATGCTGAGAAAATCATTGTTCACGTTGTTCCTACTGGTGTTAGTGATGCTAACATTGATTGGGAAGTGAGTTTGGGCAGACATGTTACGGATCTCGATGCTCCTGTCAGCGTCAGTGTTGTTGGCTTGATTTCCAGGAAGATGAAGCTCCCAAGGCCCGCTAGCCCGTCGAAGTAATTGTCGATAAACTTCGGTCATGTTCCAAAAAAAAATGGCTTTCAACTCATGGTGTTGTTCGGACTGTACCTCATCCGGGTTCTTCTGGTAAGGAGGTTGTAAAGGAGGATCGTTTATCTCTCCAGGAGGATGAGGAGATGAACTTGGTGCTGGAAAGAAGTAAGAAAGAGATTACTCATCCATTGGACGACAACGAAACGAGGCTTTTTTCCACCTATGGTGTTCCCGATGTTGCTAAATGGTCTAACGACGACCCTCGAGCAATTGATGATAAGATGCTACAGCTGGCAGTGGAGTAGTCTAAAGAGGTTGATGACCATGGTCATAATTTTGAGGTTTTTTCTCCTCGATCTCCTCCCATTCCTGTGGATGATGTGGCGGGGTTCTTAGTTTTTTTTCCTTCTCTTCCGGGTTCTTCTGTTCCTGTTGCTATTATTACTTGTTTTGCTCTTGTTGCGACTGCTTCGCATCGAGAAGGAAAAAGTGGTTTTTCTGTTATCACCGTTGTTCCAACCGCTCTTCCAACTGTTGGGGTGGTTCCTTAGTGCTTCCAGATCCCCGCGTCCTGTATCCTCATATTAGTTAGAATGAGCCCAATCCGGAGAGCATCCATATCAAAACGGATGGAAAGTTATGTTGGTTTACTCAGCTTGACGTGCAAGATGGTGCGTAGGTTGATGAATGAGTAGCACAGACGGGCAGTGGAACAACCTTCGATGCCTGTATTGGATCCCAACACCCATCTCAATTGTGAGCTTGCAGCCACTAAAGACAAGTTAAGGGTTGTTGAGGTGGAAGACTAGAGGAGAATTGTTGATGACGGAGTCGAGCTTCTTGGCTATATTGAGGGGCTTGGTGTCGATTAATCCGAGTATCGTCACTTGGTTGATCAAGTCTTTGAAGATGAAGATGCTGAGGAAGATATTCATGTTCTTCCAAGCGATCCCGTGGGTGAAGGGAAAACCTTGTCTCCTCCCTCTTCCGATCAAGCTCCCTCACCTGCTCTTGTTGTTGAGGAAAGGACTTTGTCTCCCTCTGCCATTGGTGATGTTGTTGCTATTCTATTTGATGTTTTTGCCGCTTCTGTTGTATCTTCTCCGAACTTTCTATTTTCTTCTCCATCTCCTTCTCCAGATATACATTATTCTTCTTCGAATGTAACTGAATGATTTTATGTATGAAAAACTTTTCTTTTTGACAATATTGAATTGCATTTTATCTAATTTCCGCTTTGCATGTTTTCCCTTTGAAGTCGTGATTTGTCTTAGGTCGTGTGTGTTGACCCATCGTATATGACATGTGTGTTCCCCTCATCAAGCCGTTTAAGTGTTGGTAATGCAGGCTTATCCGTATTTCCATTCTTGTGCTTGCTTGTTAACCACCCGAAGTCTTTCTTTCTTTGTTTCTATTAATCGAGGGATTTTCCTCACTCGGATCCTCGAGTATTCATGCGCCAAAAATGTTTCGAAGTGTTGGTTGGTTTTGAATTGTTTTGACTCGTACTTTCTTACTTTTAGGTCTGTCGTAGTTATACTGCGTACCTCAAGCTTTCGCTTCCTGATCCGACATTTTGATCGACCAGAGGGCCTTGACGGCTATGTTTTAACTTATGTGTCCGAATTTCTTGATCCGATGTTTAGGGTTGAATAAGTTGACTCATTTTTCGTTGCCTAATTGTTTTGTTACATTGGTTGGCCCAAAGTTTTTCCGAGTGAGTCGACTTGTTCGTTCTTTCTTCGTCGAACTGACGTGTTAGTCGATTTGAAGCTTCTTTGAGTAAGTTGACTTATTCGACCCAACTTTTATTTCGTTGGTTTCGACATCTTAGTCGACTCGAAGTGTTTTTTAATAAGTTGACTTTTTCGTCCTAACTTTTACTTTGTGAGTTCGACATACTAATCGACCCGAAGTTTGTTTGAATAAGTTGACTCGTTCGTTCCAACTTTTACTTCATTGTTTTTGACACCTTAGTCAATTTGGAGCTTGTTTGAATAAGTTGACTTGTTCGTCCCAAATTTTACTTTGTTGGTTTCGACATCTAAGTCAATTTGAAGCTTGTTTAAATAAGTTGACTCGTTTGTCCCAACTTTTACTTCGTTGTTTCAACATCTTAGTCAATCCGAAGTTTGTTTAAGTGGACTGGTTCATCCCAACTTATACTTCATTCATCTAACGTATCGGTCGACTCGAAGTTTATTTGAGTAAGTTGATTTTTTCGTCCTAACTTTTACTTTGTTGGTTTCGACATCTTAGTCGACTCGAAGTGTATTTGGATAAGTTGACTTTTTCGTCCTGATATTTACTTCGTGGTCGATCAGACCAGAAGTTTTGTGTCTGACTTATTCGTCCTAACATTTTGTTTGTGGCTTGGTATGCCGGTTGTTTCATTGATGCCACAATCTTGGCGTAAGATGGAGAGTTTTGAACTTAGAATTTCATTGATAACCCTGTTTCGGGTGTTTAACAATGTTTAGTAGCAGTAGTCATTCCCTTATCATAAAGTCATGTTGTGGAGTCTGCGTTGTATCTTACTGACTGTTGCTTGATTTGCTCTGCCTTGAGTAGTCTTAGCATTTTTGCTATAACTTCTTCCTCCATGGTTCTCAGTAGTTTTGATATTTGTGTTTGGTTACCGTGAGGTAGCTAATGAACTCGGAATGCTCATTGATCGAGTTGTTGGGTGTGTGCTATTGGCAGATTGGTTTGGATGTGCAGAATAAAATGTAGTCCCAAGTTGTCCAATCATGCTCACATCAGTACCTACTGCCAAGGCCTCGTTCGTCAGAATTTGTTTACATTGTATTCGTTGTCAGTAATGTGGGAGGCGTGGTTGGCTTGTAAGCTTATTTGGATTTTTTCTGTTGTTTGGCTCCCATTTGAATTTCCAATTTTCTCTGCACTCTTTGTGTTGAGTTGTTGTATCGATTTACCTTGTCTCGTTTGACAGAGTTGGTGCTTCTAATTCTATATAGATCAGCTCGTGTGGGAAATGTTATTAGTGGGCTTGACTGGCCACTTTCTCCGGCTACGTAATATAAGGCGTATATTAGCTCTCTGGGTTGTTCCTTTGATCCCGTGGTGGTTTCCGTTTTCTCCTTTCCTTTGGGTTGTTTATTCGGTAATCCGATGAATTCATCGAGTCATCCTCTTTGAACATAATGTCTGATTTCATCTTTCAGGTTGTAGCAGTCTTCAGTGTCGTGCCAGTGATCCTTGTGGAAAGAGCATTACTTACTCTTGTCTCGCCTCTCGAGGTCTCCTCTCATCTTGAGTGGCCAGTTGACATCTTCAAATTTCGTCATGTGTTTCAATATGTTTGTTCGGCTGGTCTTCAAGGTCGTATATGGTTTGTACGTCTTTTTTGTCACGTTTGTCACTCGCTCATGTCTGACCTTGTCGAATGTGGCTTTCTAGGTTCTTGCTAGTTGAATTTGGGTATTTCGTTAGTTTGGTGCTTTTTTTACTGAACATTTTCTTCCCGGGGTTTTTCGTCTCTCCTTCTTTTTCCCTCCTTTCTCGCTTCTTCGGATGGGATTCCCTCTAGGATTCGTTCTTCTTCATGGTGGCTATCATTTCCTCTATAGTGATGCTTTTGAGCGGTCTTCAATAGAATTGCCATGTTCTTTGGGGTTCCAGGTTTAGAGCATCGAAAAAGGGTCAACTTTTCAGTCCGGCGGTGAAAGTAGATGTGGTTGTGTCGTTGCTGCAGCCATCGATCATCGTTAACTCGTTAGTGAAACGAGTAACATACTCCTTTATCATCTCCTCATGTTTTTGTTTGATATGGAGCAAGTGGTGTGGCCCCTTCCTCATCCGCTGACTGCCAATGAACCTTGTAATAAAGGCGGTAGCCGACGCCTGGAATGAGTCTATTGATCTTGGTGGTAGGTTGTTGAACCAGTTCATTACTATGGAGGTGAGGCATGTCAGGAACGTTCTACATAGGATGGATTCCGTGTTCTCCTTCAATGACATCATGTGGTGAAAGTGACGTAAGTGGTCAGTTGGATCGGTAGTACCATCGTAAGCTTCAAATTTTGGTGGAGTGAACTTTTTCAACATAGGAGTCACCATGAGTGTGTCAGAGAATGGTGGTCTGGCTCTTTCAATGTATTAGGGTCTGTGACTCTGATCCTGAATGGGACTTCAGCAAGGGTCTCACGGCTATGTGGGGTCCCCTCTTTAAGCGGTTCACTGCTTTCGAGATTTACCTGTTGAGGATCTATAGGAACTTCATTGTTGGGGCGAAGCTTGGGCGGGGTCGGTGGACTGAGCATGCTCTTGAGTGAACTTTTCCACCGCTTTGATCATACGCTCCATCTGGACCATTAGTAAATCTACACGAGGGTTCGTGATGGCGCCTCTAGATGTCAGGGATGTTTGAGCCACCTCATGTTGTGACTCTCTGTTATCAGGTATGGTCATCCCAACGTTCGTTGCTGGATCTGTGTTGTGCGCTATTAATAGCTCAGTTTCTCCGGTAGAAGGATTGTCTTGATTGTTGTCGGGTTGAGGGTATGTAGAATATGCTATTTTGTTCTGAGGGCTCTTTCAGTGATCAATCAAAGCTGAGTGAATTTTTTCGATATGGATTTTCTTCTTGAAAGGAAAACTTATCGTTCCCCACGGACGGCGCCAAACTGATGCGTCCAAAATCCAGTCTCCAATAAGTAAAACCTGCAAAACAAATGTTAGATTTCCAAAGACCGCCTTTTTGGTGGTCGAAGGCACTCCGATGCTTAAGTCAGTAACTCAATTGGAGATGGAGATAAAACTGGGCAAAACTCAGTTAAAACTGCATACCTTTGTCAAATGTTCATTTTACCTTTTATAATGGTCGTAGTTAATTTTTTGCGTGACTTAAGCCTGTAAAGCGCAATGAGGGGAGACATTCTCTGTAACAGTCTCCTCTTTTAAAAAGATGCGTCCGCGGAGGAGTAACTCCCTCCATTTTTTTCTATGTAACATTCCTTCCCTTGAGGGAGAACTTTATCACGCCATGATCTGGGCTTCTGATTATGATCTATTCTGACGGGCCATGTTTGGGCTTTCATGACTGAGTCCGTCTTCTTTGGGCTCTATAATTGGCCTGGTCTCGAGGTACTTGATCCTCGTGATAGACGATCTATGCCATGTGTGTGGCTGCAATGACGGTATTATTTAATGTATCATCAACCATGAATAGTATCACTTGCAGCACCATACTATTCATGGCGATCCAATTATTATATCACTTCATTTGTGAAACTGTGTGAAATTGTTTGGTGAACTGTTACAACACAACAGTGATACTTTTTATGGAGTCGTTACAAATATGTCAATTCGGTGTAGTGGTGTAAACAAAATCATATTTATCACTTCTTTTTTAATCATTAGAGCGGTATTTTCTATCAAATCAGTAACGGGTACTTATTACAATATTCTTGAACTATATATTAAACTCTTTTAGTATGCTTTTACAAAATTCCAAATCTTTTATTAGGGTACTTGTCATCACCTTTGTAGTTAGAGGTTAAAATTGTAATAAATAGCATTTATTATGCTTAATTTATAAAGGTAATAAAAAAAATTTATTTTTATTTTTTAAATTGTAGTATCTGCAAATCAACTCTCATAAATTCAAACGTTTGGATGAGCCCAACCTAAACCACTATCAGGTTAATTGGGGTTAGGTTGCTTGGTTTGGAATTCCATGATTCATTTAATACTAATTAGCTTATGTCATAATTTGCGATTAAAACATTTTTATTTATAAAAGAATTTTGGGAAAATGGATAAACTGTCTAGCATAACCATCAAGGTCTAGTTGGAATTCCCCAGCCATTACCCATCTGATGTTTGCTGATGTTCTTCTTATTTTCAGTAAAGCTACCCTTGAGAGCTGCCACACTATAAAATATGTCCTAGACCAATATTGTTCAGCCTTGGGAGAGTTGGTAAACTTCTCCAAATCATCTCTTTTCTGAACATATAACACACATCACAGACATGTCAGAATGTTGAGAAGGGTTTTAGGTGTTGGGGCTTTTAACACCAAAGACAAATATTTGGGGTTTCCTCTGATGACCACAAAACACAAAACATGGGATTTTAGCTACATTATTGATAAAATGTCTAGTGATTGGCTGGATGGAAATTTAACATTATATCCAAAGCTGGTAGACCACTTTGATTAAGTGTGTGATTACTTCCATTCCTGTGTATGCTATGCAGAGTCTCGTTTTACCCAAGTCTTTGTGTGCTCATATAGAATCCCTGATGAAAAGTTGTTGGTGGAAAGACAGTGAAGAAGCTAAATCTTGCTATTCGCTTAGATGGGATAAACTACGATTGGAAAGAAATAAAGGGGTCTTAATATTCCTGATTTGCACCAAAGAAATAGATCCTTGCAGTTGATAAGATATTGTGGAGACTTCTTACTAAGCCGACCTTTGGTGCACCTCTATGAAATCTATATATTTCAGGGATGATAAACCCAACTTTGCCAACTTACCAAATCTGATGTTTCCTATACTTGGGGAGGTATAGGCAAGGTTGTGGCTGATTTTGAGAACATGTCGTGGACTTTGGTGATTGGAATACGGTGGACATTTGGATGGATAAATGACTCCCACAATACTACCCCTAGCTAACTATGTCACCTACAAGAATTGACTCTTACTTGATGACTTAAGTGATATTTGGATTATTGGAACGGGTCAAAGACATTGGAATGCCCCAATTATAGGGAAAGTATTTTCCCCTGACATAACCCAGAACATACCCCTCTCAGGATTTAGGAATCCTTCTGACAGGCAACCTAATAAAAACTGCTTGTCCACTGTCAAAACTGCTTATAAGCTCTTCAAGCACAACCTGCGTCCCTGATTTCCCTTCTTCTTCCACTACCCCAAACAAAGGTCTGCTACATACTGCATGGACTTTGAAAACCTTTCATAGGATCCATTTCCTCATGTTGAAGTTTATTATTAATGACATTCTACCAAAGAGAACGTGATTAAACACCATATGAATGTTCCACCAGAATGTCATATGCGCCAAACAAAATATGAAACAATTGAACATCTCTTTTTTAGCTGCCCTATCAGTCAGCAGGTGTGGCTTCTTTCACCCCTCCCTATCTATTGGAATGCTACTAACTGTCATACCACCATAGAGGACATGCAATATATCTGCTTTGGACAGGAAATAACAAACAAAACTAGGAAAACTGCTCCACTATGTTTGCAACCATTATAGATGTGGCAAGCCAGGAACAATGCACAGTTCAATGGTGCACCTACTGTCCCTCAAAGTATAGCAAGCAAAGAACAGCTGGAGACTGTGTGACATTGCTTTCAACAATCCAGGGACTTTGGATGATCATGATGCGACTGTGCTGACAACTTCAAGCAAATACTGGTTTGGAAATATCAATGAAAGCGAGAACTTATTCATCTTTGTTGATGCAGGCTTCAATAGAGAGTTGCTAAAAGGGACTTATTGTTGATAACCAGAATGAAGTAATCAACTCTAAGGGCGGGCATATAGCTTGGACAGTGTCTACTAGTTTTGAACCGGAGTTTGTAGCTGCTCGGGAGGCTATTTTTTGGTGTAGATACATGAATTGGCAGCCTGTTCCAATTATGTTAGATTGTCTTGATGTAGCTCAGTCCCTGCGTGGACTTGCTGAACATCTTAGAGGCAGAGCTTATTTATTATTGATTTTTATGTTAGTAGGCCTTTAGAAGATAGTAATAAGGTATTTTCTTGTACCACATGACTAAAATAGCTTAGCTCACAATTTGGCCAGATCTTTTGCAAACTCTAAGGTGGGGGTGTTCAATTCGGAATTTGAAATGGACTCGGAAGAATTTTAAATCTCATGGATTTTAAGAGGTTTCAAATGATTTTAAAAAATTCACTTGATTTTGATAGATTTTAAATGATTGGATTTTGTAGATTTTATAAAAGTTTGTTATGGATTTCTATGGATTCTTATAAATTCAATGGATTTTTATAAATATGTTATTACAATGAAAGAACATCATCTACATTGTTATCAATGTCAATACAAATCATAAAACATCTCTCAAAACATCAATTAAACAATTGTTTGTATGTTACGAGAATTTTACTTCAAATTAAAAAAAAATCAAATACATTAAAGATGGTCCAAAAGTAATAGAAATTATTATTTTACTTCAAATTGTTATCCCCGCCACTGCCACCTCTCCTCCCGTCTTCTTCTTCATCAATCACCACTACCACCACGCTACAGCCACCTCTCCTCCTCCCCCCCCCCCCCCCTCTTCTTCTTCTTCTTTTTCTCCATCAATCACCACCGCCACTTCTCATCCCACCTCCACCCGTTTTCATCTTCTTATTCTCAACCTCCTCCCCCTCACCTCTTCTTATTCTCTGTTCTTTTTTTTTCTTCTTATTCTCCTCCTCCTCCACTTTTTGTTTCTCTCTATTTTTTTTTCTTTTTCTTCTTTTTTCCCTCGCGAAGGTTCTGGCAAGTGGGGAACTTCCACTCGCAGGAACCTCCGTAAGAGCGAAGAAGAAAAAATTGGGAAAAGAAGAATAGAGGAGAAAAAATAGAAGAGGGAGAAAAAACAAAAAGAAAAGTAGTAGAAGAAGAAATCAGAAGGAAAAAAAACAAAAAAATTTTTTGAAGAGGGGGCTAGAAAATGTGAAAATAAGAGGAAGAGAATGAGAAGAATAATAATAATAATAATAATAATAATAATAATAATAATAATAATAATAATAATAATAATAATAATAATAATAATAATAATAATAATAATAATAATAATAAAAACAAGAACAAATGAGAAGAGGAAGTGCAGGTAGTGGTGCAGCTAGCGGTGGTAGGGCATGGTGGTGTGGCCAGAAGTTGTGGGGCGAGGTGGTGTTGCTCTTGTGAAGAGAAAAGAGAAGGGAAGATGGTGGTGTTCTTTAGCAGACTACAAAAGAAATGAGATGGTGGTGTCCTTCGGCAGAAATAGTGATGTTATTTAACAATAGCCAATACAAATTCGTTGAAATATGATGGGGGAAGGTTGAATTTGGAATAACTCTTGTTATATATACTTTCCACTCACAAATCATTCAAAATCCACAACTTTAACAAATCCATTAAAATCCACTACTTCTTGAATACCCCCTGATTTTGGTGGACTTTTGAAAAACATGAATTGAATACCCCCTGATTTTGATGGATTTTAAAACAATCATTTAAAATCGGTATTTGAATGCCCCTAGATTTACATGTATTATTTTAAATCCTTAATTGAATACCCCTGAATTTTAATGGATTTCAAAATCCTTCACAATCCATTAAAACTCGTAATTCAATACCACCCCCTAAACTGGGGTGGTATTCAATTACAGATTTTAATGGACTGTGAAGGATTTTAAAATCCAGGGGTATTCAATTGAGGATTTAAAATAATACATGTAAATCTAGGGGTATTCAATTACAAATTTAAAAGGATTGTTTTATAATCTATCATAATTCGAAGGTATTCAATTCATACTTTTTAAAAGTCCACCGAAATCAGGGGGTATTCAAAAAGCGGTGAATTTTGAAGGATTAGTGAGTGAAAGGTATAAATACCAAAACCCTTTCCAAATCCAGCCCCCCCCCCCCCGGGTTTCAATTTCTCTCATTCCTCTCTCCCACAAAGGTAACACTGCGTTTCAAATTTGGGTATCTCATCGGCTCTGTTTATTTGCTTCAGGTATGCACATACAACCTTTTTCTCTTTGTCTCTTCAATTTTTTATTTGTTTTTGTTGTGTTTTTCACAAACAAAAAAAAAAAATTTGTTTTGCTTTGTCTTTGTCTCTATTATGTCTCCATATTTTTTTTAAATTAGGGTTTTTTTCGTGAGGTTGAATCACATAACTAGAACCACTGAAGAAGGTTTTTTTTTCGTGCAGTACAGTGTTCATCGCCCAATACATATACATACATAACCACAAAAAACATACAGTACATATACATACATGGTGGAGAAAAACATACATATATACATGATGTATATGGCAGAGTACATATATGACACACAACACAAACCATTCGATTGGCACCGCCACTGGGGGATCTGGGCGGCAAGGATCCGATGGAATTTGACCGAAATCTGGTTAAGATCTAACGCCAAACCACCATGTCGTCCAGCAAGTACATGGCCTATTCGCCGTCTCCATCGACCGCTCCTTAGTCGCCTCACCTCTCCGGTATTTGCTTTACACCCACCATGGTTGAATGTAGGTTGTTAGAAAACAATCAGAACAGCGTATTATAAATAAATATTATAACAGTACAAAATTATAATTACAATTGAATACAACGAAAAAATAAAAATAAATAAATCACTGACTTGTATTGCAATAGAGGCCTGCGAAATCACTGTTTTGAATTAGCGAAGTCGTTGTGTCTTGAATTGCATATAAAGGCTAGCAACGATGCTATGTCCTATAGAGAGATTTCGCTCCTACTCAATGTTGTAGTTCGTTAAGCGTCTGACTATTAGGATTCAACTATCTATTACCAACACCCTAGCACAAGAGTGTTGGTTCTAGCAAATTTACTGGATGATTTTCTCTCTCAGATTTGAAGGAATGAATGAAAATAACTCTGAAAAATTATATCGAAGAACCTGTTTTTCTCTTCAATTTATAGAGAGAGAAAAAAACGGTTTTATATCCATTGAATTAAAAAGGGTGTGTTTATCAGACACATCCATTCTTAATTAAAACAAAAGCTTGAAGTGCGAAAAGGTTTGTAATCAACAGATCCCCCAGGCCCTATCTTTTGATTTTTATATATTGTCCTTAATAGCTAATAAGTTCAAGGCCCAATGTTTCTTCATAATTTAGTAAGTGTTAAAAAACAACACTTATAAATACATTGTTTTGACTTCTCATTTTAGATATGAGACTATTTATTATTTGTTATACAAACTCCAGCAATACCCCACATTTGTATAGTAAATATATATAGAGTTGTCTTCTGGGGAAAACTTAGACATGATATGCATTGGAGAAGTGTCTTTTGGACTTGAACCTTAATTAGTGAATACTTATCGGACTAACCAGTGACAGTGTGTATAGGAGACATTGAATTGTTCACCATGTTTAGTAAATCAAGACAATGAGTATGTCACATATCATATCTTCACATTTTTCAATTCATACGGTAGTGTTCATTTTGGACTTGAACAAATCTTGGATTCATGAGAGCTTTAGAGAATTTAGCCATGCCATTCTTATAAATGTGACCCCACATTTACTCCCATATAGGTGACACTTAGATTGTTAATACCCTATTGTATCCCTCGTATCTCACAAGAGATTGGTGTTATTAAAAATAAATAAATATTCACCTTGACCATCACAGGTACTTTACATTTCTTATCACAGAAATGAGAAAGTGTGTACACTATATTATTTGAGTTTCAGCTAACTAGCAGTTTGTCGTTTTGAACCTAGGCCTTGGAATTTCATTTGTCTAGGTTATTTTTCCACCAGGTATACTCCTCATTGGATTGGCTTTAAGCCCATTCCCCTCGATAATTTTAACACTTGCTCTCTTGGTATACCTTTTGTAAATTGATCTACAATATTCTCCTTTGACTTCACATAGTCAATGGAAATTATCCAACTTTGAGCAATTGTTTTATAGTGTTGTGTCGTCGTCTTATGTGCTTAGACTTGCCATTGTAATTGCTATTTTTTGCTTGTGTAATGGCTGCCATGAAGTCACAGTGAATACATATAGCAGTCACAGGTTGAGGCCATAACGGAATATCTTCTAAAAATCATTTATGCCAGTATATTTCTTCAGCAGTTTGATCTAAGGCTTTAAATTCATATTGCATTGTGGAACATGCTATACACGTTTATTTTTGTGATTTCCATGACACTGCTGCCCCATCAAGTGTAAATACATATCCACTTGTGGATTTCACAGTTTTACTGGATATACAATTAGCATCAGTATATCCTTCCAAAACTGGATGATATTTTGTATAATGTAATCCATAGTTGATTGTGAACTTCAAGTATCGCAATACTCTGACCAAAGCTACACAATGATCCTTCGATGGTTTGATAGTATGTCTAGCCAATCTATTTACTCAATAAGCAATATCCGGTCTAGTACAATTTGTAATGTATTGTAGTGTCCCAATGATACATGAGTATTCCAATTGAGAGACACTTTCTCCCTTATTCTTCTTGAGATTGCAACTTGGATCATAAGGTGTTTTAGCCGGATTGCAATCAAAATGACCAAACTTTCTCAAAATTGTTTCCACATAATGTGATTGGGTAAGTATGTAGTCATCATTACTTCTTTGAATTCGTATTCCCAAATTTACATCTGCTTTACCCATATCTTTCATATCAAAACTTGAATTCAGTATTTTCATAGTTGAGATTATGGTATCTAAGTTTGGTCCCATGATGAGCATGTCATCAACTTACAAACATACAATGACACTAGAACCATTGTCAAATTGCTTGATGTAAACACATTTATCACATTCATTGATCCGAAATCCATGTGATAACATTGTATGATCGAACTTTTCGTGTCATTGCTGAGGTGCTTGTTTAAGTCCATAAGGAGACTTTACAAGTTTACAAACATTTTTTTCTTAACCCTTTGCCACAAAACCTTCGGGTTGCTCCATATAGATTTCTTCATCTAATTCACCATTTAAAAATTTTGTTTTTACATCCATTTGGTATATCTCCAAACTGTAAACAGAAGCTAATGGATGTAATTCTAGTCACTGGTGAATAAGTATCAAAGAAATCTAGCCTTTTTTTTTATGGTATCCTTTGGCTACTAGACAAGCCTTTTATTTTCTTATTGTACCATCGGGCTTCAACTTTCTTTTGAAAATCCATTTATAACCAATTGGCTTATAACCTGGAGGTAAATCTACTAATTCTCACGTATGGTTTTGTAAAATAGAATCAATTTCACTATTTATTGCTTCTTTCCAATAAATAGAATCGGGAGAAGTGATAGTTGATTTGTAGGTTTGTGGTTCACCCTCAGTGAGAAACATTAAAATGTCAGGTCCAAAATCTGTAGCAATCTTGACTATTTTCCCTCTCCTTGGCTCTACTTGTTGTTCTTGGACAACCGGTGTAGACTCATTCAGATCCAAGTCTTTGTCTTGAACACTGGATGATGAAACGCTATTAACATGATTAAATTCATGTAATTTTCTTTTATTTCCAGTAAAGCTATCATTGTAGGGAAAGATTTTCTCAAAAAAATCAGCATCATTGGACTCAATGACAACATTTGTATGAATATCTGAAATTTCCGATTTAATGACTAGAAACCAGTATGTTTCACTATTATTGGCTAATCCAATAAACACACAGTCAATCGTTTTAGGTCCAAGTTAACAAATCCATACTTTCAATATTTTATAAGTTGGTTGTTTTTTGTTCCATTTTTCATATGGAGTTTGATTACTTTTCTTGGTGGGATTTTATTCAAGATGGTGTTTGCAGTAAGCAAGGCTTCACCCCACATTTTTAATGACAACCCAGAATTATTCATCATGGAAATAATCATGTTTTTCAAAGTTATGTTTTGACGCTCTGCAATCCCATTTTTGTTGAGGAGTGTAAGGAACATTTGTTTGATGAATAATTTCATATTAAGCACAAAATTCTATAACGGCATTGGAGTCATATTCTCCTCTTCTATCCGATCTTAGAATTTGGATTTTCTTGTTTAATTGATTTTCGACTTCGGCTTTATATGTCTTGAACATATTTCAACCTCATTCTTGGAATGTAGTAAATAAATATAACAATACTTACTGTAACCATCAATGAAAGTAATGTAATAATTCATTCCTCCACGAGTTGGGTTTGATTTGAAATCACCCAAATCTGTATGAATTAATCCCAACAATTCATTTGATTTTTCAATTACAAACTTATAAGATTTACTAGCAAATTCTGATTCTACACAAGTTTCACACATATGTATATTATCAATTGTACATTTAGGTAGTAAACCATGATTAACCATTCTAGCGCAAAAAATCTAAAATTAACATGTCATAACTTGTCAGATTGTACTATTAATTTTGTCTATAGATTATTGGAGAACAATCATAACAACGTATTATAAATAAATACCATAATAGTACAAAAACTATAATTACAATTGAATACAACGAAAATAATAATAAAAACTAAGTCTCTGACTTGTATTGCAGATAAAGGCTTGCGAAATCACTATCTTGAATTGGCGAAGTCGTTATGTCTTGAATTGCAGATAGAGGCTAGCAATGATTTTATGTCCTATAGACAAATTTTGCCTCTACTCAGTGTTGTAGTTCGTTGAGAGTCTAACTAACAAGATTCAACTATCTATTATCCACACCCTAGCACAAGGGTATTGGTTCTGGCGAATTTACTGGATGTTTTTTTCTTATGAAGGAATAAATGAAATAACTCTGAAAAATTATATCGAATAACCTGTTTTTCTCCTCAATATATAGAGAGCAAAAATGGTTTATATCCGTTGAATTAAAAAGGGTATGTTGATCAGACACATCCGTTCTTAATTCAAAACAAAAGCTTGAAGTGCAAAAAAGTTTGTAAGAGCCCCAAGGCCCTATCTTTTGATATATATATATATTGTCCTCAATAGCTAATAAGCTCAAGGCTCAATGCTTCTTCATAATTTAATAAGTGTTGAACAACAACACTTATAAATACATTGTTTTGACTTCTCACTTTAGATATGGAACTATTTATTATTTGCTATACAAACTCCAACAATACCCCACATTTGACATAATATGCATTGGGAGAGGTGTCTTTTGGACTTGAACCTTTCTTAGTGAATACTTATCGGATTTACCGGTGACATAGTGTGTATAGGAGACATTGAGTATCTCACATATCATATCTTCACATTTTTCAATTCATACGGTTGTGTTCATTTTGGACTTGAACAAATCCTGGAATCATGAGAACTTTAGAGAATTTAGCCATGTCATTCTCATAAATGCGACCCCACATTTACTCCCATATAGGCGACACTTAGATTGTTTACACCCTGTTGTATCTCTCTTATCTCAAAAGATATTGGTACCATTAAGAATAAATACATATTCCCCCTGACCATCACAAGTAGTATACATTTCTTATCATAGAAATGAGTAAGTGTGTACATTCTATTTTTGAGTTTCACATAACTAGTTTGCCTTTTTGAACCTAGGCCTTGGAACTCCATTTGGCTAGGTTAGGTTTCCGCCTGGTATATTTCTCATTGGATTGGCTTTAAGCCCATTCCTCTTGATAATTTTAACACTTACTCTCTTTGTATACCCTTTGTAAGTTGATCTGCAATATTCTCCTTTGACTTCACATAGTCAATGGAAATTATCTCAGTTTTGAGCAATTGTTTTATAGTGTTATGCCGTTGTCTTATATGCTTAGACATGCTATTGTAAATGTTATTTTTCGCTCGTGCAATGGATGCGATGCAGTCACAGTGAATACTTATAGCAGTCACAGGTTGAGGCCATAATGGAACATATTCTATAAAATTTCTAAGCCAGTTTGCTTCTTTCGCAGTCTGATTTAAGGCTATAAATTCAAATTGCATTGTGGAATGTGCTATACACATTTGTTTTGTGATTTCCATGACACTACTGCCCCACCAAGTGTAAATACACATCCACTTGTGGATTTCACAGTTTTACTGAATCCTATTAGCATCAGTATATCCTTAAAAAACTGGAGGATATTTTGTATAATGTAATCCATAGTTGATTGTGAACTTCAAGTATCACAATACTCTGACCAAAACTACCTGATTGATGCCAAAAATCAATATTAATATCGTTGCATGATTTTCAACAGTAATCAAAGAAATACTTTTTTATTTTTATTTTTATTTTTATTTTTATTTTTATTTTTATTTTTATTTTTATTTTTATTTTTATTTTTATTTTTATTTTTATTTTTATTTTTATTTTTATTTTTATTTTTATTTTTATTTTGTTTCCTTCAACTTAAAATACACTTCAACAATGCATAATGGAAGTAAGGGTTATCAACTACTTCTGTTGGATTAGAAGACAATATTTGAATTTCAATTTAAATAATAAAGATAAGAGCAAAATAATTGATGGTGAGATGTTGAGAGATGATATGATTCTAAAACAACATAATTAAGTTGTAGCAAAAATAAATATAGAAAAATCTCAATGGTATGCGAATCACCTCATTCCAACATAATGATTGTATAATATAATTTCAATTTCTCCCAAAATACTCAAATCACATGATTTTTCAACCTACAAGACTTGAGTTGTGGGATTAAAGAAGTAAAAGTCTTTTCATTTTCCTCAAACTTTAACCAATTTCATTGTTTTATTTCTGAAACATCATTGGATTTCAATTGTGTTTTTCATTGGAAAAATCCTAAAAGACTTGGAAATAATTTATTCTTTCAAATCAAAATCATTATCCATTTAACAAATAAAGCTTTCTTTTGAAGTACTTCTTACAATACATTGTCCTACTTTACTTTATAAATGAAACACGATCTAACTATTCATTATATTTTCATGGGGCTCAGTCTCTTCCCCTTGAGAGGGGAGATTAGCTCTCCATGAATAGTGAGAATAAACTAAAAGTTATAGGAGAAAGAGAAACAAAAATAGAACTTACTTCTACTTCAATGTAAAAATTAAAATGTTGGAAAGTAGTACATGCACTTCTCTACCAAGCAAAAATCTAAAACCAAGAACTACAACAAAAAAAAATCTCTCTAAGAAAAACTATTCTCCTTTATGAACTCCATGTATGAGGTTTTTATAGGTGAAAAGGGTTTGAGTGAAGTAAGGAAACATGGTTGAGTGAAACAAGGAAACACGGTTGAGTAAAATAAGAGAATATGTTGGAGTGGTATGAGGAAACATGGTTGAGTGAAATAAGGAAAAGTGTTGGAGTAAAATGAGGAAATATGTTGGAGTTGAATAAGAAAACATGTCTTGTAGAGATTTTTTTTTATGATAAAGCTGACCATGAGGATGTCCAAATCTTCATGTTGATTTTCTCGATATCCGTAGTTGTTGATGTTTTGTGGGTTTGACTTCATGGGTTTTGGGCTTGAAATTCTTTACTCATTATCAATGCATGTGAATTCTAAATGAGTCTTCTAGTTGTTGAATTTAGCCTTATTGTGCCACTTTGTGTATGATTTGAGATTAGTGCTTGAATTCCTACAAAATACACATAATGAAATTTTTTTATTGGATAATTGGACTTAACAATTGTGTATTTAGTGGTGTAAAAATCGATGTGTTTTTGCTTATCACTACCCAATGATCCTTGGATGGTTTGATAGTATATCTAGTCAATCTAGTTACTGAGTAAACAATATCCGGTCTAGTATAATTTGTAATATATTGTAGTTGTCCCAATGATACGTGGGTATTCCAATTGAGAGACACTTTATCCTTTATTCTTCTTGAGATTGAAAATTGGATCATAAGGTGTTTTAGCCAGATTGTTACCAAAATGACCCAACTTTCGCAAAATTGTTTCCACATAATGTGATTGGATAAGTATGTTTCCATCATTACTTATTTGAATTCGTATTCCCAAAATTACATCAACTTTACCCATATCTTTCTTATCAAAACTCAAATTTAGTATTTTCTTAGTTGAGTTTATTATATCTAAGTTTGGCATAGGTGTGGTGTTCAGTGATGTGAATAGCCCCATTCAAGAGTTTTGCATTGAGTTGTTCTTAGTCCACCCCTATTTTGGTTGATTGCAAACTTTAACCCCCATGATGCACTGTATGGGATTGGGATATCATCATCATCATGAACGCTTTTGATTCTGCAATGGGGGAAGGGAGGAAGAAGCCCACACATGTGGTAATGAAGTAAAGCAAATAGAGAATATATATATATATATGAGTGTATGTTAGAGCTCATTCATCTAGGGGTTGGGCATAGTCAGGTATTTTACTAGATTTCAACTTCCTCTCTAATATCTATAGTGTTGTAGGGCTGGACAAAACATGTGACTTTCCACTACTCTATACATTGTCACACTCAAACCTCAATGAGTGCGAAGTGTCCCTACAAGGAAAAGATCCATCACAGCATGGGTGTTACCACTGTGCATCATAAAATAACATAAATTATGTTCATCATTATTTGGTATAATGTTTAACATTTTCGAGTGTCTTAAAACTTTTGGTTAATGTTTTTATCTTATGTTTGGAATTTTGGTTAAGATTTTTGGTTGGATATTGTATTTAAGAATTTGGTGAATGTTAAGACTTGTTTGCTTCAATATTATACTTTTATTTATGTGCAATTAGGTGGTATTATTTATTTTTTCGTGTTAGCTCACTCACTTTTGTCTTGGCCATACATAAAAAGATGTATGTTGATTTTCCTTTCTAATTATGATATTCACTTTTTTTAGGTGGTTTTATAATGTCTCAAATGGAGGATAAAGAATTGGAGGAAATGTATTATGAAACCATGAAGTTGTTAATGATGACAATAGAAACAATAAAAGTTTTAAATGTATTAATGATTATCATAGATAACGACCATGTTGAACGTCCAATCCGACAACCAATTACAAGAATTGGATACAATTATATACATAAAGTATTAAATGAGGATCCTCAACACTTTCGGCAGCTATATCGTATGTATCTTGATGTGTTTTTGAAGCCAAGTAATATTTTTTAGAGAGAAAACGAATATGAAAGACACAAGATTCATATGTGTTGAAGAAATTTTTGCTCACTGTTGGTCAAAATTCTCGATATTGTCAAATTGAAGAAACATTTAGGCGATCACATTTCACAACAAGCAAAAATTTCAACAAAGTTCTTATGACCTTAAATACAATAGCATCAGAGATGATGGCCAAACCTAGATCCACAACGCCACTTAAAATATTGGAGAGTACATGATTTTACCCTTACTTTAAAGTAAATACCAAATGTATTATTACTGCTATTGTTGTTATTATTATTTTTTTGTTATTGTTATTGTTGTGAACTCTTGTATTTATTTTAGGATTACATCGAAGCTATTGATGGCACACACATACCTGCAATGGTAACATGGCGTGAAGTTGCCAGTTACCGTGATTGACATGGAAATATATCACAAAATGTATTAGTTGCTTGTAACTTTGATTTGGAATTTATATACGTTCCAAGTGGATGGGAAGGTTCAACACACGATTCTAAAGTGTTAAATGATGCTTTGTTAAGGAGTAATAACATACTTAATGTCCCACAAAGTACATATTTATTTCTTTTATTCTATATTATGTGTGTGTGTGTTTATTATTTGATACTCTAATTGTTTGTGTGGTCAATTTTCAAGAAAATATTTTTTTAGTCGATTGTGGATTTGCAAATCGTGACAATTTTTTAGCTCCATTTCGAGGTGTTTGATATCATTTCCAAGATTTTGTCGGTCAAGGTCGCGACCCGAAAATCCAATTGAGTTATTCAATCTTCGTCATGTGTCATTGAGAAACGTAATTGAGAGGATATTTGGTATATTTAAATCGCAATTTACAATTTTTAAGTCTGCGTCTCCATTTCCATATAAAACACAGGTGGAGTTAGTGCTAGCGTGTGTAGCCTTACACGACTTTCTTCATAAAGAGTGTCATTCAGATGAATTTCCAATTGAAGAAGATGACTGGCCTTCATCACCATCAGAAGAATAATTTTTTCAAACCCAAGATCAACAGGGAGAGAATGCTAATGAATGGAGAGCAGCTATAGCTTCAGATATGTGGGGAGATGTTGTGAGTGTCGGGAGTCAACGATGAGCAATGAAGAGGGTGATTTTTTTTGTTTATCTATTTATCTTTTATTGGAAAATTATTTGCATTGTTTTTCTTTTTAAAAAAACGGAAAATAATTATTTGTATTACTTTTGGACCATCTTCAATGTATTTGAATTTTTTTTAATTTGAAGTAAATTTCTCGTAGCATACAAACAATTGTTTAATTGATGTTTTGAGGGATGTTTTATAATTTGTGTTGGCATGGATAACAATGTAGGTGATGTTCTTTTATGGTTTCCTATGACTAACATATTTATAATAATCCATAGAAATTCATAAGAATCATAGAAATCCATAACAATCCTTTATAAAATCCACAGAATCCAATAATTTAAAATCCATCAAAATCCAATGGATTTGTAAAATCCTTTGAAATCTTTTAAAATCCTCGAGATTTAAAATCCTTAAGAGTCCATTCAAATCCTGAATTGAATCCCCCCTCCTATTTTTTGACACCACCAATTCTTCTTTTTGATACCACAACCTTTCTGGCTAACACCACTACCTTTCTATCCCACACCATTATCTGTTTTTTGACACCACCACCTTTCTTTTGTTTTTGTTTCCCAACGTTTTCTTTTCCATAGACCAACAACAACATTAGCAATAGCATTATTGCCGCTCTCCCGCCCCGCCACACCATCGTCACAATTTGCTCGCCATTTTTTCTTTTGTTTTTTCTCCTTCTCTTCCTTCTATTTTCTTCTCAGTAGCAGCCCCACAAATTTTGATATCGCACTAAGGAAGATTGAAACCCAATCTCACGGACTTTGGTGCAAGCTCGAATTTTTTTTAGTGCAATTTTGAAAGAGAAGAAAAGAGAGGGGGAAAATAAGAGAATAATAAATAAAAAAAATAAATTTTAAAAAGGGAAGAAGGTGGTGTGAGGCAGAGCGGCAGTGGCAGTGACGTTGTTGTTCCTATTTGTTGTTGATAAGAGATCGCAGAGGGAGAAGAAGAAAATAAAAGAGGAGAAAGGGGCGAAAAGATTTTAATAACGGTGTCACAAAGTAGGTTTAAAAGGGGGTGTAGTATCAAATAGGAGATTGGTGGTGTAAAAAATAGGGCTTTTAATAAATGCTTTTCATAAAAATAAATAAATAATGCAGTGTTTTTGGTTGTTTGTTGTTGTCTAGTTGTTGACCGCCTCATTCCAAGCCCAAACCAAGTTTACTTAATTTTGGTTGGGTTCATTAATCTTGGGCTTCTTTACCCCAAATTTTGTTTGGCTCCATTATCTAGAAGCATAAATTCTGTTATGAAATTAAATATAAACTTTTTTTCTTTTTTTTCACCAAGTCCTTCGGTATCAGATATGCAACACCCTTACATGAACATTGGTTCCATTAGGGTCGGTACTAGTCCATCCTCGATGAAATAAGCTTATGCTTACAGTCCTTCAAACCGAAATTACAGAAGAACACTACATGGAAGTGCTATATTGGGGTGGGTGCAGGACGGGATGGACCTCGTCCCTATCCCATCCAGTTCGTTCGGGATCGAGACAGGATAGACTTCATCCCAACCTCATCCCATCCCATACGGGTTCGGGACGAGACGGGACAGAATGAACATGTACTAAATAGTTTTTCATTTAATAATAACAAAAAATTTCATCTCACATTGCTCACACACCAATAATGCCTAATTTATGTACATATACTTCCATCATAAAAATATTAAATGTCATATAAAATTTATGGTCCAATGAACTTGCAGTTTTATTTGTTAAGCATCATCTATTTGATACTAGAATAATTGTCCTATAACCAATCTAAAATGTGAAAACATAAATTTTCATTGGTTCTATTTGACCTAAGATATTCAAACTAAAGTTTATATCTAAACAAAGAGTACCAAATGAAGCAAATAAGTTTTCAAACAATAGATATTTTGATTTAATTTAAACACATCCTAAAATTCCCTTTAGAATGGTAGTTTGATTTAAATTAATAATAATAACTATTAAATAAATAAGTTTGGGACGGGACGGGATGGGCGGGATTGAAAATCTTCATCCCGATCCCATCCCACTCTAGATCAGAACGGGATGGCATTGATCAATCCCAAAAGAACCCAAAAAAAGGGACGGAATGGGATGAGACCGGAACGAGATCGAGATCGCAGGATAGGATGCTCACCCCTAGTGCTATGTAGCATGTGCAAGCCTATGCTTATAGGCTTCAAACCGAAATTAACACTTACATGGAAGCTATATAGCTTGTGCTTAGTCGCCCAAAGAGTTATGCAATAGAGTCGATACTCGATACCACTAATTGGTCCACAAAGAAATAATCCTATGGTCTACTCGGAATCAACTCATTCTTAAACTCTATCCCAACATTTAACAAAGACAATGACACAATATTTTTTTTAGTACAATACATTGGGCCTTTCCAAATCCATTTAAACTAGGTTTGGCCCATTAGAATTCCACCAGACCCACTTGATGTCTCTTTTTATTTTGTTTTGTTTTATTTAACCTCCCAGTATAGAAGAGCAACTTTGAGATGCAAACTTTTAATACACCTCCCAAAATGAGAAAAGAAACACCGGGGCTACATTATGACTTTACCCGAACAGAAAAACACATAATGAACCATATTTAATATAAGATGTTATATTCCTATCTAATCTCACAAGACCCAATGTTCTTGGTGGTAAGTTAGAACCATCAAAATAACTTGAAATCCCTTCTCCTTGCGTCCTCCCTGCTAACGAATCAGCAGTCACTTGATGTCTTCTTGTTGTGTACTTCTTATCCAATCTAGAGTTATACACAACTATCTAAATCTAAACTACATAGCGATTCTTCCCAAATGAACAATACAAAATGTATGTCTTCGACTCTAGCTTTCCTTTCCTTTTTTGCCCTCGCCCAAATTAAACAATCCCATCATATCCATGTCCACTCACTTCTTTTTCTGTAATCTCTCATCCCCTCCTTATCTGTTCTCATCCTCCTATTCTTTTTCCACCGTCTCCTCATCCTCCCTCCCTTATCGCAGTCCATCATCGCCTCGCTACTGATCCCTTCATCTTCTCCGATCAGCACCATCCCTGCCCCTTTATGAAAAAGATCATCACCAAACCCCCACCATCCCTTCCCCCATCTGTTCAAATCGGCAGACCCGACCCGCAAACAACTTTCCTCCTTCCTCCCACTACATGCTCAAATGCCAACCACCACCACCACACTGCCTTGTCCTTTCTTCCTCTCTATTGCCTGATGATGATGGTGGGCCGTGGGAAAGAAAGCTAGGAGATTGAATGGCTTAGGGATCTCTTGAGCAGGTCGTTGGAGACCAAGTCACCAGTAGTGGGGTGGTCGTGATGCACCTGTCGCTTGACCCCTTATCCTATCTAATTTCCACCCCCTCCCCCCTTTCCCCATGCAACTCGCCGCCGCCACCCACAGCCGAACCCCTTCTTCCCATATTTCTCCTTCTACAATTCGCCACTACCTACTGGCGGCCGCCACGTCCCTCTCTCAGTATCAAACAAATTAGATTAAGAGAAAATGAACAATCAAATGCTGTTTTTTTTAGGGGGGGGGGGCATTGATGTGGGTGAAATGAATAGTCAAATGTTGAACCAGTTTTGTTGTTGGCCCATGGCACATCCAGGTGTTTATCAACTCTTCTCAAGTGTCTTCGATCGAAGTATTTTTAAGGGTGTAATATGTTGTAATTAATAATTGTCGCAATTTTTTGTTAGACCAAGATTGAAAAAAACTTCTATAAATGTTGTTTATGATATCAAAACTTTATTTAATTACAACAACGTATAAATCTCTACGCAAGGAGCCAATGACAAATTAAATTGAAGCTGTCAATTTTATTAAAAGAAGCTTATCTAGATGTTCTTAAGTGCACATTATTATTATTATTATTATTATTATTATTATTATTATTATTATTATTATTATTAACTAACACTAGGGTATGAGCGTGCTCTACGTAAGCATATATCAAGTATTTTTCTTTAGTTCAAATTAAGCGTAAATTTAAACTTTACGAGATTTTCTTAAAAAACTTATTACTAAATTTTTTTTTATGCAGGGAGTCTATGAACTAAATTCCAGTTTACCATGCAAGGCGCAACGAATGCATCAAAATTTTCATAATTGAAATTTTATTTAAAAGTCAAATCCCCTAATACTTTAATTTACGCTTATTTATTTTTAAAATAAAATAAAAATACTGAATATACGTGGAAATAGTGCTCTTTCACCTCTATTACCTACAAAAGAATCTGAAAATACTAGAATACCCCCAAGTTTCTATATTAGTTTTGCTTTCCAAGGTAGTAAATATTGGAAAAATCGAGGGCAATTTGGGAAACCTGTACTTAAGCACTTGAGAGAGAGACAGAGAGTATATAACGCTAAAGAGAAACTCATCAAATCTCTATCTCTAAACTCTTTGGTGACCTCCAAAGAACCCATCTTTTCTTGCAATCCAAAACCCTAGATTTCACTCTTTCCCACTCCCAATCTCTCTAATCTTCAACTCAGATCGCCAAAACCCTTGACAAGATTTGAACTTTTCGAATCAAAACCCTAACTTTCTGAAGTAGATGGAAACCCTAGAGCAGGAGAGCTTGGTTTCTTCCTTCCTTGAAATCGCTGTGGGGCAATCAGCTGAGACCGCCAAGCAGTTTTTACAGGCAAGTTGTTATCTTTTCTTATTTTACTTCAATTTAATCGCTGTTTTGTGGTTCGAGTGGTGTTTAGTTTATTGCTCATTGATTGTTTGAAGAAATTCCTCATTAGTTAACTTTTTATGGAAATAAGTTAATATTCAATGGTGGGTTATGTGTCTACTGGTTTTAGGTACTTGGATCCATGGTGGTTTATGGGTTTATTTGTGGGTAGCGTCACTTTACCATAGAAAATTGAAAATGTTTGTTAAGGGATTGTTCAAGAGGGTGAGTCTGTTTGGGAAAATGAGCTTGGACTGGGTTCTTACTTACATTATGTTGGCTAGATCATTGTCGTGTTGGTGTGTCTTGTAGCATTGTTAAGTTAGTGAATGATAGATACATTTAGGGGTTTTAATCTCAGGATAATGAAATTAAGGGCATGTTTGGTTGTGAGTTCAGTATAAAGTTCAGTTAGATTGTGAGGAAGAATTATTGTTATGTCACTGATAAAGGTACACAATTTGTGTAGAAAATGCTATGGTCTTGTCATGGATTTGTATAGTTTGTGCAGGAGTCATTGTTGCTTGATATGATCAAGATGGTGTTGGTTGGATAAGTGGGGAGTTTGGAATCAATATGGATAGGGGGAGAAATTTCAGTTAGACCTTGTGTGTTACTGTCAGTTTGCTTCATGCTTCTTAGGGATATTCAAATCTTTACTCCCACAGCATAGTTTTTCATATTATTTGCGACTTTTTTTAGAGAAAGGTTTCATCAAGGGTAGAGATGGAGTTGAGAATGAGGGAGAAACTTAAGTTTTGGCATGATGTGCAGGTGGTTGATGAGCCTTTGAAGGATAGTTTTTGAAAAATGTATGCTTTATATTTTAAGAGGCATGGTGGATGGTAGAGTTTGGCATATGAACAATGTGAATGTTTCTTGGAATTTCCATCCTTGTAGGGCAAGATTATCTGTGTGTGTGTGTGTGTGTGTGTGGGGGGGGGGGGGGGGGGGGGGGGGGGGGGATGGAAAGGGCTGATAGAAAAAGGCTTATTGTCTTTCTTCATTTCCCTCGACTTGACCAGCATCAGCGTTCCTATTAATTACTTTCAAAATTTTACAAGGAAATTGGTTTGGGGAAAGGGATACTAGCGAAAGTTTCTTTCTTTATGTCGAGATTGGTTTGTGATCTGATTTTCGTAAAGAGGTTTTGTTCAACAAAGGGATGAATTTTGATGTTAATTATGTCATGTGAGTGCTTTGGGGTCCAAAAGTTCCGAACATTTATTTCTTCATTGTTACTGGGTAGGTTTAAAATTCGCATTTCGGGATGGTGTGAGTGATGCCTTAGTGCAGGTCTTCTTAAGCAGAAGATAATTGTGCTTCAGTATTCTCTTTGGAAGGTGTTACCATATTCTATTTGTTGGGTGGGTGGAAATCGGAGCAATAGGATTTTCAATAACAAAGTTACCAACGCGAGTTGAACTTCAGTCAACATTCTAGTGGGTGTGGGTTTCACATTGTTTGGCTTTTATAGGGTTCGACTCTCTTTATGTAAAAATTAGGATGCTTTATTATTTGGGTTTAAGAATGTTTGATGTAACTTAAATTTGGCATGAACTAATAATACACATTTGAGTCGACTCCACAAAAAATGGTTGTGATAATTTTGAGTTTGAAATTTTTTCACCTTTATGCTTTTGAATACATTCATAAGACAGTCCCCTGAGGATTGTGGTAGTGGCTGCATTCATATGATGGTATGGTACAGTATTATAGTTTTATAAAATTTAGTATACAGGAATCGCTGCTTAGGAATTCTTCAAAAATGAAATGGAAATTTGAGATTATGATATTTTTCATTGATTAAAAAATATGATAGAATAGCGTAAATATTGTTCATACTATAGATAAGAAATAAATGATTTAATTTATGTAATTGAAGGTGTCTGAATTGCATTTTCTTATTGGTCTAAAAGAGCTTCTTGTTCTTTTTTTATTTGGTATTCAATGTTGGATCTATGTTTCAGGCAACAAGTTGGAAACTTGAAGAAGCTATTCAATTGTTCTATATTGGCAATGAAGTTGGAGGTTTGACATCATCTTCCGCCACTCCGCCAGTAGATGTTCCACCATTGCCTGACAACACACCAGAGTAAGTTGAATAAAGTGGTTTAAATGTTGAGTGTTCCTTGAGAAGGTAGTCTATTCTGA